>WOUH02000045.1:9918886-9945917 GCA_009936405.2 Stevia rebaudiana
TATATTTTATAATTTAAAATAGAATAAGAAGTATAAAAGAATTCAAATTGTTAATTTAGTTAATTCAAATAATTAAAAAACTCTTATAATTTAAAATAAAATAAAAAATATAAAAGAATTCAAATTGTTAATTTATTTAATTTAAATAATTAAAGGATTCTTGAAAAATTGAGAGAAAGACACATATTTTATTAGAGGTCGATAAATAATGTTTTTAAATTCTGAACATATTGTTTATTAAGACTTATGTATATGTTTTGATGTAAACAAATAATAAGATAAGTTATATTTTCAAACAATTTTTTGCAAAGAAACTGTAGTCAGATTGAACTTTGGAATTTGAAAATGGATCGATGAACATCGAAGGAGATCGTTGCCAATATATACATACAACCTCCCGCGATTGCAGGTTTTCTCTTATTTTAATCATTATCTCTCTCTAAATCCTTCATCAATCAAGTATTCTACTTCTGGCAACAAAGCAAATCGACGGATATAACTTTGTTTTGCATCAATTTTCGATTTCTAGGGTTTCGATTCGCAGAATTTGGAGCTTCTTCCGGTAATCTTTAAGCTACCTTTCTGGCGCTGCAGATCTGAATTCCGACGATTCTAATTCGATTGCAAGATGTTCTGGCGTATGACCGGGTTATCCACTACGTCTCCGGTAAATCTTAGGTTTTTGTTTACATTTTTCGAAAATTGGTTGGATGCTCGTTAGATCCTGGGTTTGGGTGGATACTTTTAAGCTACTTGTGAGTTTTTTTCGTTGATTGGTGCGTTTGGTTGATAAGGAAATGAAGAAGATGATACTTTAACGAAACAGTGTTGTTGAGGTTTTGTTGTTCTTGAGAGACGTAGATGGCAGATGTATTGAATTGAGTGTCCTTGGGGGTTTAGTGGCTTCTATGTTCGTAACTTCGAATTGCATATGTAGACATGAATCGCATCAGTTTGTGTAGACTGTGAACAGATTGTTTTGGAATTCATAAATGTGATCATAGACAGATTAAACAACAAAAGGTGAAATTGTTTACAGTGGACACTAGTTCATGTGTAGGCTTGTGCCTATGTCTTACTAGTCAATAAGTCATAACTAATTCTAGAGTTGATTTGGGGTTTCTATGATATCTTTGGAGAAATCAAAGAAAAATTGAAGTTTTTAAGTATGTTTGCAGTTTAAACTTTTAAGTGTCTCCATTTCTTGTGGATATACTTGATTGATTAAACTTTTAAGTATCTTTGCAGTTTAAACTTTAAGTATCTCCATTTCTTGTGGATATACTTGATTGATTGTCTTCTTATTGAAATATATGCGTAAGAAGGGTTGGTTGTCCATGTTTCATAATTGTCGTTATATAGGCATAACCATAATCAAGATCAAAAGCATGATTTCTTATGTTTTATAAACCTATTAAATGTATGTTTCATTGAAGCTGAAAACTGCTGTTGCAATTTACCCTTAGGTAAACCTTAAACCTTCTATCAACATTCATAAACCACTACAGAAATAGCAGCATTGACAACATTTTGCAGTTACGAGAACACCCTTTTTAGCACAATTAGAAAGCTGTATGTTTCTTTCAATACTAGATTAGTGTCTTGTATCTTACTTTCTTTCATCTACTTCTTCTATTTATCCTTTCAAATTTCTTGTCGACTTTTGCCTCTCGGGATTTATTGGTCGCCATAGTTTTCAACAGTTATTTTTTCATTATTGTAAAGCTGTTTATAACCTCACTTTCTCTTCTGAGTTCTGTCACATAAATTTCCCTTTTTTTTCTCATTACTTCTTGAAGATATGGCTTCTCTCCTGATCATATCATTATCGTACTTTTATGATTTCTGTAAACACATTACCAATGAAAATCATTTACAGTTCTACTGGATTTGTAGTTTTGTAATAATGAACTTGAAATACCTGTCAGTTTTCTTGTCAAGTGCAAACTGTCAACCACCACTATATGGATGTGAATTCTCAATAATTCTTGCTGACAAATTTTTTGTTAATATTTGGTAAGGGGCAATTGCATATATCCGCTTATTGAAAGCTTATGTTTTTGCGGAAATATGCAATATTACATGTTTGAAAACTAGTTAGATCCAGTTCATCTTGTTGACTGATAGACAAACAACCTATTTAGGTTGATGGAGTAATATGTGCTAATGTTTTTGATAAGTGATGTTTTTGGTACAAGTTTTCATCTTTTTTTGCTCTTAACATGATGAGGGGTTTCTTAGTTGTTCTTAAGAAAAGGTAAACCAGGATGTGATTGCCATGTTATATTCATTGTGATCCAAATTATTAATCAATGTTAAAATTTGATGCTATTTGCTTTGTCTTTATATAGTCTCAGATATTATATTATTATTATTATTATTATTATCATTCCAGGTGGATACGATTTTGGACAAGGAAAGTTATACTCTGGATGAGCTTCTAGACGAGGATGAAATAATACAAGAATGCAAAGCTCTTAATAACCGGCTTATTAATTTGTAAGTCCGGTTACTCCCGTAACTCAACCTAATTTTGACTTTCATGGAACTTATATACTAATTCATATGCTCAGATGTAACATTAGTTGCTGATTTTGCAAATTGTGACCGAAATTAGAGTCCTAATTTAGTTTTGTAATATCCGAAATGAGTTTCATATATGCATATTAGTTGCTCATTGTCGTGTGATGTATTATTTGAATCCAAGTTATTACAGTTGTGTTGCAGAGTCATAATTATAATAAAAGGAGATATATTTTTACACTTTGGTGGAAATTAAAATATAATATGAGACAGATATCTGCGGTTCTGTTTTTCTAAACATAAGTTGAATGCTTTAACATGAATGTATAGGTGCATATTGTTCATAGTATTCTTGTGGTTGTCAAAAACTTTATTTTTTAGTTTAATCTGTTTTTGTCATATCTAATCAATAACCATTTTTTGAGTTTGTAACATGTAAAATACTAAATTGTAATTTAACTGTTAATTGCAGCTTGAGGGAAAGGACTCAAATTGAACAACTTGTTCGGTACATAGTAGAAGAACCTCCTGAAGATGCTGAAAAAGGGCGAACATTTAAGTAGGTTTCTTGTAAACTAACTTTCAATTAAAAAACATTTTTCTAGATGCTTTGATCTTACTAGAATGTGATGATTTCACCTCTTTTCTTGTATTTATGTGCTTATAAGCATTAACATTTAGATAACAAGTATTATAATGTTTTAGGTTTCCTTTTATTGCTTGTGAGGTCTTTACTTGTGAAGTTGATATTATTCTCAATGCCTTGGTGGATGATGAGGAGGTACATAACAAATGTTTTATTTTATTTTATTTTGTTTGTTTTTATTTTTTTATTTGAAGTTGTTGCGTTGAAAATTATAACTGACAATAAATTGTTTGTATATTTGGTTGTAGTTAATGAACCTGCTTTTCTCCTTCCTTGAACCAAAACGCCCTCATAGTACTCTACTTGCTGGCTATTTCAGTAAAGTAAGTTCATATAGTTGATTAGTTGTGATTATAACTTTTCTTATACTACGATTAATCATGATTAATCTGATTGGAATTTTTATATGTAAATTTTCAATCCTATATATATACATTTTGGACCGATTGCAACCAATTTTTGACCGGTTTGACAAATTCCGCCCAGTTTTGGCCAAATTGTTACCGATTTTGACCGAATTTACATTAATCGTGATTAATCTGATTGGAATTTCTATATGTAATTTTTCAATTTTATATATATACATCTTTGACCGATTGCAACCAATTTTTGACCGATTTGACAAACTTTGCCCAATTTTGACCAAATTGTTACCGATTTTGACCGAATTTACGGCCTACCTCTTTGATTACGTGAAATCTCATGTGGTCCATTGATTATTGATTAATCCCAATTTTTTAAAAACACTGTTGCAACTTATGATGTTTCCTTTTCTTATATGCGTAATTTTTAACTTTCCTTGTTCGCATAGCTGATGTTTTATTTTTATTTTATAGGTTGTTGTATGCTTGCTGTTGCGAAAGACGGTTCCACTAATGAACTATATTCAAGTATGTCACCATGTATTTAAAACTTTATATAAATGTTACTTTTGGATTATATTTTCAGTTAATTAAAATACATAAACTTTATTGTTTGGTGGTTAGGCTCATCAGGATATAATTCAAAAGCTGGTTGACTTAATAGGAATTACATCCATGATGGAGGTTAGGTTAATTCTCTAACATCATTCATCATTATATTAGTATATTTTATCACTGTATTTGCATCCAATTAATTCTTCTTCTTTTACAGGTTCTTATTCGTCTGATTGGTGCTGATGAAAACCTTTACACCAGCTATTTAGATTCAATGCAATGGCTAGAAGATACAAATGTGTTGGAAATGATTGTTGATAAGTTTAGTTCCACGGTAATATATATTTTATCCAATGAATTGGTTTTAAATTTTAACAGTTGTCATTTGACGATAAACATATATAAAATAATTTTATATTCTCTAGGATTTATAAACTAATAACTAAAATTTATAACTCAATTGATGAAGGATTGTCCTGAAGTGCATGCTAATGCAGCAGAATCACTTTGTGCTATAACTCGATATGCTCCCCCAGGATTAGCTGCTAAAATATCTAGCCCAAGGTTCGTATCTGAATTTTTTATATTTTGAAATAACAGTAAACTTTCTTATTATTAACCAACTTTTCCAAGTGTTTGAGTTAAGTCACTCAAAGTCTTTTTGTTCTTCTAATGTCACTCAACTTTCACTAAGTGTTCAAATTCAATGTAATTTTTTATTAAATATTTATTTATTTTTTTAAAAATTGATTTAGGCAGATGAAACATATATGAATATTTGGTACTAATAAATGAATATTAATATTTAATTTGACTTCAATTATATAATTATGAGACTTTGCTGTTATTTTATGAACTTGTTATTTTTACAATTGTCACAAAATTCAAATTAATTGAAAAAAAGGTTCACTTATTTTAAATCAAGATTTTTATATATTTCATTTGCCCTAATCAATTTTAAAAATTTTAAACAATTTTAAAAAAATTACTTAGGATTGGAACACTTAGTGAAAGTTGAATGACTTTACAGAGACAAAAAAACTTTGAGTGATTTAATTGGAACAATTGATAAACTTGTTTACATTTCTGTGGCATTTTCACTATACTGAAATATTTAACATTTTTATTTCTAATTTTACAGTTTCATAGCAAGATTATTCCACCATGCTTTGGAGGACTCACGACCAAAATCAGTTTTAGTTAATTCATTATCTGTATGCATATCTTTGTTGGATCCTAAGAGGCAAACCTCAGGAACATTTTACATTTACAACCGCCAATCAACTGGATCTGTAATTACCGTAAAACCCGAAACTGTTGAAGGCATGTTAAAGAGTCTAGGTATCGTACTATCGTCACACTTTTGATTGTATATTAAACTTTTTTTTTTTTAAATTTCTAGTGGCCGCTTTTGTTATTTTTTGTTACATGTGCACGCAACAAGTTAATATTGAGGAATCTGGTATTAAATTGTACAGAAAGTTTGTTAAAGCTTTTGGATCCTCCAGCAGAGGAAAATGTTTTATTTACAACCTATGGAAAGTTGCAGCCACCTCTTGGGAAAAATCGCCTAAAGGTTAGTTTTGTAATTTAACTTTAGATAGCACTAATTATTGTTTGATCACCTTTTAAAGAAATAGTCAGTAGTTGCTATTTGATATTGTGGTATCTTGAAGCTATTTATCTTTCTTGTTCGCATTATTGTAAATGCAGATAAGCATTTGAAATAACTTATTAATATTAAAAATGTAAAATTTCAGATTATTGAATTCATCTCAGTCCTGATGACTGTTAGTAGTGAAGCTGCTGAGACGGAGTTGATTCGCCTTGGTGTCTTAAAACGAATTATTGAATTATTTTTTGAGTAAGTTTATTCCAAGTCTCCTCTACAGAAATATTATATATATATATAGGGGGTGGATGAGAGAAAAACCCACTAGAGTTGGAAAAACTCAAGAAACACATATTTTACATATGTAACAACCTTTAATTTTTCTAATTTTTTATTTTTACATAAATTCTACATTCTGTTTAATGACTTTTTACAAAAATTGACAATGTCACATATGTAACAGAACATGTTACATATGTAACATTTGTTGGAAAATTAAACAGACATGAATTTTTGTTATTTTTTACATATTTAAAAAAAACTACTTGGCGCTTTTATTATTTTTTGTTTATAAAAAGTGACAAAAATGTATATAAAACAACACTTCTAAATTTTTTAATAATAATGTTACATATTAGTTTCTATTCTATCCTTTTAATAATGTTACACTCAAATGGGTTTTTATTCTATCCCTATATATTTATATGTATCTGTTTTAATTAAAATTTGTTTTGATGACAATAGGTACCCATACAATAACTTCATCCATCACCACATTGAACAGATAATAGATTCTTGCATTAAGAGCAACAACACTTCACTCATTCAACATCTTCTTGAAGATTGTCATCTCGTCACCAAAATTCTCGATGCTGAGAAGAATTGCGCATTAACCTCAGATCCAAAAAATGTGATCTGCTACTTTTCTAAATGTTTATATATTTCTCACAAATATTCATGATTTTTAAAAAAAATATATTATTCCACAATTAACAGAATTTAATTAATGTTACAGCCAACACTCCCTGCAGAAGAAAGAGTGCCACCTAGGATAGGAAATGTTGGCCACATTACACGTATATCAAACAAACTTATTGAACAAGGGACTACTAACAACTACATACAGTCATATTTGCAGGTTTATTTTTCTCATTATATTTTCTCTGATTTTGATTTTTTTTTTAAAATATTTCCTACTATGATTGCTTTATATATAAAATAATTGCTTTTTGACAGGGTGATAGTGAGTGGGTACAGTGGCATACTGACGTACTTACTAAACGTAACGCGCTTGAAAATGTCTCCAATTGGGAATGCGGGTGAGTATTTACCATCAATTTGGGCGAACCAATTTTGATTTTTTTTTTGTCTGATAACATTAAATTTGTTATATTTTGAGTATTATGGTTCATTGTTTCGACTGCTTCAATATCCAACCGTCTTCAAATATTTTTTTGTTACAAATTATGTATTTTTCTGTTTGGAATTTACAGGAGACCTACTTCGATTCTTGATCGTGGTCGAGATAGTGATGATGATGATGATTACCATAATAGAGACTATGATTTACCCAATAATTCAAACCAACCTTTTCGATATGGCTTCTATGAAAATGATTATAATGATGAGGTATATATACCGCTAATTAGTCATATTCTTGTTTAATTGTGGTTAACAGATACATTTTTGCTTTACTTTTTGCTGTGTTCAGGCTCATGGTTCACTAGACAGAGATGATGACGTATGTGTTCAATAAATTTTTTTTCTTCATATTAAGCTCATTTTTTAATTTATTATATGTGAACATATTTGCAGGATGCCTACTTTGATGATGAATCTGATGAAGTGGGGATATCATCACTCCGACTAGACGATCAAGAAAGGTATGCTATAACTATTTCGTGTTTTTGATATCCGGTCTGAATGACAGAAAATTACTATTATACCCTTATGAATGTTTGTTTCAGGGGGTCACTTCTCACAGACTCAACCAGTACGATAGCTGCACCCTCACCCGACACCGACACTGACGGTGTCACTGGCGGCAGCGGTGGTGGTGGTGGTGAGGTGGTTACTTCTGGTGAAAACGACAAAGAGTTTGCTGATTCTGCAACATCTGGTGCCCCTGAGTCAAAACAGGATCTAGATGATTCAGCTATCAGGAAAGCGACTGATGAATCAACACAACATGATAGTGAAAAACCGCATGAATGGATTGATCTGAGAGAAGAACTGGAACCAGAACCATCGGTTATGACCATTGAGTCTGCTGAAACATCTCAAGCTGAAACCGATAGTCTCCCGAACGGTAATCTTGAAATGAACCCAACAAATGAGACTGCACCTGATTTTCCCAACAGTGTGGAGGCTTCTCCATCACCTGGGAAACCGGAGTCGGTGGTGGAAAGTGGCGGCACAACCGATGTTGGACCAAGTCTCCTGCCAGAGTGATGGCGGACGGTGGTGGGTTTAGTTGAGTTTTGGAAGCTTGATAGCATTGTTCTGGTTGTAGAACAAGGAAAAATGGTTTACTTATTTACTTGTGTAATTCAGATTAATTATGTACATTATTGATGACGGGGCATACAGTGGGAAGTAGGGATAATGATTCTTTCTCCGGTGACATGAAAATGGCGGCGGGATTCTCTTACCGAATGGTTGTATGTTATAACGTATGCTCCATTACACCGTTAGGATTGGTTGTTGATGTCTAAAGTTTCTCTATTAATTTTTTATGAAATAAAATAAATCTTGTTTTAAGTTGTTATTTGTTTGATTTACGGTTTAGTGGAATTTGTGATTCCGTTCATGAGCTAAAGTTTGAATTGCTAAAGCTCGAATTAACCAACTTAAGATGAAGCTTCGGTGAGCCTTAATGAACATATCAGCTGTATTAATGTGTTACAATTATATATGCTTCTAAAGAAGTTGAAATAATGCACAAATTTTGTTATACATATATTTCAGATAATATACAAAAATAATGCACAAATTTCATCTATGCTGTAAACTCTCAGTTTAAGTGACTGGTATTTATGTCACAACACACTTTTGGTTTTATTCTGTCATTTTCATCAATCCTTGCCAAAGAGAACAGTCGGGCGGGACCAACCTCCGGCCACTTCACAGATCTCTCGGTGCTGCTGGTTTGTGGTGGCGGTTTTTCGCCGACCACCTCCAACTATAGAGCCAGTGTGAGAACTTACTTCAAACTTTCAACATTTTTGAAGTTCAATACATAACATGGAGACTGTAAGAACTTGATGATCTGTGGCATCCGATCGATACAAGAATTGCGAAGACCATGGTGAAGAAAACCCCCGAAACAGATTCAAATGGTTAAGGATTTCACCAAGCGTAAGCGATAACTGATGTGTACCTCAAGAAGACATAGCTCAATGTGGTTAAGGTGCTACTGATTTCACCCTAGTTCATTCTCATCGTTAACTCTGTTTTTCGGTATTTTTAACAAGTCCGACGTTGATTTCAACTAGCAACAATGCTCCAATTAAGAGGAATCGCCAACACAAAGTCAATGATATTGAACTTGGAAGCAATCCCAGTTCAAGAAACTCCGATGATTTTACATTCATTGTATAATAATAAGTTTTCTAACATCAATTGCTACTGAATTTGAATATTGTAACCCTAATTAATCATAAATATTACCGCGGGAGATGTTTTATGGGGAAGAGAAAGATTCACGGATCCGTTACTTGGACTGCAATCGAAGTACTCTGTTCCTTTTAGATGTGAACTTTGTTCTTGCAATTGGCAATTTGGCATGTAGTATACGCATAATAGCAGTTGTGATCCAAGAAAAGAAGAAAAATTAATCAACTAAATCGTACTGTTATACACACACACACAGAGGAATTGGATACGTAGATGTTGGATTTCTGGCGGTAAAGTGGTCTCAAAATTGTTGTTTGATGAAATCCCTTGATTGTTGATAAATTAAACTTAGGGTTGCAATGGGGTTTAATTTGATGGAAAGAGGTAGACGAATGAATATACTGAATCTTCATAACACACAGTCACACACAGAATGAAGAGAGTAGTTGACCGGATGAAGACGGTGAATTTTCTGATGATGTAGTTAACGGAGATCAGGTGAAGTGGTCGGAGCCAAAGAGCTCTTAGCTCAATAGCATCAGGTGATGATGGTGTAGAACTCAGTGACCAATAGGTCCTGGGTTCAAATCTTGAACTAACAGGGGGTTTTCCCAAGGGTGTTATGCATCCAGAGGTGGGTTTCCTCCTGGGTCAGGATCAGTCAGGGTGTCCCCGGGAAACCGGGTCTTCAACCATTTGGTCGGGTCACTTGACTTTCTAGCGGGGTGAAGCCTCGAGGCATTCCTGTGCTGTTGCTGATAAAAAAAAAAAGGTGAAGTGGTCGGAGGTGGGTCTAGCCGCCGAAGGTGCATGGATGGATGAAAATGAAAAAAAAGAAAAAACTAAAAGTATGTTATGACAAAAATACCATTGACTTAAGGATGTAGTTAACGGAATTGATGAATATTACACGTTTTCTAATCTACATAGACTAAAATGATATTTTACTTAAACATTTATCTTGAAACAAATCTTAAGTTATGTTAAAACTGATTCGGATCGATAATCTTAGCTGTATGAAGATCATAAGAAAGTTAGATAAATTTGTCAATATAACCACATATATATACTCAATCGGATAATTTCTATTCATATAACGAATAATTGCAATCAATTACCGAAAGTGTATACATAAACATAACGTTTAAGCACATAATTACAATTACTCTCTCATCTCTCTGAGATTCAAACTTAAAAATGAAACACAAAGGTTCTATTTATACTAATCTTCTGTCGCATGTGACAGTTGCATCTTCGTGTCTTGTTCATCGTGTACGATCTGGTAAGCGTAATCGTTCGGTATCTGCATAGTAACATACACAAATAATGCTCTAACAAGTTCTCTTAAATTACTCGAGATCAGTGGAGCTCGGACAACTCATTCACCTTAATACGCATACGGTGTGCAAGATAAATCTGTATCCAAAGTCGAATCTGGAATATCAAAAAACTTTTCTAGGTGATTCGTATATCCAAACTATCCAAGCATTTAGTAAGAAATTTCAGATTTTTTGGATACTTGTTATATTTTGGATAACTTTTGGATTCTTTCTCGGATATTTCAGATAACTTTCCGGATATTTTGGATAGATTTTTGGGTATTTCTAGTATTTCTTATATATTCAAAATGTTTATTTTTTATTTTCTAATTTTTTTCCTAAAAACTATTAAATGATATATATAAAACTTTCTTCAGAATTATTTGAATGTTTGAATCCGTATCATAACTTTCAAATAATTTTGGATACAGATTTGATATTGTAATTCACTGTATGAAATTTGGATATATGAAATTTCGAATACCAATTCAGATATTGTAATTCACTGTTCGAAATTCAAATATCCGAATCTCCGAACACCAAAATTTGAATATCCCTCATATAGTAGTAATAAACCCGCGTTTATTATTATTTTTAACTTTACTAGAGCACCCTCCAAAATCCACTTGTTACCAGATCGTGAGTTAAGTATAATCACTAGGCCGTGCAACTAGTCTAACACGAAATCGGCCCGTGTTTATTATGTCATTTATAATCCTAGTTTTGTCAAATTACCATTAACTTGATAGCTAAAATATAGCGTTACATATTGCAAAGAGTAAATTGTCAAGATGGTTATGTGATTTGTTGATATTTTATTCTTGGTTCGTAGGTTTTTTAAATTACCTATATATTCTTAATCTTTTAACCATTTGTAACATATAAATTACCGTCCCAATTTTTAACCACTTGTAGCACATATACTCCTTGAAGACTAAATGTGTTACAAAAAAAAATTGATCAAACATATAAAAAGGTTGGTCAAACACAGGGTAATATATGTTTATAAAAATGGTTAAAATTTTGGCACCGTATAAGTAATTTATGAAACTTAAAACTAAGAGTGATATACTAGCAAACCACATGGACCATCTCGACAATTTACTCTATTGCAAAAGGTATGAAACATATCAAAACGAAAGTCGTCCAAAATTTCAAGGGAGATAAATGAAGTCGAATGAGTAGTTGAGTATATAGAAAACACGTATTACGACGATTTAATCCATCAAGTAGACATGCTTGCTTCTAATAGTGCACCATGTAAGCAGTGCCGGAAATTGAACGAAAACATTTGGAGGGCTGAGAATTTTTTGGCAAAAATTGAGGAAGACCAGACTATATACGCAATAAATTTCGGACAAAAATCTCAAATTTTACACTACAGATCATAAAAACGGCAAAGGTCGAGGCCACACGAGCCCCTAACTAGGTGTAAGTTCATATCACAATATATAAATCTTTGAACTTTAAACGTGATATGATCTCTTTACAAACACGAAAAGATGACTAAATAAACAATAATTAAACAAATTCTACATAATCTTAGATGAATATTACAAAACCATATAAAAACACCATCACATATCTCAGTCGAGCAGAATATTATCTACATTTAATAATCCCCTTTAACTAATCATCATCAATCTAATATACAAACCCTTTTTCCTTCTCTTTGCGTATGGTATAGAACTGTCACATGTATCATCAAAAGTCAACCATTTTCTCTCTTTCCACTTTCATCTTCTTCCTCCAAACCCTAAACAATTCACCATTTTTAACATCCATCAAGAACTCATCATGATCATTAAACATACATCTTTTCTCGTAGGAAACCTCCCAGTTTTCTAGTAGTGAAAGATCACAGTAAACCTTTAGCAAAGCAAGATTACTTTGAAGATATTATTGTTTTGATTGATTGATTGATTGATTGATTGATCATGGAGGGCAACTTTCATGGTGATTTAGCAGATATTTTCCGGCCAGGAAGTGTCATCTCCGGCGATCCTCCGTCAGTTTCAGATCATTGGAACTACTTTGATCAATCTGGACAAGAAACGCAAATGATCAACTTAAAGTCAACAAGAATCCACGATCACCTGGGTTTTGGTCAACCCTTCACCAGTCTTCTTGCAGATCCACTTATTGATCATGAAGAAACATTTCAAACATCAACTCCATGTTTCTTTGGAACAACAAGTTTAGATGAAGATCTCGAACAATCATCAGTATTAAGAACACCAATGGAGTTTGATGATCATAACAATAATCAAAATGAAATTCAAAATCATAATATCTTCTCAAAGATGCTACAGATTGCACCAAATGCTGCAAAAACTGTATCATCAAACGGTGAGATTAATATCACATCTGTTTCAAAGTCTACTTTATCGAAACGATGTTTGCAGGAAACTTCATCCACCACCGCGTTACAGATCTCAGCACCGAGAAATCCGGGCGTCAAGAGAAGGTAAGTCATTAAAACTTTGCATATATTTTTATTTTTATTGTTGTTATTGGAAACTGTTTTAATGAATTTATATATGGTAGGATCATATATGCCTATTGCTTCATAATTGATAGTCCTATATAATTTTTAACTATTAGTTACAACTTCAATGATATTTTTAATCCTATAGGGTAGCTATAGATACATACATGACTTACGTACATATGAAAAGAAAAACAATTTTTTTATTGGTGAGAGATGCATTGCTTAAAATGTTGAATATATATATAACTCCCGTGTTTTTATTTGTCTCCTGCTATATGCTATATGTATCATCATATCTTTTACAGTTTAAACATTACATGAATGTTTAAAACAGTTTTTTACTTCAAATTAATTGGTTTCATATATATATTAAACATATTTTAAATGTTATATAATTTGCTTTGGCGGAGGTTTAATTAAACCGGTTTATAAAATTACACTCATAGGCCGATGATACTTTTACGCCTAAGTAATGAACAAAAGATCGAAAAACATACTATAGATCAAAGAGTTTACCGGCCAAAAAAATAGTATGAATTTTAAGGATGTATAATAAATTAAATGTTTTTGTAGCTCGAAAGATTCTACAGGGTGTATATTATTAACATATTGTTTTCAGTGCAAGGCTAACCAATATATAATTCACTAGCTAGGTTAGCTACTATATATCTATTATACACCCGGGGTGAGGGTGATGATATGTCACAAAGGCGTCACGAAGAGTGTATGTAACAAAAAATAAACATAATAGGTAAGAGGGTGAGCGCGATGAGTCAAAAGTTCTTGTTTTAAATCATCATAAGTTCTCTTCTGTGCTGACGAGTACTATGAATCAAAACTAAGGTGTTTTAAAACAAAAATTTAGTTTCTTCATAACAACAATCTGACTGACATATTCCATTGAGGTCCATGGTCTCCCGCCCGTGGTTTTTAATACCAGGGGCGTATCTATGTGGTCTTCAGGGGTATCGCGGGAGACCGCTGAAGTTTTCGCACGTAGTGGAGAAAAAATATTTTTTTTTATGTTCTGTATAGCATGAGACCGCCAAATGAAAATTTGGAGACCCCTACTGTGTTTTTTTGAACCAAATCTATTAAAAAATGCATCAGTTTCAAAAAAGAAAGTAAAAAAAAAAACGCCTCTCGCGAACCAAATCTATTAAATTTGGCCTAATTTATTAGTTTTTTAATTAATTGTGATTCTTTTTAACTTGAATGTACGGGATAAAAAAATTTTTTGGAAAGAGAAGACTCATAAACATCCGGGCTAGATCCGCCACTGTATCTATTTATAGGTTAAGAAATCGATAGAGAAGTGTCAATGTGTGACTAGCTCACCACTTCTTACAAGTTTTTGTCTCTTAGAAAGAGGTCATGAGGTCAATCCCTGACAAAGTGTATTTGTTGTAACTTGTAATTTAGTAGTAGAATTAATAGGAGAGTGTGTTATAGAATTAGTAGGTCGATGTGTTTGCCGTTCAAATGAGATTAACAGAAATCTTTTATATGTTTACTCGAACAAACAAATGCGTGAACTACTAAAGTAATTTGTAGCCGCTTAAACCAAGGAACGTCACGAAGACGTGACTTGTGAGTAATGCGCTTGACGGACCTTTTTTACCGGCAACAAACATGGGACGCCTTGAAGCCGCCCTTGCTAAAAGTCGTCTCGCTAACAAAGTTGGCAATGTATCTGGTTATCCAAGGAAACCCATAGCCTTGAAGTTATGAACCACCTTAGAAGGAAACATGCTTTGCAAAAAAGCTCTCTGACCTCCCACAACTTCAATTTTTTGCTTCGGGGGGTTTCAAACCCCAGACCTCTCACTTGAAAAGTGTTTAGGCCTCTAGGGTACCACCATGGTAATGCCCCTTTGGTGTATGCCAGTTGTTTATCTTAGGCAAGGTTAATTGGAGAACCACAAAAATATGAGGAACCAAGAAACCATATGTTTCACAATCGAATAAACATTAAAAAAAAACTTATTTTCAAATGCAATCTGTTGTGTTTGGTTGACTATGAAAATAAACTGAATTCAAAATAATTTCAACTAAATCTCACACTTGATATAATTCAAAATCATCTCATGTCTCAAAATCCCGTTAGAAAGTTTTAACTACCAACAACCATCAATGCCACCACTACCCGCCCCCAAGTGTCACACCAACCGCCACCACTCATACCGTCGTTGGCACTAACGACCACTGCCAATCGCCACCTGCAGTCACCCACAACAACCAACTTCCACCACCATTCTCGACCAACTGTGAAAGCTACTATCCGTTTAATTATTTTTACGTTCCAATTACATGACAAATATAAGAACCAAACACGTTTTATACTTTCAAAGAAAATTCTATAAATTTTAATTCAAATGTCCGCTCGATCATAAGTAATGAAAATTAAAGATTTATTTGTGTTATGAACTTCATGCGCATGAGTGTGACACGTACAAATTGCACGCTAAGCGTTGTTCTTTGTAGTTAAACATATAAAGTACACGTATGTACAAGTTACACAAGCACCATACAATGAACATGAACACAATCGTTTACAACAAGCATATTAAAGAAACTGAAGATGAAACCGACCGATCAAACAAGGTAGGTTTCAAATTAAAAGACATCCTCAACAACCTTCAAAAATTCTCTAAAACCGATCTTGCCATCTTTGTCAGCATCATAGACAACAATCATTCTTTCACAATCCCTTTGGGATACATGCAAAAAACCCATACCCGAAAGCACATTTTGTAGTTCTTTAGCATCTATATACCCATCGTTGTTCTTGTCGAACACAATAAACGCTTGTTTGACTTCATCTAAGCTTGGTTCGTCATCAACAAACAAACTCACCATTTCATCTAACACGATAGTTTCCCTTTGATCATCAGGATCCCAAAACGTTCCTAACCGTTCCATCATGGTCTTAGGAGTCACTCCCAACGCCTTTTTCTTACCCGGTCCATTCTCGATGCTGCCAAACTTCCTCACATGATCTTCTTCGCGTTGTGCAGCCGCCGCGCAAGTGGTGGTTGGTGTCGCGAAGATAAACTGAAAAATAGGACGTGCGAAAAACGAATACAAGTCATGTGACCAGATAAACCATTCTAAACACATGTAGGATAATACAAACAAATACATGTAGATCATTGTGTTAGTTTCTAAGGATCTAAATTTGTTAGTATGGGTCGCGGATGAACAATTTATAAAGTGAAGATTTTTCTATAGTTGATTTAATTTCCTGAATTTTTGTGGAAAATGCTTGCAACTATTCCATGTTGTTAATTCCTAGAAAGCGACCATATGCGTAACGTTCAAAACACACCTATCCAATGTGAGCTTCCTGGTAATATCGTGGCATTAAAGTACGAATATAATCCCGACCATGACAAATATATTGTAATATTTTTCTATATGCTATAATTATTAAAAACTTTAATTATTAATTAATTATAAAACAAAAATAGATGAAATCCTACCGAAACAAAAGTATGGATGAAATTGGTACCGTGCGGGTACCTTAGGGTGTATGTAATGGTTTACATTGGAGGCGTGAGTGTCGTCTCCATGAGGGGCGTGGAAAGCTTTGGGTGAGTGGTATCACGGAACATGCATGGTGCTCAAATGTTTTTTTGGTTTTGATTTTTTTAACCAATTATAATATAAAACCTCGTTCTTATTCCTATGTCTTACTCATCACCTTCACCCTTTTTTACCCTCACTTACTTGTTACACATGGTCTTACAAAAAAATAAGAATACCAATAACAAGTGAAATTTTATGGTCTTACAAAAAAATAAGAATACCACCAACAAGTGAAATTTTAAACCGAATACAGTAACTATATATATTTTATTGGTTTTGTACCTGTCGGTCCTATTACCACTGAAGATACCAAAATCGAAGGCCCGAAAGGGTGACGATGCCAAAAACATAAAAATCAATACCGACGCCGGCCAGTACAATATTTATATTTTTCAAAATAAAAATATCACTTTATCATCGTTTTTATGACTTTGCGAATACAATTTCAATGGTGGTTGCTTTCCTAAAGTGACAAATGCCAGAAATTTCATTACAAATCTATCATAGACTTGCATCGCAAACATTAAATGTGATTCATGAGGACCAAGTCAAAAAATAGGTAGGTACCACTCCTAGCGCTATATATACTACAAAAATTAGATGCTGATCACAAATAAGAATTACAAATTTTAGATGTAATATAATATAACTTAAAGGTGCATGGTTCATGTCGTATGTTATAAGCTAAAAACAATTAAAATGTAATTTTATAAAATTAACTTTCAAAATCATACATATTTTTTTTGTTCTAATTAGGTCACTCATAGTTTTTTTATTGTAATTAGATCACTTTACTTTAAATATGTGTTTCAATCATATACATTTTACCTACAACATTAGTATATCATGTCACTTAATTTTTTTTAAATTATGGTGGTTGCTTATGTGAATAAAAAAATCTAATAACTTTGTAGATAAAAAGTATATGATTAAAACACCTTTTTAAAGCAGAGTAACTTAACTCACCCCCATTCCACCCCAAAAACCTAACTCACCCACCACCCCACCTCCCAAAAACCTAAATCCCCCCATCACACTTAAAAGCAACCTAAACATTAAAAACTAAACCATAAAAGCTAAACCCCAAAATCTATGATGAATGAGTTCGATAGGACGGTTCTAACGCTGCTGAAATGAGTTCAATCGGAGTTCGTTTGACTCGGTTATGTTAATATTAAAATCCTTCTTACTTTTCCTTACATTTCCTACAATACGGAGCCTTCCTATTTGATATTGACCCATGTATTATATAGGTTGAAATAAACTTAACAAGTTGCAAACCAATAATTTTTATAAAAAAATTATATTATACATCGTATCAACAATTAGTGAAATATGAAACAATAAAGATTTAACAAGTATACACAGCGAATAATGAATATTTAAGAATTTTAAAAGTTTTAATTGATATCTTGTTATGACTTTTTTAAGTTTAAAAAAAATTATTATGTGAAAATTTTACCACCACTTTCACTCATAATTCACTCAGATTCAAGGGCTATGAAAGGTAAGTGTGAGTGACTAAATAAATACATTAAGTATGTATTGGTAGAGGTAGCATGTTATAAGTAAAGACGAAGATATTGATTTTAGTTAAGTTTGGCCTATCGGGGAACGAAAAGGTAAACTCTAACCCATTATCTTCAACTTATCCAGTTCTAGCTGACGTTTGAGTTTCCTCTGACTACGTCTAAGAAGGACAGGGAGGAGACCGCCTCTAAGACTACTCTCCTGGATGAGAAAGTTTATCAAAGTGCTTCTCCGATTGCTCAAGATATCTCTTTTCAACCGAGAAACAAAACACGATCATTTCGCTTGTTATCACGGAATTCGTCATCAACATGGATCACCCTTACGCGGTCAATGAACTCATACTAATGCTAGGACTTGTCGCAAGCAAATTCAAAAATGAAATAATTATACGATCATTCACGTCAACTTTCTCATATTTTATGTGAGTAAGGCTTTAAGGAGAGAAAACATAAAATATTTTAGGTATTTTTTTTTTGCCTAATTCTTATATTTGAGAGAAAAGTATATATATGGATAATTTAGTTGAATAGAAAGAAATATCATCATGTAACAATTTTTTTAAAATAATTACGAGTGAATGAGATAAAAAAAAAAGATA
The DNA here is from genome assembly GCA_009936405.2 of Stevia rebaudiana. Lineage (NCBI taxonomy): Eukaryota > Viridiplantae > Streptophyta > Magnoliopsida > Asterales > Asteraceae > Stevia > Stevia rebaudiana. The sequence goes on from WOUH02000045.1 coordinate 9,937,729, forward strand.
ATCCTAAACTTGTAATAGAATATTATTTAATTAATAGAACTTAAGTATGAAAATAAATTAAAATAAAAAATAAGGTCTGTCGTCTTTCATATGTACACATAGACATACACAGTTATACGGTCCCAAGTCCCAACCCACCAGCAGTCACGAAACTACCAAGCAAAGAACATGAATCATACAAACGGGTCAACTTCTCCTACCGCATCACCCCCTTCCTCCGCCCGCCAAATGTTCAAACCCTAGAATCTTCCTTCAAACTGTGAAGCTGCAAAATTGGGAGAAAAATGATAGGGATCTAGGTCGATAGCGTCGTCTCTGCAACACCAATACCATATATCGTAAGCTTGTTGGTTGTCTCCGTCATAACCTCGTCAAGATGATCGATCACATTGTTTCATACTCTAAGGTAATTTACTATAGCAAACACTTGTGTGAACTCATGAAATAAACTGCTTGTAATTAATGTTTTCTCCGCTTTCATTTTCATAGACTTCTGCGAATTGACCAAGTCAATGTATCCTATAAATTGTTAACCGAACAAAGTCGGTTGTTCTTTTGCAATTTTAATGACGTAATCAAGTTTGTTTGACGGTTTTGAACGTATCTGTTCAACTTGTACTTTGCATTCCGGATTATAATAATGGGGAGATTCAACTTGAATGAATCAGTTTCTGCATTTTCTATTAGGTTGACAAAGAGTTATGATTTGCTTACCTATCTGAAGTTTCTCTGAAAATCTTGTATCATTTTTGTTTGCTTAAGGAAGTGTTTAAGCTGCTTATGTCTTTTGACTTTGACTTATCTTCCTCTGACCATACAAATGAATAAATTGATCACTTATTTGTAGCTTCAAAATGGAAAAGTTTGATATCATCTGATCATTAATTTCATCATTGTAAGTTTGTAACCTAAATTTGTGATGGTGATACTGGCTGTACAGAATTAGGTTAGAATCTTCTTGAAATTGTCATGTAACCTGAAGCGCGCCAGCTAAAAATACAGTACACATAACTCCAATCAAAGTTATTTTCCAGATTTAACATGAAGATCATCTAAATAAGATGAGAGATAAAGAATTTGTACTCTGTCTTATGGTCTTCTGGTGTTATGCAGTTATTTCTGCCTGTGGTCAAAGCAAATTGAAAATTTGCAATATTTTATATAACCTGTGAATTATGGAATTTTATAAATCCTCAGTATATTCATTGTTGAACATGAATAACCATTTTGTGACTGTTATCTCAGTTAATGATCCAAGGTTTCTTTGTATTCAGAAAATCTCTCACTGCAGGGTTTCATATACATCGTTAACAAAGTTAACAACTAATGTTTCTTAATCATTTACTTTAAATTTATATTGTGTTTGCAGAACACAAGATTCTGGAGGATGTAACAAGTAACAATTGGATATCATAGTATGATCTCAATTGTTATAGTTCTTGATAGAAACCCGTATTTGTTTTTTTAACACATCAAGCCTACAAGTCTACAACTTTAGTTCACAAGTTGATATGTTTGTGTTATTAAAACAAAAGTCTTTTTGTTCGTGTTTTATTTCATAGGTAATATGTGATAAATAGTTATGCTTTGTACTTCTTTATTAGCAAAAACATGACAACTTAATTTATAATGAAACCTTTTAATTCCAGCAAACATTAGTACTTTCTTTAAAAGTTCACCTTTTCTTTAAATAAACACACTCACTTTAATGGAAATGCGTAAGAAAAGCACTAAGCTTTAGAAAATAATGACACAAGTGGGATCTTGACTTTTGTAACAAAGACAATTGCCATTGACCGTTGACCTTAATCTATGTCCACATAGTTTTCAAGAATATGTTGTTAAAAGGTACCATTTTTTTCTCAATTTTACTACGATTCTCTCTCCAGAAACAGCCATACACTTCCTTTTCCAATTCGCATAGATACAACGTGACAAATAAATACCATTTAATATTATCCGAACTTATGAGATAATGTTACTAACGAGTGGTTTGTATCAGTTGAGTTTGTTCTCAACTTGAAGAAAATTCCAAAGTGAAGTAAACTTAACTTTTATATAATTCGACAACGGACCCAATAATTTGTGAGCTGTTGATTCGGTTTCATAGATCATTTAAAATGGTCACGTTAAATCTGGACCATTGTACCTCCACCACTACTTTTTAGAAAGCAAAAAAAGGTTACGAATACCCATTACAAAAGATAAATATTTATCGCATTTTGGGTCCACAAAACAACTCATGTTATATAGATAATGTGGCCACAATTTGTTCATGACTTGAAAATATCTTGATATTTTTCATGGCTGATTGGTTCTCTTAAATTTTTTATATCCCCACCTCGAATAAATAAGATTTGTAACACTTCTTGAGTCGATATAAAGATACGGTGAGATAAACTCTAAACTTTAAACTAGTGGTCCTATGCATTAGCAGGTTGTACCGTACTACCCCGTGACATCCATCTTTAACGTTAATACTTGAATTATATTACATAGTAAGTAAATCATAAATACATGGAAAATTGGAAAGTGAGAACTGAAGTTCATTTTCATTATTGTTATTCTCTTTTAGCAAACCAATTCGCATGGAAAAAAATTGCAGAAACTTTACAAAAATTTTAACATCTAAAAACTATATAAAAGCAGGCTCTTAGTACTATATTTTGCTAATTTTCTTACATTATATTTACAAAGAATCACAGTGCAATCTAATGTTAGCAATTTTATGCTCTTTCTTGAAAGCAAAGTGATCTTGATAAAGCAGCAGGATTCGCGTGTAACACGGGGATCGATTCGGTGGTTGCGATTTTCTTTTTTTCATTTTCTTTTGATTGGAAACCTTTAAATAAATCACCTCTGTTGCTGTGTTCGTTTTTGATTCCAAGTGTTGCCCATATTGAACTCTTTGCAGCTTCATCTGGATCATCAAATCTAAGTGTCTTTGGAATCAGAACCGTACTCCTTTGTTTCTTTGACTCTTCGTGGGACCCATTTGGATCTATTGGTCCCTGATCTGGCGAATGTTTTCCCAAAATTGAACCGGTTTGAGGTAACCATGAAACGGAGCTCCAGTAAGGTGGGTAAACTGGAATTGGAGAGTAATTCGGATGGCAAATTGGTGGAATTGGAATTGGAATTGGGATTGTTGTGTTCCATGGATTGTAAGGCCATGAACCCCCTGGAATCCAGTGAACTTGGGAATGGAATCCGTTGCTATTTTGGGGGTTTTCAACTACCGAATTGGAAGACCATTCTTCTCCGTTTTCTTTGTTTTCTTTGCCACTTAAATTGGCGCCAAATTGAGCCGGATTTTGATTGAAAGAAAGGACTTTTGGTGAAATTCCGTCAGAATCAGAAGCGAATTCAATATGATTTACCGCTGCTGATTCTAAACCTTCTTGAGAGATGAAGTACCTGCAATTCGCCGGTGGGTTCTTCTTTTTCCGGCGACCGGCTCCGACCGGCATGTTCCTCATGGTGCCTCCGGCAGTCCAGTATCTCTGACAGCTTTTGCAAAAATGACGAGGCTGATTGATGTTCGAATTGTTGAAGTAACAAAACTTTGTGTTCATGCTGTCACACCGTGGGCAAGGAAGAATCTTGTCTGGTTTTTTCAAAGTACTGGTTTGCATATTCATCATCGTCTCACCGTCGGTTGACTGCAGATTCTCCGACATAGCTTCTTCGTCGATCGACGGAGTTTTGGGATTATCGTCCGATTCACCTTTTCGTTGATCCTGAAAAGTCAAAACATATCAGTAAACCGTCAATTCGACAAATCGATCTTAGAAAGCTGCAAATACTAAGAATTTAAACTAATTTCGAATTTTGGACCCTAAATGGATCTGCAAATTAAAACACATACATGTGGTGTAAACAGTGCGTGTTCCGATGAACAAGTCTTGTCTGCAATCGGTTTCGCGGCGGAGAAGTGATTGGGGGTTTCCGTCAAGCCGATCTTCTTTCCGAACAATATAATACCGAGATCCGTCATGATCCGGTGGTGACAGGTGGCGGTTGTCGGCGGAGTAGTTTTGAGTGTAAAAATCTAAGTATGAATACACATATGATATAGAGGGGTTGGGGGAAAGGTGGATGCCACGTAAGCTGAGAAGAAGGGTTGTGAGCCACAAGTTTGTTGTGGCCTTGATACGTTGGCAGAGTGGATTCTTTTAAAAAGTGGGGGCACCAAAACACCGAATGGGCTGAAAAAGATTTGGCACAAAATAATTGGTTATTACTTGGATAATATCGTACTTTATTTTATATACCTTTTTTCTTTTCCTACTTGCTCTTTTCAACTATTTAAATACCAAATTGCATTTTGTTCTAAAAATATTAATTACTAATTCTAATATTATGTTTTAGTTTATGTATTCCATTTAACATTTGGCCACATTATTCCATACCATATTCAGTTTCTATCTCTTTTTTAATTCTGATCTAAAATAATTGTTGTTTTGTGTTTTATCATTTTTTTAATCTTGCTTGTACTTTAAAAGGTCTTCTTATCATTCACTTCTAGGCTTTCCTGTTGCTTACAGACTTTTACAACTCCTTTCTTTTCTTTGTAGTTCGATTTCGTTAATACTGGAAGTCCTTCATTCACCATCATGTCTTTTCTATCGTTGGTTTCTTTTCGGGTTTGCTCGTATACAGTTGCAATTGATTATCGATCTTGAAATAAATCTCCAACAACCAAACAACACAGTCTTTCTTTCTCTGTTTCTTTCTTCTTACTCGAACATACCCAAACTAGGTCGGAACAAAAAAGTTCAACGAATCAAAAATTCAACCATACACAAATGTGCAGCTTGGAATATTGAACAAACATGAAAAAATGACGGTAGAAAGAAGGTTCACGCTTACCCACATGTCTCTTTTATCCGGCGCGTGAGTCCCACTAGCAACTCTTTAGGCGGCACGTGAAGGAATGTAGGGTAGTTGTTTGGTGGCGTTTTTTGGTGGTCGTTTAGTCACACGATTCTAGACCTATCGGTGGCGGCACTTTGGTGAAAATTGGTTTCGAAAAGAGATTTAGGGTTTGGCTCGCATTTATTTCCGAACCGTTTCTTGCTTTTCTTTCCAAACCTATCTTGATCATCAAGGGCGCACTCTGATACTAATTGTTGACCCAGGCAGTCAAAACAATCCAATTACATGAGTGGGAACACGAGATCTTCGGGTAACAACCAGACTTATTCTTTTTATTCAACCAAAACGAGGGTACAATTAAATCAAAACAGCTAATCTTATTTATATTAATTTTTAGCTTGTTCTCAGAGAAATAATATATTAATAAAATGTGACCCAGTACCTTCTAAAACAAATAAACCAAACTTAAATAAAACTTAACAAAGCAACTCTAGGGTTTGACAACTAAACAAATTAAGGTTAAACTATCACTATATATTATAAAGAGGAGTCAGGTGAATACAACATATATAAATACTGAAAATATGAAGGTGAATATGTATCGCTGAAGTGACAGGAAAAAAAATGCAAAAAAATAGGAGTAAAACTGGTATTACATGCATTTTAAAAACGGGTTAAACAAACTAGCACAAAGCCAAAGACTTTTCTGTTGAAATCAATGCCCTTTAAAAGGGGGAAGAAGCAAAAAATTGTTTAGAAACTAGTAAAAAAAAAGTAAAAAAGAACAAATAACGAAAATGAAGTGTGATATGGTCTGTCAACCTATGATTTTATTTCCACACGTGATGTCAGAGATCAAATCTGTAATCAAACAATAACTATAATTTCAAAAAAAAAAGTCGATCTAATACAGTCCAAAAATGTAATGCAATGATCGAACTCTGGTTTAAAAAATTAAGTTATATTCGAGCATATACGTATTTATAAATTATCCCCCTTTTGGCATGTTATGCATAATTAATGATTATTTAGCATTTTCATTTTAATTAGAAGGGTGTAGTGCCAAAATTTGAGATATCGAGTTCTCAAGAACAGATATTTTCTATTTTTGAAATAAAAAATTTCTTTATAGCAGTATCCGAATTCTGATCAGATTAATTATATAATATTACTGTACTGTTAAACAATCGACTTTATATATATGTTATCTTTTGCGTTATCTCTTTTATCAAGTTTGATAGTTGAGATATGTGCAAACTTATACTCATATACTAATATAAAGTATAAAGAAAAAAAGTAATAACACGTCTCCTAAATGAATAACATATAAAGAGAGGTTATGTACGTGTCATGATAAGATGTCACGATGAGCATCTTTCGGTGCTAATGAGTCTCCTAATCCATTTTTTTAATATTAATATCATGTTTATGATAGGATTAGTAAATTAATTTGTCACCCATACTCTTCATAGTCGCTTTTTCTGTAATTATTTTCTAAGTTGGACGGCTATGTAGGTTTATTTTACTAATTGGACCCAAAAAGTCATAAAATTTGAAGCCCCACTTATGACGTACCCTAACAAAATAATAGTTTTTTATCTTTTTAATATTAATATGTGGGAGTTCACTTCGCAAAATAATTTTGATTTAGAAGTTTGAAATCTTTTTTATAGAGTATGTAAAATGTGAGGAAATGTTGACTAGGTAGAGAAATAAACTAATTTTTGAGGAATAAGTCTAGGAAATACACCAATAATAACAAAAACATCTAAGAAAATATGTTTCCACTATGTACTTATATTTGAATTAATTCATTTAAAAAGACTGGTAGATTAAGAGGCCCGTAAGACAAATTACTTGTTCAGAAGTTGTTCAGTTTCTTAAGTCTTTGTTATTTTAGTTTTAATGTTTAAATAATCAATGATTATATTGAGAATTTGAGATATAGGTTTAAATGGAAGAGTTTTTCCGAATCACATATTTATTTTAACCGTTGAATTATATTTTAAAATTTTAATTAAATTAGTTTAATTTACGAAAGAGGTTTTTTAGTTCAAATCTCAATTATATATGGTCTCAAGTAGAAATAATCAATACCGCTACCGTAGGCATCATTTATTCTAAGATAACATTCAGACTTTATACAAAACAATGTCATGTATAAATATGAGTCCTAGTCAATTGATCCAATTTCTAACTAGTAATAGGATCTCATCCTTATACTCTAAACTAGATGATTATGATTTTCACATAAGGAGTTTTACGGTACGTTATTTTGGGGAAGGATTAACTTAACAAGGATTCATCAGAAAGATGATGAAACAATCTGGTCGATGATAGTTTGTTTGATAGATAGCGATTAGTGTTTGAAAGTACACAAGACATGTGCCTACTATTGAAATAGCCAATGTTGACATTTATCTCATGTTTAAAGCATTGGATAAGATATGATTAAGTAACATACACACTTTTGTGATTATGGTCGACCATGCTTGTTTTTGGAATTTGAAGAGAAAAGTGACCAAATTGAGGACATCTCATGAAAGGTGTGAAAGATTATACGAGGAAACATTGGAAGGATGGTGAGATAATTAGGTGGATAGTAGTAGTTAGGTAGATAGCAATTTGGACTCGAAAGTACACGAGACATGCATATTAATAAAAGAAGCAATGTTGAGAATTATCTCATGTTTAAAGCATTGTAGATTTGGAGAATATATGCTTAACTAACATACATACTTTTGTGATTATGGTCGACCATGCTTCTTATGGGCTTTCAAGGAGAAAAAAGAGTTACCAAATTGAGAATATTTTATGAAATGAGATCATATATAAACATTATTTTTTGTAAAAATCATGAGAACCAAAATGATATTATAAATAACAAAGTGCCACCACCATAGCGAATAGCGAATTGCGCGGCCACCCGGCCTAACCATGGCGAACAAATCAGCCTTCCACTCAGCGAATCGCTGAAAACGTGGCGACCTCCTGTGACACCCCACTCCCCGGCCCCCGGTCTCCGACCGGTCCGTGAGCGGGTCACCACATCAACTGCTCAGCATTGCAGGATCGAGTCAACCGGTTTAATATCCAACACATATTACACCAAAACATGTCATCATTTCATTACGTATTGATAATCAGAGTATATTACATGCGGAAGCAAAATACAATATATAACATGAAATAAACAATATAAACAGTCCCCTTGAGTCATTCCCGAATCTTGTTTTAGACACCTGAGATTACATATAGTTTTGAAAACGGTCAGCTTACGCTGGTGAGTTCACAGGTTTTGATATCATTAA
>WOUH02000045.1:9975918-9988954 GCA_009936405.2 Stevia rebaudiana
GAAGAAGATAGAACGAAGATAAGCAAACATCCAACAGAATAGCGAGAACCTAGGGTTGATTCACTGAAAAAGGAATGGTACAGAGAAAGAAGAAAGAAGCATGAAGTGAACGGGTTTTGATAAAGATGTTAAAAATAAAGGATATAAAAAAAGGGAAAAAAAAAATAGTAAGTCACTGACATTGCTAATTGTAATGTATATAATCTTGCTGGGCTTATAATTAATTAGTTAATACTTATCAACGTGTTATATTTCCACCTACTATAATAGTATTAAAGCCTTTTGTAGAGTTGCATCTTAACACAATTTATTTTTTACTTCAAGTTCATAACTATCTAATAACTTACATTAATAGTTACATATCTTAGGGTGAATAAACAGATTTCTTTTATTTCTTTTTGTTTCGAAAAATCTAGGTTTAGTATATTAACTCGTAAGTGATAAGATGTAATTAGTTGGTGGTTCTCTTTGTTATTAGAGCCATATATGTTGACATGTTGTCGCATTGGAGTCCTATTTTTAAATTATAACACCTAGCAATATGATTTATTTTGTAACTTTTATTAGTTTATATTAATTTCTTTATGAGTTTATGTATCTGTTTTACTTGGTGATATATTAAATCTCTTGTGTGATGTTCATAATTTAAAGAAATCTTTATTACGTAAATTTAACCTAAATAGTTGATTTTACATTGTGTATCTAATATATATTAAAACAAATTCATACATGCTTCTTTAAAATGCTTATTTGTGAATAAATCTAAATATCTAGAATATAAACTGCTAATATGTTAAAAAAAAATATTCAAGGTTCAAATAACTCTTTACTTAAATGGTAAGCAAAAATAGTTTTATAAGTTTAACTGATAGAATTATTTTTTTCTTTTACAAATAAGTTTGATTTACTATTTTGAAGATGTTATTTATTCTAAAAGTTTAAAGTATTTTAGACTATGGTAGTTTATTCTTAAAGTAAAATGATTTAATTAAAAAATGTTTTTAGTATAATCATTTTTTATTATAGTTTAGAACGAGATCTCTATCTATAGTAATATGAGCCCATTTTCTCTTATGAAGAGACTTATTGAGAGGACCAAGTTGCATAATCGTATCAAACTAATCGAAAGTGATGGGTTCGAATACTTTTATTCATATTCAGGTGCTCTGATGATAAATAAATATTTTTATAAATTATTTTTCAAACTAAAATTAAATAACAAAAACCATTAATTATTTTATAAACTTTGTCTACGAGAAAGTAAGAAACACGTATGGTTACGAAGCGTAATATTCTCTTTTACAAATTTAGAGTGGATATAGTAATTTGCATCAATTTATAAATATATAGTTAATAGTTAATTACAAGAATAGTTTTACATTATATTCATGGGGTTATGATTAAATAAGAATGATCATTATTGTTAGAAAAGTTAGAAGTCTTATAACCGACTTAAATGAACTCCAACCAAGTTAACTTATTTCCGCCGCGTTAGAACCGTTTCGTCGATCTCTATAATCTTAGATTTTGGGCTTTAAGTGTTATGGTTTAGTTTTAGGGTTTAGCCTTAGAGTCTAGCTTTTAAGATCTACCTTTAAAGTTTAACTTTTAAGGTCTGCTTTGAAAGTTCAGTTTTAGGGTTTATCGTTTTGGGTTTAGGGTTTAGTTTTAGGGTTTTAACTTTTCAGATTTAGTATTATGGTTTATAATTTATCTTTTCAGCTCATTGTGTGTATTGCTCATTATTGTGTCTTTCTACTCGTCATTGTTTGTTAGGGTTTAACTTTATGATTTAATTTTAGGGTTTAGAATTTAGGATTTGACGAGCCGGTTCCAACGTCGCTAGAATTAGTTCAATCGGAGTTCGTTTGAGCCGGTTAATTTTTTTTTTAAATCCTTATTACTCTTCTTACAATAAGCCTCATTCCTATCATAGGAGTGAGATCAAATACAAACCTTATTTTTTGTAAAAATCATGAGAACTAAAGTGTTTTTAGAAATAACAAAGTGTTAACACAAAAATCATGTTATATACAATCATAGCATTGTGAAAATGTTAGAATAACACTTTGATATTTATATTATTACATTGAATCTTATAATTTTTACAAAAAAGTATTTATAAATAACAAAGTGATGTTACTAAACGTTATGTTCTATATACAAACATATCATTATGAAAATATTACAATATCACCTTGTTATTTATACTATCATTTTGGATCTCACAATTTTTTCAAAAAATAAGAAGATATTATAATAACACTTTGTTTCTCACAGTTTTCATATTATTGGTTTGGCTTCTAACTTTTTAGAACTACATTAGTGCACTAGAACGTAACATTGATTGTTTTTGCTGTGGATAAAGTTAAGTTCATTGAAATAACAATAATCCCCGTTGTATAAATAATAAAAATATTATTATTGTTTGTACCGTTTTCCTTTCTAATTTATAAGTAGAGAGTGAATGTGCGCGTTGCGACATAATTATTTTTCATACGCCTTTATTTAATATCGTTAGTGATCGAGTTATACTAGCAAAGGTACCCGCGCTTCGCGGCTCCACTCAACAGATTGATTGTGAATATTCGTTGACAAAAAACACTATAACATCATATAAGTAGTGTTATTAGAATATTTAGAAACCCATCAGTATAAGAAGATCGAACGTATTGCGTTTTATGGCGGAGGCCAAAAGAAGGATTTAGGAGCATGAATGTGAGAGTAAAACCCAATTAGAAAGAAAATGATGCAATTATTTATATTTACGGAAAAAGAAATCAGTTCAAGTTACGTTTGATGGTTGAAACGAAACCGAAAGATGTAAAAACAATTAGGCAAGTAAGATTCTTTTTACCTTATAAACTTTTTAGGAATTTTGTTTTTTAGAAAGTTTAAATTGTGAAAATGCCAATAATAAAAGTTAAGGTTGGAAATAAGAAGTTAAAGTATAAAAATGAAGGAAAAAAAAGTTGCTGGCAACAGGGGTCAAACCAGTGACCTCATGCAAGGATATGGGACTTAAGAGCATTCACAGTAGCTTCCTCATCTTCATTTTTACTTTTTCTAATTAAATAATACTTTTTTATATCTTTATCATTATCTATTCCTCTCTCATTCATTCACAACCACTTTAAAAAACTATTAAATAACATCATTACCTTTTCTCTCTCATACACCAAAATCCCCATCTCTATATTTTTTCCTAACTTTAGGGGAAAAACAACCAAAACCTCAAATATTTATCTCTCATTTACTCACAACCACTATCAACCACACCTTAAATTATACAGGTTTCTCTCAGATAGATATTTGGATGACATACATATTGCCAAGTACTACGTACATTATACATCCAATGAATATATAGTAGTTTTTTGTTTTTATTTTTTTCTTTTAAGAAAGCATAAACTAAGCTTGTAAAGCTAACAACAAAGTGATCAAAAGGCAAATTAAAATTCATAAACTCATAAACAAAGCAGTGACGCAATCCTTCCCTGTTTTAACACCTAGAAACGTGTTAGTGTTGCAGGTAAGCCACACCCATGATATTTAGACAACAAGTCACTCAATTTCGTCTCAACCCACAAATTATCAGATTCTATATTCTTAAGTGTAAATTAAAAACCTTTTCAAGTAAAAAACTTAAATGTACCATATACACTAATCATAAGAAAACATATTTAAGAAAATCTTAGACTACATGAATAGGGTCTTCATCTCCATCATTACCTTCGCATATCATCATCCACCATCATCACCATCGCCATCCACCAACACCACTTGTGCTGCCATCTTTCATCAATCACTGCAACACCAATACCAACCTTCCCCTCACATCTTAAGTAGTTCACCAATTGTCCACGAAAACACCACACCGGCTACTACTACAATAACCACCACTAGACTATTGCTACTTCTCATTGGTTTAAGTCGAGGAGTAGCAGTTGTGTCCAGTGGCGTTGATGTTGTAGAGCAACAAACACAAGTGAGGAAGAAGAAGGGGGTGTGAAAAGTGGTCGGGTTATGTTTTGATCACTTAGGTCATGCTTGGTTCAAAGAATCTGTTGGAATTGGAATGTGCATAGATTCTAATAAAATTGTGTTTGGTTGGAATACATGGAATTTAAATTGGAATTCGTTCCACCACTCATGAGATTTTCTAATTCCTTCAATTTGTTGATGGAATTTTCAACATTCCGACAGAATGTGTAGATTCTGACTAAAAAAACTTGATCATAATCAGTGCTCAGAGCATCAAATTTGGCGGTGAAAGTGATCAAGGCCGAACCTTTTTATAGCCCACGAATCCCCCTTTGTCGGGCATCGTGAGCCTGGAGGCTCGGCTTGCTCGTGTGCATCATTTTAAAAAATGGAGATCAAACAATAATCCTCTTGAATCCAATAAAAAATCTTGATCGCCTTCTTCATTTTAACAAACCAAAATCAAACCACCAGAATATTTTGCCTTAACCTTCGAGTTCGAACAACAAAAATAAAAAAGTTCAAACAAGTCATTAAATCCTAGTTGAAATCATGGAATTCAATGGGTGCCAACAAAAGTAAAACAAACAAACAACAGACTCTTAATGCAATCAAAGTTGAAGAAGCCATATATAAAAATGTAGTCAAACTGAAGAAGGCGTATATGAAATTTAACATCACATTCAATTTAAGCTAATTAAAAAAATTAAACAAATTATTATCGCAATCAAACCAACATGAAAATGGAGTTTTTCCAAACAAGTGTAGTTCAAAAAAAATATTAACCACAAAAGTGTAGTTAGAAATTTATTTACCAAGGATGTTTTTAAATTTTTCTTGTTTCTCTCTCTACTTATCATTGGGTATTATACAAAAAAAGCTATTTAAATGTTTTTAATTTCCTAAAGATGATTTTTTTTTTCAATTCTATTTTATTTTTCATGAACTATTTTTTTATTATTTTCAACTGTTATTTAAAATCTAATTGATTAAATGCTCATGGTATTAAAATAGAGCTGCTTTTTATCTTTCTTTAACATTCTTAATACGGATGTAATAGTAAGTTTTTCATTCATTTGGTTTTAAGTTTCTAACAATATGATTTTTGCTCTCTCCATCTTTGCGTTAGAAATATGTTTATGGACATAGTACTTCCGTTAGAAATATGTTCTATATTTTTATGATGTTATCACAGGAAAATATTAGTTAAATTTCAACTTTCATTAAATTAAATATTCTTATTTTATGGATTTGTTAAGGACATAGTATTTTTTAACACTGACGAAATAATTTCTTTAAGATCGTTTAACAGTTGTGTTGATATACTATAGTAGGTTTCTTACATAAGTATTTATTCTTAGTTAGTGGTGTTAATTATAATAAAAGAACATAATGGTATCATTATAATTTTTAAATAGGGGGTGTGCATTGTTCGGTTTGTTTTTCTCAAAACCAAAATTGCAACCGCAACCGAAATATTCGTTTTTAGTTTCTCACAACTGTTTGGTTTTGATTTTTTTTGTTTTTGGTTTTTTGGTTTTTCTAGAGTTTTCAGTTCAGTTTTTTTTTTTTGGTTTTTTAGAATGTTAGAAACTTAACGTAAATGGAAGAAAAATATCCAGTCACATCGATCTTAAAAATGTTAAAGAAATCAAAAGCTGACTATTTTAATTACCTAAGCATTCAAAAAAAATGCTGTGAATAAGATTTGGAAAGAATAAAGAATAATGTAGAAAAAAAATAGAATTAATAAAAAACATTTTCTAGAAAATTAAAAATATTAAACAAACTCTTTTTTTATAGTACCCAAGGATATTAAACAAACTCTTTTTTTTGGTAAATAAGTTTTCAACCATACCTTTTTGGTAAATACTTTTTTGAACTACACTTCTTTGGAAAATAACTCATAAGACCATGTGTAGTGGTTTGAGGGTGGAAAAGGTGAAGTATGACTTGTCAGTGCCACACAGGAAAGAGAAGAGGTGGTGAAAAATGGGTGTAGTGGTGAGTGGTGGATAGAGAAAATGTGTTGATTATTTTAATGATTAATTTTATTTTTTAATTCTTTTAATTTATATTATTATTAAAAGTAAAAAACATTTATAAAAAAAATAAAACCATACATAAATAATAAAAAGTTACAAGATTTAAGAAATAAAAAACAACACATTAATAAAAAAACATAAAAATACTAAAAATAAAATCTATTTTGAATATTTGGTACGAATCCTAGCCTTCTCTTCTTCGGCAAGTTCGCGGTCGATGCCGGTTAAGTGGTCGATGTTAACCATAAGTGTTGCATGTTGACCGCACGTTGTCGTTCTTTTTTCAACTCGATTCTTAATTGGGCTATAGCGTTAAATTGACCGAGTTGTTGGGCGATTGTAGATATATCATCGGTATATATCCTCCGACATGTTTGAATAAGAATGTCGTTTTCCTTTGGCTTTGGCTTTAGCCTTGGCTTTACCGGTTGGACGAACGGGCTCGTCATCTTGCATCTCCAAGTCGTCAATGTTGTTTAGGTCAAAGCCAAAATGAGCGTCTGAAGTTGCTTGCTCACTTCCCGGTGTGCTAGAGTTAGAAGTTTTAGAACGCTTTGTTGATATAGGCCCTCACGCCGCAACAACGCATGACGTGGTCCTATAGACCCTCACTCTAATGCAATGTTGTATATATAATTAAACTCTACTAAGTTAATCTACCAGAGAGTTTCGAGCACTAGGTCTGCTTGGGGGGAAAACACGAACATGATAATTTATTTAGAAATAACAAATATATGTAATATAACAAATTTATTAATACTTATAACAATATATTACGCAAATAAGAACATTCATGTGTTGGTAAGCACCAACCATAAAAAACTACTTTAAAATGGTGTTATGTCACGCAACAATGGGAGAATTGGGTACATGATTCTTTGAGAAGATATATTTTGCATTTTCCTTTTAACGACAAGTTGATAATACTTCTTTTTATCTATATCACATATTTTTACTACGAATTTGAATCTTCACCTCTAAAACAGAAAAAAGACACCCTTGTTACACTATAAAACAACTTTTCACATTTTCACCATATAAATTTGCTATATTGCGTAACAGTTCCTCACGATTTTTTTTCACACTCAACACAGTCAACAGATTACTAGGTGTCTAGGCTTATCTAGTAGGATTTCTGTATGCATGACTCTTTTTTGGGCTTCATGGGCTTTCTTTATGCACCAGATGATGAAGACCTTGATTATATTGCTAGAAATACCGTTGCCTCAATTGAATCAAACACTTGTAAAATACCAAAAAATATAAGATAAACAGATGAATTATAATAAACAAAACAAGTTAATATTATTTTCAAAAGACCACATAAAACCCTAACAATTAACCCCTATTTATACTAAACAAAACTTTATCATCAAGTTAATTATCCTACTCAAACTCAATACAAGATAAACACAACTAAAGATCTATTTAATTGAACTTATCAAATCAACATTAATAGCCGCCTTAAACAAATCGTGGGCTCATGATCATTACTTTGATTTAAATCAAATAAGCCCTTTTGCTATTTAGCTCCAACCAAACAAACCACAAACATCAAGATTAAATAACTTTCACATACTAACATAGTATTTATAAGTTCTAACGGATGGAGTTACAATCAATCGTAAAAGTATGCATGAAAATAAAAACTAAACTCTTACTCATAATGTGTTCACTAACTGCAAGTAGTGGTGGCAAATCAATAATTATTACTAAAAAGACAAGTTACATTGTAATAATTTTAACTATTCAATTTCCTCCTTATGTATTGGATAGTTTATGGGAAATTACGTAAGCATTTACTTTTTTTATTAAGATTATCTTGTTTGGAGATTCCAAAACAAAATCCTATTTGATCCTCAATACGTTCGAATCGGGGAAATTTTGGATTCTATTGTTTTTTACATGCATTTTTGACATCTTAATAGAAACCGTAAACTAAAATTGTGTGGGATGAGTTGTTCGAAAACCCCTGCTAACGATGTAATTGTTCTTCTATATGTTCGACGTCTTGCCGGATCTTTTTAACCTTTTGTGCTTCTTTGCTAGTAAAAAAAAATACTACGAATGTATCTTTTCTTAAATTATGTTGAAACATAAAAATATCCTTAAGTACAAAGTGTAGGATTGCTAGAAGAAGTGACACTTTTGTACCTCACTAAGAGTAATTTTAGTGTTTTGTTTGTGATTCACTATCTTTCTTATCATCATTCTAACTTTCTTATTATAATTTATCTAACATTACTCATCCTCGTCTCCGAATTGTGGTTGCCTCCATGGCCACCCTCATTGTAACCACCCTGTATTTTGTTGTTTTTATGATTTTCTTATGTGACATCTTGGTTTGATGATAAGGATGTTCAATATCACAAGTATAGGGTTTCACTTGTTGTCAAATAGTATGATTGTGTTTCCATTGATCGAGTGTATGTGATAGAAACCGATTCGAGATGATCAATATTCCAAGATAAATCTTTGATCGGGTGAGACTCCAAAGAACAATAGAAAAAAACAAGACTAATTTATTTTAATATTTTTCTTCTCGTTTACAAAATGAAACCTACGACATCTAAATAGTAAATATGCAAAACAAAAGTTAACTCCTATTACCTAACATAAAGAAAACATGAAGAACATGGTCTAAACAAATTAACATGAAATTAATAATAATAATAATAATATAAGAAAATGCAGTGAGATAATGCAATGATGTGATCTTGGGCTTCATGGGTGGGTATGCCGTACGCATCAGTATGTGTAGTTGTGGGCTGGTGGTTGTCAAGGCTATAGTGTTGTCTATCATGTGGATCATGAATCTTTCTAGAAAAAACAAAAATACTATGGGCTCGTGTGTATAAAGAATGAAAAGCGTATCGTTATGACCAAATCACGTATAACTAGGTTGGGATTGTGATGTATAATTAAAGAATTTAATAATCACAAGAGAGGAGGAATCTTTTTCTTTTTATCCAAAACAAAAAACTTTAGAAAAAACGTTAATTTATTGCTTGTTTTTAACTAAAAGAATCTATTACAAGTATCGACAATACTTTGTATGATATTAAGGGTGGAGGTGGTTATGAGAACCATTTTTTTTTAACTAAATATATAATTTCTTTTCGTACTTATTATTTTTTAAAACATTTTGCATCATTAAATCACAATTTTATTATATTTCAAACGAGTATAATAAAGCTATGTCAAATAAAAAAATATAATTCACGTCGTAAGTTGTAATATGCTAATTAGTACATACGAAATCCGTAAAGTAACTCAAAGTATTAAAATATATGAATTAACATCATACTGCATATATGTAGTATGACTGTAGTATGTCATACTGCATATATGCGGTATACATAAATAGATGAAAAAATAAAGAAAAAAACTAATAAATCTTTTTTAGAAACTCAAATATAAATTTTAAAAAATATAATTTGTAAATTATCATCATACTTAATATGTAAAGTATTGAATATTTTTTATGCAATTTTTTTTAATATGCTTCATTATACTCGTTTAAACAATAAGAAAATTTGTGATTTAATAATGAAATTCGTAATAAAAAATAACAATTTATAAAAAAATAATAAATGTTTAAATTTTATTAAATTATTTTTTTTATTCTCCCACGAGAAATTTTTTGTGTAACCTTCTCCATCAAAGTATACTTCAAATGAATTTTAAATACGTAATAGGTCACCTAACGACATGTTTTTTGAGTTAAAATATTATATTAGATATTATGCTCACATGGACACATGGTATTGCATTATTATTTATTTATGTTACATCATATAATTTAACGAGCTATAATAATTTTGTATCTTTAAATTTGTTTAGTTTCTATTTATTTATTTATTTATTTATATATCAAGCTTAACTATCTATGATATAGGGTTTAATATTTTTCTATCATTTTATTATTTGTATGATATTACACCCCACGGTATGCGTCGTCGTCAGGGCGTGGAAGGGCCCAACCACGCCCAAAACACCACCCCCTAGGCGTGGTTGGGGCGTTTTTGTGGTCAAAGTGGTTGGAACCACGGGTGATGAGGGCTTGAGTTTTTTTTGTTTTTTTTTTCTTTTTTTTTAACCACTTACAATAAAACACTTCACCATCATACTAATTATAATACACCACCTCACCTTTCAACTTTTCACACACCCACCACAATGCATTTCCACCCAAACCATCATCAAGTGGTTGACCACGTGACGCTTACGTGGCACAACCAATCACTCCTCCAACCAATACGTATACCCCATGGTCTTATATAGTTCAATTTTTCAGCCATAGGTCATGTCATCAATTGGAACAAGTGGAGATGAAATAGGAGAGAATTCTTTTGAACTTTTTTTAATTTTATTTTATTGTTTTTCTTTTTTGTGTGTTTACCACTCAATCACCATCTTGAGTGAGAGGTTGTCCTCTCCTTTTACTAATGTCTAAAAAAAGTTAACCGAAAAATCCAACTTTTTATTTTCTGTATAACGAATGATATCTATTTTATGAGCTATTACAAAAGAGAAAAAAACAAAATAAAAAATGACAGTGTGCGTCAAGCTATGACAAGTTTTGGTAAGTCTAGCTGCATACGTGATTGGACAATTTAGTTTCATTACTTCGTCCATTCCATTCCCTATTTCCCTCGTGCATTTCATTCACTCGTCCATTCCATTACCTTATACCAAACAGACCCATATGGTATCTTTTACTCACCGATTTCGTGAGTTTCTTAGCAGATACCATGGATACTTGTTTATAATGTTTATTAAAATTTCACTTTGGGGTTCATATTACCCACGATCAAGTTAAGATATTAAATACTAGACTACACTTTTGTCAATTCCATTTTTTATAGTGTCAAGATTCAAATGATCTTAGACCGTTTATATATTTAGTTTTGAAACCGGTAAGCAAGTATGAGGTAGTTTTGTGTAATCAAAGGGGTTTCTATCATTGATCAAAATTCTTTATTTTGAGAAAAAAAAAAGTGTAAAAATATTATAAAATAAAATACATTTAACACTACCTTTGGTAATAATAGATAACCTTATGTTAATGTTTTTTTTAGTTTTACAAAACAAATTTTAGATGTTACTAGTGTTTTATAATGTCATAAAATCCGGCAATCATTATGTAGATCACATATTATCTAGATTGGTCATGTGCAGCATTTGTCCTTGCAGAATTGTTGAATAACACCATTTTAGTAAAAATCATGATTTCTTTTCAGAACTAGATGTAATCTGGTATGCTGTTAAGAATTATCAGTTACAAGTTTAGAACTTTAAAAGGAAGTATTGGGGGGCAAACACTTCTATATTTTAAAAATTTTAAGCAAATAAAGAAAAGCATAAAGAACACACATTATACAAAAATAAAAAATCTAAAAACAAAAAAGAGAAAGAAAAAAAAATAACAAATTCTGCTTTTACTTTATTTAGCTTTCTTGCATCTGTAGCAATCTCTTGAACTTTAGCACCCAATATCCCCCTTCACACATTTTTTCATAAAAATCAAAATTCAAATTAGTATTCAATCTTCTAAACCTCTTAAGATTCTTCTTAAAGTTGACCCTTTTGAGAATTATATGTATATGTGTCATTGGCTTCTAAACGACATCAATGCTAATGATTGTATCTGCTTTTTTCCTTTATTTCATCCAAATCCCATAATACATCAATCGATCCTCTGTATGTAACAGTCACATTTCATAAAAAACAGAGCATTCTTTCAGTTATCTTCAACATCATGCGGATTACTGGTAAGACAGTGTTGGGTCATATATAATTGTTGTACTTCCCGTTACTCCTCTCGATCGTTCCTCGTGCATTCCGGATCCTCTCGATGATAGTTATCTTCACGTTATTGATCCTCTCGAGCTACTTGATCCTCTCGATGGTCCTCTCGTTGCTTGATTACAGTGATATGTGGTCTCGGTATGGTGGTCTCAGTAAGGTGGTCTCGATGGTGATAATGGGCTATCGTAGGGATTAGTTTGTTATTGATAGTAATGGGTTTTGTGTAATCAGTATTATATAAACCGAGTTATTTCATTAGGTCAGCAATGGTTCATAATTTGTTTAGTTTTTTTTTGTTCATCACGAATACTTTGTACCAGTCGATCCTTTAGAGGTCGAGTGCAATAGTAAATCATTCTTCATCTTGTTCATGTGCTTATTGTTGTGTGTTTGTTTAGTTTCCGCCTAAATAAACGGTTTTACAATCGATATCACGCTGTTAGATTCTGATACGGGACTAACAATTGGTATCAGAGCCAGCGAACCTATTCGTGGCTCGGGTGTGATATCAACGAGTAGAAGAACAAGAATTTTTGAAGAAGAACTTGGAATTTAGGTGATTTCTACGAAGAACAGTGAAGAACAAGGGGATTTCAAAGTGTTTGATCTAAAAGCCGAAGCTTTAGGAATGTTGGTGAAAATTAATTTACTTTCCTTAATTGTAGGATCTGATTTGAAAAAATCTCGGCAAAATTCTCACGATTTTGGATCCTCTCGAAAAACCTCTTGATCCATAACCATCCTCTCTACAATCCTCTTGATCATCCTCTCTACAAAACTCTTGATCCATAACCATCCTCTCTACAATCCTCTTGATCATCCTCTCTACAATCCTCTTTATCATCCTCTCTACAATCCTCTTGATCCATAACCATCCTCCCGACCATAACCATCCACTCGACAAATACAACTTCCAAGAAGATTAGAATCTCACGACAGTTAAAATTTTTGAAACCAAATCAGACTACTAATTCAATTTTGTACAGATTACCTTTGCTAAAAATGGATTTTTCCTTAGTGACCAAGAACAATGAAGAGGACGTTATTATTGGTACTTCAACTCGTCCTCCTAGACTCACATCCAGTGACGGGTATCCAGAATGGAAGTTCAGATTCGAGATGCAGCTTAGAACTAAAAATCCTGAATACTGGAGGATTATCTGCAGAGGTCCAACTCCTATCACCATGGATGGACC
>WOUH02000045.1:9997489-10007868 GCA_009936405.2 Stevia rebaudiana
GGGGGGGGGGGGGGGGGGGGGGCATAGTTGGGTGAGGTGCCTTGTGGGCACCCACGCCCTCACTCACATTTAGACCATGTGGTGGGTGTGGAGAGTAGACGTGACCCACACCTACCCACGACGCAAACCACGCCCCGATACCCCATTTTTGGGCGTGATCAACTATGACGTGGGTTGATCACAACAAATGCTTCCCCTTTGTTCGAAGAAGAGGACCACTAAACCGAGATCGGATCTCTGATCACGAACGACCCGACTCATGACTCGAACCATAACACGACTACATGAACCAACCGATGACACGAACCATGACCACACTCATGACCCGAAGTACGTATTACCCGACACATGACTCAAACCATGACCCTGACCTATGAACCAAACAATGACCTGACATATGGCCCAAACCTTGACATGATTATATGCCCAAACCATGTCCTAACCCATGAACCTACCCATGACAAAACCCATGACTGAACCATGACCCAAATTAGAATTTGACCCATGATTAGACCACGAGCTGGACCATGACCCGACCAATGAACCAACCTACGCCCTAACACGTTAACGGACCATGAGTTGAACCTTAACCCTACCCATGGCTTGACCCAGGACCCAGGACCAAGGACCCACGACCCAAACCATGACCTGACCCACAACCAATTAACCAACCTACGCCCTAACACGTTATCGGACCATGAGTTGAACCTTAACCCTACCCTTGGCTTGACCCAGGACCTAGGACCAGGGACCCACGACCCAAACCATGACCTGACCCACGACATGACTCGTTATCGAGCCATGAGCTGAACCACAACCCGACCCATGACTTGACTGACGAATAATGACTAGAATCATGACCTGATCCATTAGTTGTATTACATTCCTTTGTATTCTCATGCCTAACAAATAACGCGGAGTAATGATTCATTTCATTACAAGTGGTAACCAAACATGACAATGGAATTTTAATGATCAATTTCTTTCCTTTGTTTATTACATCACCCAGTACATTTCATTCTTTTTTTATGTTTCATTCTTTCGTTCATTACATTATCTCATACCAAACATACCTTAAAAGTAATATTTTTGTATTTAATAAAAAATTTTCAAATCAATAAATGTTTTTTTTTTTAATTTCTTATATTGATGACATGGCGTGGCTATAGCCTTAACTGTAGTGACAACATGTGTTGCAGCGAGTTTTGAGACCTTTATGACTTTTAGCACTTATATGTCATTGCAATAGGGTTTAAAAAACTATAGCGATGACACGTCGCCGCATGCCGCATGCTATCATGTTTGTAAAAAAATCGCCGTTACAGACATATGCTACTCTAGTGTATACCGACGAAAATCTATTTGTGACGATCTTTGGACGAATTGCCAACTGTAGCAAACGTATGTGTGACTAATTTGTTAAGAAGTGAAAAAGTTATTTATGATATATGGTTTTTCTTTTTTCCTTTATTCTATAATTATGTATGAAATTGCAACTGTTTGATGATACTTTCCAGTCTAGGGATAACAATGAGTCAAGTGTTAGATGATTATAATCCAAAATCAGGTTCTAGAAACGAGTTTCATATTCATCCGAATAATACCCATTAATTCGCTAAAAATACCACTAGGATTTCCTAATTATTTTTCTTTACGTAGAGTTTTATTTTTATTTTTTAATTTATAGTATATAAGCTAAATATAAATAATACTAGCTTAAAACCCGTGTATATATATACAAGCTTACTTAATTAACATTTAGAATTATTATCATTGAATCATTGCATTTATTAAGTTAATATGTTGTGAACACACTCAAAACAAATATATATTTGACACTTAAATGATTATAAATTATGGTTTGGAATTTTAAATTATTCACTAAAAACTTTTAAATATAAATTCATTAAATTAAGTTGGTAATTATAAAAAATAAAGAAAAGTCAAATTTATATAGAGTAAACAGTTTTCGTCTTTAACGTTTCGAGTCTTAACTGTTTTTATCATTAAACGATTCATAGAAAATTGTTAAGACTTAAAACGTTAAGAATGAAAATTATTAAGACTTGAAAAGCTATGAACGAAAATTGTTAAGACTTAAAATGTTAGGGGCAGTTTTCTTTTAACGGTAGACAAAAACTGTTAAATATTGCAAACCTCAGGTATTAAAAGTGTAATTTACCTTTTTTAAAATATATAAGAATAATCCTGAATTAGATAATTACAAATTTAAATAATTTTGAAATTTAAGTTTATTCTATAATTTAAGATAAAATAAAAAATATAATAATTTTAAAAAATTACGGTATTGTCATGTGTCATTATTTAAAATCATTAAAATTAGATTATTAGATAGATCTCACAAATACACATCTCAAAACCTATTCCGCATGATTAGATAATAGTATTCAAGTCTCGGTCATGGTTTTTTTTTTTTTTTTTTTTGTCATCTCTTTTTTCACCTATTTTTTTCACTTATTTGATTCGGATCATATCTAATAATTGTTGAGTTACTATTGTTAATTAGATAGAGTAAAAGTTCATAGATTAAGTCACATACTATTTTTTATATGTTTTTCAATATAGGAACTCTTATAGTCATTGTCCACAAGCTGTTTAGAGGAGCTACCAATTCCTTCTAAACGTTAGCCATTGAGAGTAGCATTATTACTCTTTATGGCTAACACACAGATACACTTTATTACTATATCCTAATAATCATTATAATTAATTTACATTTCTTTCTACTAATTCTAGAAAAGAAGAAACTCATAAACATGTAAACGAAGCCCCCATAAACAAACATATGATTAAACCCCATTAAACCCCTCAAAAACTAGTGAGCTATTGAAACTCAATAGAGGAAGTTAAAAGAAGTCCACTTTCTTCTAAAGACAAATTCATAAGGTCCCCTTGAGCAGTAGCATCATCAAAAAGCCATTTCTCTAGAAAACTAAGAGGTGGCATTTGATCTTCAATGTTCGGTTTACCCTCATCTTGGAACATACTTGTTTCAGGCGAAACCGACTGTGAAACATCCGAATTGCTGTAATTTGAGTAATAATTGCTCTTTTGATTGTTGTGAATTTGGTTATTATTGGATCCAACATGAAATTTGTTCTCATAACCTTCACTTGGAGGACTCTGAAACTGCTGGCTGATTAACGAACTCCGAGTCTGGATCGTTTCCATGCTTTCGGAACTCGTTTGCGAAGATTTCTTGGAACTATTCATCCAATTTGGCAGCAACCGTGCTATGTTTTCAGCACTCGAAGCGTATGTAGATGTGCAACGATTCGATGGGGGTATTTCGGGTAGTTTGATGGATTTGTTGTCAAGAGATAAGGCTTCACAAAGGGCTTGTTTGGCCTTATGAATATCGGTTTGAAGTCTTCTTTCCCATTGACCTTTAGATATGGTGGTTTCAGATGATGATGGTGAGTGAGACCCCTTTGAATTACCGCGCCGATGATGGTGATGGTGGTTTTCTTGATCCGAGTTGTCATGAAGCTTGTCGAGTTTTTTCTTGAGATGAGTGTTCCAGAAATTCTTGATGTCGTTATCGGTTCTTTGTGGAAGATAAGAAGCTATTGCTGCCCATCTGTCGGACATAAAGATAAACAAATAAATCATTTATGAGTTATGACCTATAAAATATAGAAGTTAATAAACTTTGGAGATAAAATTAAAAAATCCTACCTATTTCCAAGAAGGGCTTGAAGATGGACAATCATATTCTCCTCTTGCTCGGTGAAGTTGCCTCGTTTAATACCAGGACGAAGATAATTAGTCCAACGTAATCTGCAACTCTTGCTGCATCTTAACAAGCCTGAATTCACAAAATTAATTAAACAACTTATATATTAGTAACAGTTTAACAATCTAAAATAGATAATTCATAATTAAAGATAAAAAAGGTTAAAAAATCAGTGAAGAAATTAAAGTAGCAGGATATATACAATAAATAACCGGAATTTAATGATCTAACCAACCCACCTCTAAAGAAAATGTAAAATCCAAAACAAAACCAAAATCAATCAAATAAATCAAGTGAATGTAATGATTAGTTGATGAAATTACAAGAAATAATTAATAATTATACCAGTATTAGTAGGTACAGATCTCCAATTTCCAGGACCATTTTGTTGAATATAAGAGACTAATGAAATGTCTTCTTCAGGCGTCCATGGTCCCTTCTTCACACCAATCTTATCACAACAAGGTGGTCTTCCCATCGAACCAGTTGATTGATTTAAGATCGCTCGATCAATCTTTTTAGCAATTTTCACACTCACTATGTGTGTTAGTGTGTGTTAGAAGACTTTCTTGAGAGAAAAATGCAAGAAAACAGTAGTCTTTGTGTTGGATCACCACAAGTAGTAGACTATATATAGATATGAAGAAAGAGATAAAGAGAGATATATAAAGCAGAAGATGAGGAAGAGGTGGTGATGATTTTACACGCTGACCGAAGAAATGAGTTGAAAAAATAGCGAAAAGAAATGGTTTCTCTCTCATGAAAACCTCAACAAAGAGTCAAAAGAAGCCAGCAAGAAGCATTTACTCATGTTTGCCAAAAGTCAGACGTATGCTTCATGCAGATTGTGATTTGTGAGAGATAAGGACGGATTCAAACCAAACAACTATGTGAAGATTTTTAATTAAAAAGTTTTACTGTACTTATGCATTTAATCCGTTTACTATCAATGGTACCTCTGAATAGATTAACCAAATGCATGGTCCTGAAAATAAATCTATGAGTGGTGTTAGCCTTAGGATGTGTACACTTATATTCTCATGTAATTAAAAGGGTAATCTGCTGAATAATTTTATAAATAGTTAAATGGTTTTATGTTTACCCAAATCTCTATATTATAAATAAAAATTTGAGTTAAAATTAAGATATTAACACTAGTTATTTAATAAATACTTATGTGTTCTTTAATTTGGCTAATTCATTATACAATAATATTTAACACATAACTTACAAGTTACACTTATAGTTATAACTAAGTATATTGAATCTAATCTAATTATAATATATATTTCAGCTTGATACTTATTTAATATATATAGTTGATGCATATTAGATGAAGGGAAATTGGATTTTATTAGTCCCACCTTTTAGCTGTTGGTCGATAATAATCCCAAGTGAGTTTATTCTTACCACCGGTCCCTACTCTCATAGTTGTTTTTTTCATTGGACCACTCCGTTAAAAAAGCTAACTCCGTTAGTGAATCAGCAAATCATGGCTGATTATACAAACCCTAGCTTCAGATTCATCAAATTAAGGTTGACTGACTAATTTTTGTGTACAACTGATATGGGGTTTTTGTTTGTTGGACAAAATCGAAGTAGTACACATAGAAATTACCAGATTTGGAGGCGTTTCCCTCGTGTTCCCGTTCGAGTTCATCTCCGAACGATTCCATAGATTCATTGTAGCTGATTGGTTGTTCAAATCACGAATTAAAGGTAGCAATCAGTCCGCGAGACCTCAAGGGTCACGTAGGTGCTTTAATTGTGATCTACGGTTGGGCAAATGATCGGTTTTGGTATACTCCGGCGAGGTCGTCGGTCGCCGTCCGGCCAAGGGGCGGCGACAGAAAGCGTCCACGTCCTCATTTATTAACGGAGTTAGCTTTTTTAACGGAGGGGTCCAATGAAAACAACAACTATGCGAGTAGGGGCCGGTGGTAAGAATAAACTCACTTGAGATTATTATCGGCCAACAGCTAAAAGGTGGGACCAATAAAATCCAATTTCCCTTAGATGAATTATGGATGCTTAAACTGTTAATAGTTAATGTGTACATGCACTTATGTAGGTAACGGATGTTGATTTGAAAACCATTGTCTCGTGTGAGAACTTAAAATCATACTTAATTTTTATTAAAGTTTATCTCAATTCTTTATAGGTTATTGATTTTTAAAAGATATTGCACAATTAAATCGCAAATTATTTTAATTAACTTCATAATACAAAGATAATGAAGCTGTATTAAGAAAAATCGCGTCGTAAGTTGTTCGATACTACATGTTTCTATGATAATTACACCATATATTCAGAATGACATACTACAAATATGTAGTATGATGGTAATTCACAAATTGTAATCATTTAATTTCATATCCGTGTTTCTTAAAGAATTTACTTGATTTTTGTTGTTATTTTCATATATTTATTTATACCGGATTTATGTAGTATGACATTTTATAATCATGAAAATTTTTCATATATTTTAGTACTTTGAACCATTTTACGCGTTTCATATACAGATTTCATTAGTATATTTAGTTTTTTTGTATACTGAATCATACTATATACATGTAGTTTAAACAAGCTTACAACGGGATTTTCATTTTTTTTAATATAACTTTGTTATACTTGTATTAAAAATGAAAATGTTTTTTTTTCATTCAGTGGTACAAACTGCTTAAATACAATAACGAATGAAAAATAAGAAATATTTAAAAGTTAACTTAACCATGGTTTTATAGTTCTCATACAAAAATAATCTCCACTCTTTCTTGTACTTGTGGCACTAGTAAAATTGTATCTCGATTGAGTATCATCTCATGAACCACCCTCATACAGGTAATTCTGATAAGTTTACGGTGTAATTCTAAAATATATGTTATTTATAATTTATTGTCTAAATGCCTATTTACACATACATTATATGCATGTTATGCAAATGTGCACATTTTTATATTTTGGTAAAATAAAAAGATTATTAAGTTAAACTATTTTATTTTGTTTTATTTATTATTGTAATCGAAGTGTTAACATAATATATCTTTAATAACAAACAAACAAATATACAAAGCATATTTCATCTTTAATATATGTTTGAAAAAAAAAACTATCTATTTTATATGTATTATTATATATCTTAATAAATGAATAGAATACAAAGATAAGAAACATCCAGTTATGTATTATCATAATCTAAAGATTATTTCTTTTATATATAATATCTCTTAGTATATCATAATTTAAATTACTATTAATCGAACCTTATAAGGTGTTTTGACACTAAATAATAAAAAAATCATACTCATAATCAACCTTAATTTATCTATGAAATTAATGTATGTATTACACATATCATTGCGACGATCGGCTTTAATCCTCGAAATTGAGCTTTAAAACAATAGATGTTGCATATATATTTTATATTTGTATTTATTTCTCATTTGAGTGTAAACGTGAGGATATTTTCACACTTCTTTTAGCTGTATTCCGGTTTCGAACGTAAGCAATATTAAGAAAGAGACCAAAATGAAAAAGAAAAAATAAGTCATGTAAAAATTGATAAATATAGGCAACGAACATACGGATTTATAGAGAGTATATACCACCGATAATAAGTTTGACCTCATATTATATGCGCCAGAACAAAATCATCATTTCCTATTTTGGGAGTTTTCTTTTCAAACTTATCAACTTACCAAAACTAACCACCAAGATTAATATAATCGTGGTTCATATTTTTGTTTCTTGTTTTACCTTGTATTAAAAATCTACTTATTCACAGTTCGATAGATATTAATTTTGCCCCACACGATTTAACGTAAAATCTGCAGTCCTGCATATATGTTACAAAATTAGAAAAGTTCAACTATATTGGTACGTACTAGACTAAATTAATAAAAGGTGACATCTGTAATTAAAGATAGAGCCGTAAAAGTTATTGAAAGTCGACGTTGATGGTATTGACGTTTATTATTATTAAAGTGGATGTTTTATTTTCATCCCATTGATTAAATTGGCACTTAGACCAGGTGTAGTGAACTAGTGGGTTGAGTGGGGGTGTGAGAGGCGTCCATCTCTTTCATCCCGCCCAAACACTGCTTCATACTGAGTGATTGGAGGCGTGAGAGGTTTACGTGATGGGGTCGTGCCTTGATACTCCCAAAACCTTTTATTGTTTATTTTTATCTTTTAACTTATTAGAAAATATTAACTCATCCACTTACTTATGTGTTTAAACTAGACAGCACCTTTCTTAAACACTTCATAAATCCTTTCCCGCACTCATCTTTCAAATTGCCACATAATTATCAGCGATCCTTTGTCCTCGTTTCATATGCTATTATAGTTTTGTATCAGTACACAAGATTACTCATGTTTAACTTTCTTACAAACATGGTAGTTTTTTTTTTTTTTTTTTAATTAATACAATTTGAAACGTGACAACTGATGAGACCAAGAAAATTTTGCGATCATCAACACCAAAACCTGACCTGGATGTCAACCTGGCTTCTCTTGTCAGTTTGGAGTGATTATGGCTTTGACCATTTTTTGTCCTTTTTTAGTTTTTTTTTCAATGTCAAAGAGAGACTATTATGTTTTCAGTAATAACCAATGAGCTCAGATCACCTGTTTTGGAGGAGGTAACCAATAGTCATTTAGTGTGAAGATTATGCTTTGAAGTCTCACTTGAAGCATTTTAGGTCGTTTTACTACTATAAGGTCTTTGGGTGGTGGGTTTCATCTTAAATGGGTGGGCCGGGTTACTTGTTGGACTAATTTTGTAAAGTTAGGGGTTAAATTGTTATTTATGTTGATTTAAATTAGGATATGATTGACTTACTTTAGGATAGACTTTTCTTGTTGGTTAAATTTATTTTATTATAAATAGATGGTTAGGGTTATTGTAAATAATGTCCCGGTTTAATTATATACAAGAGTTGATAATGTTTGATCAATCATCAAGGGTTTTTTAGTTCGTATTATCTTTCGATCAAGAGACTGGGTCAACAATTGGTATCAGAGCTTGATGATTTCCATACGAAAACCAGAGACCAAGTCGAGATCTAGTCGGAGTTGACGTGTTTGCATAAGGAAAAAAGAAAGAAGTTGATTACGTTGGAAGTTGGCCGCTGTGATGCATCAGAAGTTTTTTATCAGGTTTCACGTTGATCAAGAAAAGGTGATTACGTTTTGTGTTTCTATTGTGAGTTCTTTGCAACATTCAAGGAGAAAAGCAAAAAGTTTTTCGTATGTGTGTGGGATAAGAACTAAGAAAAAAAAGGCAACATATTATTATTGTTTTAAGTGGTGATCGTGATTGTTTATTTGAAGCCCCCGACAAGAATGAACAATAATTATTGTTTCGCTTGGTTGATAATGGCCACCAAAGAAGAAAAGTTTTGAATAGAGACGAACGATCGAAGGTGCTAAGTGATAGCAGGTTACCGATTTTGAAAGTTTTTTAATTTTAGGAGATCAAAAGGGTAACAGAGACAAGTCGTGATTCAAGCTAAATCAGTAGGCTTGTTAACCCAGTTTTGTTGATCGATAGAAACCAAAGGCTCAAGTAGATTTGATCGTATTTTTTCGCGTGTCAGATACTTTTTCTAGCCTAGGAGAAGAATCGTAGCAGGGGCTAGCTAGGATTTCTTTGACAGTAAAACCAACGGGTGAAGCACGGGATAGACAAAACAGTGGGGTGGCTGAGGTTTTCTTTTAGCGACTCGAAGACAGAACAACATGTGGTTGTTGTCTTGTTGGTGGTTTATAAGCAGGGGGTGCATATCAAGGAAGAGTTTGATAGTTTGGTAAAATTACGATCAAAAGGTGATTCGTTTAGCATCAAGTAAATGGTAAAAGGGAGTGAAGATTCTAACCAGTAAGACTTTGGATGTGGCCGGGGAGGTCGGGGGTCCAGGAGATGTCGAGGTGGTAATGAACAGACTCCATGGGATAAAAGTCATATTATGTGTTACAAGTGCAATTAGCTCAAGCATTATGTGTCAGAATGTTCTAAGTGAGAGCAAAAGAAGGAAATGGCTAATTTGACTCAGCAGGAACCGACACTGTGGTGAAGAATGGTGTTACAAGATTAGTGGGTGATTGTTGGACTAATCTTGTAAAGTTAGGGGTTAAATTGTTATTTATGTTAATTTAAACTAGGATATGATTGACTTATTTTACGATAGAGTTTTCTTGTTGGTTAAGTTTAGTTTATTATAAATAGATGGCTAGGGTTATTGTAAATAATGTCTCGGTTTTATTATATACAATAGTTGATTAGGTTTGATCAATCACCAAGAGTTTTTTTTGTTCGTATTATCTTTCGATCAAGAGTTTGCTCCAACATTACTAATGTTGTCTGCGTTCGCGAGCGTGAATAAGTCTTTCGTTAATTGGTTTACCCAAATGGCAGTGTTTAATGAAATATTCTTTGATCGTTCAAAAAACTCTATCAAAAATTACTATTATCAAGGTGTTAAACAAAGGAAGAGAAAAAATCAAAACGGCAATACGGCTTGCCATTATAAGGCTGGGTGTAGATGGAGGTGGTTTTTGGCGTGGAGGGGGCTTCAACGCCCTCCAACGCCGGGGCATTGAAGGGGCGTTGGAGGTGGTG
>WOUH02000045.1:10007968-10020218 GCA_009936405.2 Stevia rebaudiana
TCTAAGACAGGAAATGGGAACACTGCAAGGGGGACTGTTGTGATGTATATTTCATGTATTTGTTTGTAATGTAATATGTTTTACTTCCGTATGTAAACTCTGATATTTGAAATGGAATGAAATCTTGTTATGTGAATGTAATATGTGTTGGATATTAAACCGGTTGACTCGATCCTGCTATCCAGAGTGATTTCAGTAACGACCCGCTCACGGACCAGTCGGGGACCGGGGGCCGTGGAGCGGGGTGTCACAGTTTTGTCCTTTTCATTTGCCAAACCAACGGGATCGTAAATTGTTGCAATGATTGACATGCAAAAAAGATAAATTAAAAAACACGACGGAATTTATTAGTTGACTTATCTTGCTTCTATTTTATGAAAATTATATCTATGTTTACAATCTTTATAATTATTGCGATTGAATTTTAAACATTTAATGATCAATTGATTATTTTTTTATGTTAAATTATAAATAATACTTCTAAAAAGGTGACCGACTTATGTTTGTACGAAAGATGTGTAAAAATTAGACGTATACAACTAAATTTGTTTCTCAAAGTGTTCGGGTTGAAACCATTCGATTTGAGTCAACATACGTCAAAATCGGTTTTTAGAAACTTGTTTAAAGCTGGTTTGGGAGAGGGAAATGATCAGGTTTGACCATACATATGCAAACCAGGTTTAAATCGGTTCGATTCAAGTTAGAACCAGCTTTAGATAATAGGGTTGCAAACCAATGTCAAGCCGACAGTTTGGGTCGGGATGGAATTCTTTTCACCCAAAGCAAGTTTGGGTATCGGTTTGAAACTGGTTATTCTCCCACCTGTAGTTTAAATTTAAAGATGATATATGTTATAATTTACGCAAAATGTAATCAAGTTTATCAAGTATTTTTCAAAGTGTTTTTACTTTCTATATTAAAGTCAGTCAACTTTTAATGTAAGTTCCAATTCAAAGTAAAATATATACAAATGGTTACTTTTTATAAATTAAGCGAGGCAATAAAACGTATATAAATGTTGGTTAATATTTAGTAATGATTTTTTTCTAATTTGACTTGAATTTAAAAATGATGAAATTTGATTTTTGTTCAATTAATGTTTTTTCAATATCACGTCATTCCAACTGAATAGAAAAAAAAATTCATTAATCAATAACCAATATTTATATAAGTTTTATTTATCTTACTAGAATTTAAAATTTTAAATATTTTAGCGTTCTTCACCTAAGACGGAAACACATAATAAAAATGAATAACATTCAAAAGACAAGCAAGAAGAAAAAAATTATGTTTACCTTACTTAAACACTTAAAAGGCTAGCAAATGAAACACGGCCCATAATCCAAGGTAACTGAGGTGTTAATGTGTAGCCCAAAAGATATTTTGGGCTTGATTAGCTAAGTGGACCTAAGTGCCCTGTTACTTTGTGTATCTTACTTTTTGTATTTGGTTATCTTGTTTTCAAATTTTTCTGAAAAACTATGCTAGTATTATTTCATTATTTTCTTGGATTCTTGGAGGTTCTAATTTGGGTATATTGAGACTTTACATGCCATTTTTTTACAGTTAACCTTGTTGTCTTGGTTTAGTTCATGCAAAATTTATTTGTTTGGATTTGATATTATACATTTGCTTATAAGTTATAACCGATAAAACAACTATGGGTTTAGATAGAGAATAATGATGAGTTAGGTAGAATTGATGTAAAACAGCTTTAGTATGAAAACAAATCGGGAATTAAGTAGCTTGATGAGGTGAGGGAATAATTTGTAATTAAAGATTTTAGATAATGCAGTGACTTTTGATCATAAACTCAAATAAGGCATAGGTTTTTGTTAATAATGATTATAAGTTAATGGCCTTTGGTCACCACTTCAATCATATATGGTAGTTAAAAAAACTTTACTGATTTTTGTAAAATTTATGTCACTAATCAACTATTTAAGTAAAATCTCAAACATTTAGTTGTTAAAGAAGATCTTGGTTATCTCGGAACCGGAGGACAGTTAATCGTGCATATGGTGGTGTATTATCTGCTGGTGCTGTAACAGAGAGATTAATTAAATCTTTTTTAAAACTTGTATTTATTTTTTATGTTATTGTCTTTAAGACCATATTGCTGATTGTTGCAGAACTATTCGAGTTTTCTTGATTGAAGAACAGAAGATTGTGAAGAAGGTTTTGAAAATTCAGAAAGCAAAAGAAAAGCAAGCTGGAAAGAGTTAAACTCAAAGTTTATCATGAAGAAATATTTAAGTAGTTGAGTAGATTTTCTTTCTAAGTTGTACAAATTCAAAACTTGTAATGCTTAATGATTTTCCTTCAGCCATTGCCAGTTATGAATTTATGATACACACCTTGATGTGAGATGTATGTGTTTAATGTCCTAATTGTTAAATACAAACCAAGTTTGCAATATCATACTGAAAATGTATTTAGTAATAATGTGATCCAGATTCATTGATACATGACTTTGTGGCTGCAAAAACAGAAATAAAAAATAAAAATATGTGTCAAGAATGGGATTCGAACCCATGCCCTTTCGGACCAGTACCTGAAACTGGCGCCTTAGACCAACTCGGCCATCTTGACATTTGTTGCCAATTTTTCAAAGCTTTTACTTAACTCGATTCAGAACCATCTTCTGTCTTTTTTTTTTATTACCAAAAGAAACACAAAAGAAAAGGATACAGTGTCCCAATTCAAGCAACCCACTTTCTCTAGCTCCATATCCTATTTATGATTTTTAAAAATAAGAGGTTTCAAAAATGTTTACTCTTGTGCCAATGTGAGACTAATCCACTTGGTTGAACATTTGCGAGTAAAAGACCATGGTTCAAATCCTCTCATGAATGATATAGGTAGTAAGAAGTGTAATTAAAAATAAGTAGTATTTGTTTTAAAAAAATATGTTTACTGTTACCTCTAGAAACGATGATAAATAATTGATTTTGGTTGTTTACGAGACAACTTGGCCTTCAATTGTGATTTGGGTGTCCTCCACGTCTATTACACCATTGCAGTTGTAGTAGAGGTACTCAGTTTTATTATGAATTTTCATATAACCTTTATACTCCAAAGTTGTTCGCCACTCTTTTAACAACCCATATTCAGACCTAGTTGCTCTATACTACTAACATAACATCAGCGAAAGGCATGTATCACAAGATGATGTCCTTTATCGATTTCAACAAAAGAAATTAATTGATATGTTTTCTACAAACTATTAAGTGTTACATATTTACACATAAGATAACATGATAAATGATTTAAATTGAATTTAAGATGCTCTCCCCTATATGCCCCACCGACATCACCGTCATCTCAAATCATATTCCCACGAAATCGTACTTTAAGTTGTCCTTCAGTCGATGCTCTACATACTGTACTAACCTACCATGTATATCTATTGATCCAACGGAATCATCCAGATCTTCATCATCGGCTTCAAGATCTGTAAGATTCATCATCACTTCGATCTACTTTTCTAGTCATTGAAATCATCATCTGTTTACCGCATGTATAACTGATTCAACTTTGTTTTGTGCTCTATAGAGTGAATGTTATAGCTGGTTCAATTGAGAACCTAATCAATCGAATTTTATCCAATCCGATTAAATTATGTATGTTTTATCTGATTTTCTGTTCGGAGTGTGGTTGATGACTTGAATGTGCGCTTACTTCGTACCAGATCTTAAATATGTTTATCTATGGACTATGATGATCTTTATTTACTTGTATGTGTGATAGTACTTCAATCTGTAGATCTTGATCAACTTTCTAGGTTGTTTAGAGCTCAAAGATATTGCATTTATTACACTTAATTTCTCAGTTACCCTACATGTAATTGCAAGATCCCTTTTTTAAGATGCTAATTTATATGGTATTTTGACCAGGTGAACACTTTTGCTAGCATGCCTATAAAGTGTTTGATGAAAAACCTAGTGGTATATTGTTGTGATTTTAGTGTCATCAATTCATTCAAGTAATTGGGAGTTACTTTAGACCAAAGGGGAATTCCAAATAAGCATAGTTACATCTTAGATTCAGGTTGTGATGATTCTTTGCATATAAAACAAATCTTTGGTCTTTTTTAGTACACTTTAATAACGAAAACATACATACTAGTTTTTTATTTTTCTCAGTTATCCGATTAAGGTTTTTGTGTACCATCAAAATACTTCAATCTGAAAGTTATAACACGATTCAAAAAGATCATCCAGGAAATTACCTACTATATAGCCTACATTAGATTTCTTCTTGGTTTTCTTTATAGAGATAGCTCTTAAAAACAAGAATTCAATTTTGCTAAAAAAATTTTATGTACATATAAAAGATCTAGAGAACACTTTGACATTCAACTCTTTAGGTAACATCTTATTTATTTTTTAATTAATATTGCAGTCCAATCATGGCATCTAAAGGAAATCCAGGAGACAATAGAAACCGGAAATCATTTTCAATATTTATAGTAGTTGGTTTATGTTGCTTCTTTTATCTACTCGGTGCGTGGCAAAAAAGCGGTTTTGGTAAGGGAGATAGTATAGCTCAAGAAGTAACAAAAAGCGCCGATTGTAGCGTTCTTTCAAATCTTAATGTTGAGACTCATCATGGTAACGGAATGATGAAAAATAATGATTTGTCGGAAATTAAGGTTTTTCAACCATGTGATGACCGTTTTGTTGATTATACACCGTGTCATGATCAAATGCGTGCAATGACTTTCCCCAGAGAAAACATGAATTATAGGGAAAGACATTGTCCTCCTGAAAATGAGAAATTACAATGTCTTATTCCCGCCCCAAAAGGGTATGTGACCCCATTTCCATGGCCGAAAAGTCGTGATTTTGTCCCGTTTGCCAATGCACCCTACAAAAGCTTGACGGTTGAAAAGGCGATTCAAAATTGGATCCAATATGAAGGCAATGTTTTTAGGTTTCCAGGTGGCGGTACACAGTTTCCTCATGGTGCCGATTCGTATATTGATCAATTGGCTTCTGTTATTCCAATTAGCAGTGGGATGGTTAGAACTGCATTGGACACTGGATGTGGTGTAAGTAAAGTTTCTTTCTGGCAAATTGGATTTTAATAATCCAAATTCTGGCCCATTGGCCGATAATAATCCGTACTAGCAGTTTGGCCAATGATAATCTCAACTTTCACTTTCAATGCCAAAGGTTATCCCAGTATCATAATCATCATTAAATCACACTCGATTTCGCTTCTACGTTTTCTCATTATGCTCACAATTATTATTGTTGTTGAAATCAAGTGTAAATCAATGATTATTATGCTTCTGGGATTGCCCTTGGCAACGAAAGTGAAAGTTGGGATTATTGTGGGCCACACTGTTTGTATGATTATTATCAGCCAATGGGTCATAGTTTGAATTATTAAAATCCATGTTGCCTTGTTTATTTGTTTACCTGTCTGTTATTGTTCATATAGGTTGCAAGTTGGGGCGCGTATTTATTTAAAAAAAATGTGATTGCAATGTCATTTGCACCAAGAGATTCTCATGAAGCACAAGTTCAATTTGCTCTTGAAAGAGGTGTTCCCGCAATCATTGGTGTTCTTGGAACTATAAAGCTTCCGTATCCTTCTAGATCTTTCGACATGGCTCATTGTTCACGTTGCTTAATACCATGGGGCGGAAATAGTAACCTCATAAACTCCAATCTTTATATTTAATAACTGTATTAAAAATTTATTCAAATTACTAAAATATTATATTTTTTTGTTAGGTGGAATGTATATGATGGAAGTTGATCGCGTGTTGAGACCTGGTGGTTATTGGGTTCTTTCTGGTCCACCCATTAATTGGAGGACTAATTATAAATCATGGCAACGCGCTAAAGATGAACTTGAACAAGAACAGAGGAATATTGAAGAAACTGCAAAACTTCTTTGTTGGGAGAAAAAATACGAAAAAGGTGAAACCGCAATTTGGAGGAAACGAGTAAATAAATCCTATTGTCAAGAACGCGATTCTCGTGTTACCATGTGTAAATCCACTAATCCAGATGATGTCTGGTATGTAATATTGTAATGTGATACTAAGTTTATTTATCTTTAACCTTAATCACACACTAAAAACGATAATTTAATGATTAATTTTTAAATTGCTCATGTGTGTGTAGGTACAAAGAGATGGAAGCTTGTGTGACACCATATCCTGAGACAAACAATGCAGATGATGTTTCTGGTGGTGAATTAAAACCGTTTCCCGAAAGATTAAACGATGTGCCACCTAGGATTACTAGCGGGTCGGTTTCTGGAATCAATGCTGATTTATTCCAAGAAGACAATAAATTATGGCAGAAACATTTGAATGCTTACAAAAGGGTTAATAAGATCATTGACTCAGGGCGTTATCGTAATATTATGGATATGAATGCGGGTCTTGGAAGTTTTGCTGCTGCAATCGAGTCTCCAAAATCATGGGTTATGAATGTGATGCCAACTATATCGAAAATCGACACTCTTGGTGTGATTTTTGAGCGCGGTTTGATTGGCATTTATCATGACTGGTAAAAATCTTTAAATCTTTATACTTTTTGCTTTTTTGTTGGTATGTTCAAGTAAATCACTTTTTTAGCTTTTATATTAAAAATTATCTAAATTTATAATCTTTTATTAGGTGTGAAGCTTTCTCTACTTACCCAAGAACATATGACTTAATACACGCAAATGGGCTTTTCAGTTTGTACAAAGACAAGTAAGTTGTTTATGTTTATGTTTATGTTTATGCAAATATGCAATTTGTTTAAAAAGTCTAAACTTTTTGTTATTTTAAATGTTAAATGTAGGTGTAGTTATGAAGACATTCTTATAGAAATGGACAGAATTTTACGGCCTGAGGGTGCGGTAATAATACACGATAGTGAGGAAGAAGTTATGAAGTTGAAAAGAATTGTTTCTGGAATGAGATGGAAGACGAAGATGGTGGATCATGAAGATGGACCCCTTGTTTCTGAGAAAATATTGTTTGCGGTTAAACAGTATTGGGTTGTAGGTGAAAACAACTCAACATCTTCTAGATGATTAAGGAAGATTATGGTATAGGATGCAATTTGTTTAATTTTAATTAGTTGAGATTAAGTGGTGAGTTTAGTTTAGGGTTGATTTAAGAGTTTTTGTAGACTCTGGTTGTTTTGTGTCTTTTAACTCTTATAATTAAGTTATATGTATGCGGTTTTCATTTTACATCGTTATATTTCCATATCATCAATCTACAAGACTACAACCATGTCAATACAATTATATTCAACAAAAGAAAAAAAACACTAAATAGAGATATGAGTTATTTACACTTATGGTCCCTTTGATATGCACGAATGTCACTTTATGAGAGTATAAATGCGTGTCTACATGTTTTGGAAAATAGTATCCCTCACTTGCCTTCCGATGAGGGTATTTATGTCATTTTCACCTTGATCTTCCTCAAATGTACGGTGGATCAATGAGGGGTTGTTTGTAAACCTCTTAACATGCTTTTAATATTCATGAAACATCTTACTAATTCAGCACTTAATGGTTTAGACTATTTGTTTTGTAAGCAGATGTCTGGATGATTCAGGCATTTGCCTCTGAATGGTTAAGCATTATACTGAGTTTGAGTAGTTAAGACTTTTTATCTGAATTGATCAGACATTTTCCTCTGAACTATTAAACATTATATTACCTCTTAATGGTTCAGACCTCTTACTGATTCATAACTTAACAATTCAGACCTCTTACTGATTTAGCACATACTCATTTAGAAGTTGTCAAACAGCTCATGAATCTCTCTCACTCTGCGACTTTTCTCCGCCACACCCTACTGTGAGGTTTAAGTACCCTGAAAAAATGAATTCACGTATCTTATCTTAGAGGGACTATTCATCTAATTAAGTTTGAAAGATATTATGAAAAGTTCATATATCCAATAATTAAATATGGCTCACTTGGTTGTGGCGTATAGCAAACTCACCGGTTTCAATCAATCAACCAACCAACCAACATCCAACTTGGCGAGAATGTTTGATCACCACTAATCAATAAAACCTACATTCTCTAATGCACTTACTCATCGTGGTCCACTCTAATCCCTCGAGCAATAAATCCTCGATCGAGCCACTTCCTCTTTTAACACCTTTCATTCCATTCTTCTATGAGAATATATTTAATTTCAAACCCAATCACATTTATATCATATCCGCTCAATAAACCTCTTCCACATAACATAACTCAATATCATCTTACCATCGTTAATGCATCGGACCCATCAAAACTCCAGCTTTAATGCATCTTTTTTGCTTTTAAAAGCAAAAACACAAACCATCAACAATGTAAGTTTCATTTCATTTCCTTTACTTTTATTCATAAACTTAAAACACAATCTTTCGATCCATGGGAACCGAAAACAACATGAATGGTCTTCGTGTAGCTTCGTTTTCTTGTTACCTTAAACCGGTTGAAGGTGTTGCTAGCATGTTTGATCATCCTACTGATCATCACAAGTTGACCGACATGGCGGTTTTGGATCTCCACAAGGTGAAACCAAGCATTTTCACCGCACGAACCCCGAGTATTTCGTCCGAGGCGAGCAGTTGGAGTAACAACCAGAGGGCGTTGCTGCAACGGAAGCCGTCTGGCGGCAGGCGGTGGTCGTTTCACGGTTGCGCGGGTACACCATGTGCCACTAGAAAAGACGTTTTTGTCCCGCAAAGCGTCAAACGAGACCAGTTTGCATTTCCAGTTATGAATCCTACGTTGGATGTTTTAACAAAAGATGAACAAAAACCCGAAGATCTTCCTAGAATGTCGATTGAGGTTTTCGGTTCTGGAACGATAAACAAAGGTGATATAGCAAAGAACTTAGTGAGAAAAATGTCGATTTTGACATGGGATGCGATTCCCAAAAGTAAAGAGAGTGTGATTTGTGATGATATGGCTAGTGAAGCGAGTTCGGATTTGTTTGAGATAGAGAATATATCACGAACCGGGTGGCAACCATCCGAGTCGAGTTGTATGAGTCCATCTACTCAGTATGCTCCGAGTGAAGCTAGTATCGAGTGGAGTGTTGTGACAGCAAGTGCTGCTGATTTCTCGTCGGTTTATTCGGGTTATGATGAAAAACAAACGGTTTATAAAACCGGTGAAAAAACGAAAAAATCGCAGAAGAAAGAGGATAATGGTTTGTTGGGATGCAAGAGTTT
Organism: Stevia rebaudiana; assembly: GCA_009936405.2. NCBI lineage: Eukaryota > Viridiplantae > Streptophyta > Magnoliopsida > Asterales > Asteraceae > Stevia > Stevia rebaudiana. The sequence continues at coordinate 10,017,169 of WOUH02000045.1, forward strand.
CAAATCTGTCAAAGTAGTAGAACCGATGTGTAGAGCCACCGACAAATCCAAATATTAAATAGGTATAGTTAATTGATTGTATGCATGTATGCTTGGTATGTTAACATATTAGCATGTTGTATCATCTATGTATTTTGTAATAAAGTTGTGTTTTTAATGGGTTGATAACTTGATACAAAAAAACACCAATAATTGCTCTCATTGTAGAAAGTGATCAACTCAATTGCCGTTTATTAATCTTTTTAAACTTTAACATACACGTAATTTAAGCATTTTTTTTTTATTTTAGAGAAAGGCAAACTAGTTTTAAAATGTTTAAAATTTAATATGAGGCGAAGCCTAAGGAATGATAAAATTCCCCAAACCGCATCCCACCCGACCCTGCGTATAAGAGAGTCTAGTGTACCTGATTTACCCTATAAGATGGTATGAATTGCTATTTGAAACTGTCTAACGTTAATACCGAAACTCGGTAAGAAAGAAGTAAACAAAAAGAGTATGTATGACGTTTGTTTAAAAAAAGTTGCCAACATAGTCGACATATGTGAAGATAGTGTTAGTAACCGATGTTTGTTCGTTAAACTCACATATATTTGGATTTTTTTGTTGGTGAAATGAAGAAACATTATCACACACAACCTTTTAGAGTAAGGTTTCTTTCCTTCAAAATAGTGGCCAATCTTGTCTAGAAAATATCCAATGATGGCTCAGCTATTTGGTGCTCATTTCTTTTTAAGTTTGGAATAATTGATCATTTGAACTTATAAAGGCCCTACAACTATAGATCAATGCTTCACAAAGTGAGGTCACTTTGCGAATCTTTTGGTCTTGATGTCCCGTTGATGTTTAATAACGGTTCTTGTTCTAGCGTTTTGTTGAAACATGTACCTCTTTAATAAAAGGGCTTTGTCCTTTTGCTTGGTTGCTAATGTGCCTAAAATTAGGATTGATATGATATTATGGATCTCGTATGGATATAAATCAACCGAGTGGGGGTGTCAACATGGCTAACTATTTGTCTATTTATGGCTACGGTGAATGTTAATTTAAATCGAATCGGACAGCGATCCGAGTACTTTACTCGTCCAATGGTCGAACCGGATTTAATAATTGGATTGTTTTATGATTATTTTAATGATTATATATAAAAAACTAATGAAAAATCAAACAAATTATATAAAACCGGTTCGACCACTGGTTCAACAAGACGGTTACCCGATCCGACCGATCTGACCACCGGTTTGACCAATCAACCCGTTTTAAGCACATAACCGGACCGGTTGGGTGAGCGGTTCCCGGTCCGACCGGCCGGTCCGGTTTGGTTTTTAAAACATTGGCTACGTTTGTCCACAAGCCAAATCAAGTCGAAGGTAGATTCAGCTTGAGCTCAGCTTGAATTTTAAGTAAGTAAGTTCAACGCGAAGTACTCAAACAACCAAAACATACCTTTGTTGGCCCAAATGGTTCAATCAAACAAATCCCACGATCTCACAAACAAGATACATAAAAAGACAACTCGACTCTTTTCTTTATAATTTAATAATCAAAACGAGAGTACAAATAAATTAAAGTAAACTAACATACTTATAATCTTATCCTAATTTTTTCCCAAGGAAAAAAGTCTATTTCTACAATGAAACTCACAATCTCCAAAACAAATATAAAATGAACATAAACAAAATTTGACAAAACAGACCCTGAACTTTGACTCACAAAACATATGATGATTAAACTATCATTCAATCCCTTAATCTTGAATTGTACCACTAAGGTCTTGAATCCCTAATAAAAAAGTCTTAACTTTTCAAATTTTATCATCGGTAGGTCTTTATTCTTTTGTGCAAAACAGACTTGTTTAATAAGCACCTCAAACTCAACTTTCAATGTATTTGTTTTATTTTTTATGCAACTTTGTTCTTTCTCACTTTTCTTTTCTTTCTTTGATCATCCACACTTCTTTATATTTCGTACCATACGAACTTTCCGCCTCTAACAAATCTAGACTTCCTTCAACAATCATTGTTGTTGACTTTTCATTCTTTTATGATCTTACATGTTCTTTAACTGCAGTTTTCTTTTCATCCGGTTCTGGACTATTCTCAGTATTCACATTCTTTTCTTTTTATTTCAAATAAATTCTTTCTTTTCCTTTATCCAATCTTTCTCTTTCTTCACTTTCAAAAACAGCTTGCAAAACTTTTCCTTTCTCTTCAATTTCTTAAGCTTCCTTTCACGCCTAACCATCAACCTTGAGCTCTAACTTGGCTTAATTACAAGCATATCTAGCTCAACTTACCTTATTTTGGCATGTTTACCCACTTTGGTGGATTAGTGCCTCAGTTTGACCGAACCCAAGACGGATGTCGCACAGTGCTCGCAAGAGGGATTTGTAACAATAAGCTAGCATTTATATTCTATATTAGTTTAATTTTTTCCTATTTAATACTTGAGGAAGATCGGTACAAATAATTTTACACGTCGAACATGCATTTTTTTTTTTTTTTTTCAATTCTAGGTTTGTTATTTAAAATTTTTTTACCTTTCAGAAAAGCAAAACAGGATTGAAAATTCTTTTGACATTTCTGAACATGTTTTTAAAATAGGCTTCTTAAGAAGCCCATATGCACAATTGTTATGTTTTTTCTGTTTTGGGCTATTTCTATGCTTGGCTCTTGAGTAGGTCCTTTGAGAGTTTGGGGCTTTAATGGGCCAGTTGGCCCAGTTTCAATGTTTCATATTCCCACTTAGCCGTGTGCAAAAAAACCGGTTCCGGGACCGGTTCCGGTGTGACCGAACCGAACCGGTTCCGGTTCCAAACGCCCGCGACCCAAACCGGTTCCGGTTCCCAAAAAACCGGCGGTTCCAAACCGGTTACCCATCGAGCCGTTGCAAACGGTTCCAAACCGGTTCCAAACCGGAACCGATCCCAAACCGGTCCGAAAAAAACCGGTTCCAAACCGGTTCGACGAGATATTACCGTTTATGACCGTTGGGGGTCGATTTTTGATGATTTTTTGACCGTTTGGGCTCGTTTTTGCCCGTTTTTTTGG
>WOUH02000045.1:10027546-10038367 GCA_009936405.2 Stevia rebaudiana
TTTATTTTAAATAATGTGACTTTTTTTTATAAAATGAAATTATAAAAAAATGATTAATCAATCATCAATACAGCCCCACATACAACCTATGTATTTCCATCATTTTACTCATCCACTTTACCTTTTCTCTCTCCTGCGTGACAGTCAATACATCCCCTCATACAGACCGATATATCGGATAGTCTAAGTCGAGCATGTTAATATCTCGCATCATCTTTATTTTAAATAAGAGTGGTTTTGCTCTTCGAAAGGGACGTTGGAACGACTTTTTGCCAGTGTCTGACAATCTATTATAATCGACTATTATTATTAATGTTATCACATATGAATAAAAAATATTAATCAGATAGGTGAATAAGTAATTTAAAAAAGAGAAAATCACGAAAATAACCAACTTGACCAGAAATTAACCAAAATGACCATGAGGCTTTAAGAGTGTCTGATAACTAAAATTAGACAAAAATTTTGTCAAAGAACCAGTTGGCTGTGGAGGTGCCGAATTTCATATATCAGGCAAGATTTTTGCCTGATTCCATCCACCAGGCAAAAAATTTGCCTGATTTCATCTACTAGGCAAGCATTTTGTTGGATTGTAGCCATCAGAAAAACATTTTGTCAGATTTCATGCTTTATGTAGCCCTGTAGCCGGCTAGTTCCCTGGGCTAAAATTTTGCCTGATTATTATTTTGGTGAATTTTTTTGTTAAGTTGGTTATTTTAGTCACTTTAAAAAATCTTTGTTGAATTGAATTAATTAGTCTTATAAGAAAGTCACGTCGATGACGTTAATAATATTTTATCGACAAAGAAATCCATAAAAGGGAGACGGCAATAAGGAGCCAAATCGGTAAAAACAATTAATCAGGTATGCACACACCAACTATTCCCACAGTTGACCTCTCACCATTCTTCACCGGTGCCGGAGATGAGTCTGGCCGGAAAAAAGCCATGGACACCATAGCTGAAGCCTGCACCGACTACGGGTTCTTCCAAATAGTGAACCATGGTGTCCCACTTGATCTCATGAACCAAGCCATGGCTCTTTCCAAGACCTTTTTCAACTACTCCGATGAGATGAAACGGGAGTCTAGTTCCGGACCGGATGCACCACTTCCGGCCGGGTACAACAAGCAGCCGGACCACTCACCGGATAAGAATGAGTACTTGCTCATGTTCCCACCGGAATCACCCTTCAATGTTCTCCCGGATAATCCACCTGATTTTAGGTATATTCATCAGTCTTCATAAGTTAATAATAATTGTAAATTCCTGTAAACTAGTAATTTTATTGTGGTTCGTTGCGGAAGGGTTGAAAGTGCATTTTATTTTTTTATCGTACGTAATAAAATAATTTGGTTGTGTATATTTTTGTAAACATCGTATAATATTTTATAACAATATAGATTTAATTATTTGATAGTGCTATTATCATTATGATAAGTTGGATTATTACATTATAGGTGATAGTTAGCCAGTTAGGCATGTGACATTGATTTTATCGCGGTTAACTTCACAGTTACGTGAGTACGTGCGAACAATATGAGGATGAGTGATTTTATTATAAGCTTTAATCATCCAACCCACAAAAAATATAATTGTGAGCTTAAAAAAATCGAACAAACAAGTTAATCACCTACATGTAATTACTTCCATCAAAACACTCTCCGCTATGAAGCTTCTCTGTTGTCCATAAGTATGCCCCAAATATAGGAAAATGAATCACCGATTTGATACACCCTAGATAATAAGGAAATAAGATTTAAGAATAAATAAAAATAGAAGAAACGTTATCAATGATTAGATTTGGCAACCACACCACATGATACTCAGTATATCTCACTTACAAATAGGGTCTGTGTAGAGTAGATATAAACAGTCTAACCTCTACCCCGTATGATAGAAAGGCTGCTTCCGATGAGACCCCCGGCTTATGATGTCTGATTAACCATCTACTGTAATTTTTAACGTTATTTTAAAAAAAATAAGTAAAATAACGTTAAAATTATTGCAATTTTACTCTAGCCTCTCGAGGGCCCACACATATGTACGTTATATGCACGGATCGCAAACAAAGCGACCAACCACGCGACGTCAAAAAGTAAATGAAGTCTATTAGTTTTAACTTCTTGGAGATAGAATTATGTTAAAACATATTTCTTTTGACGTGATACAACTAAATTTATATCGAAACCTTAATAAATTTTCAGGAAAACATTGGAAGAGATGTTCAAACACTTTGTGACAACAGGACAAATTTTAGAGGGCATAATTAACGAGTGTTTAGGTCTCCCTCCAAATTTTCTAAAAGAATACAATAACGATAGAAGTTGGGATTTTATGGTAACAATGCGGTACCTACCCGGAACCGTAACCGACACAAATGGCATAATCGAACATGAAGACGGAAACTTGATCACCCTCGTTCTTCAAGACGACATCGGAGGTTTAGAGGTTCGCAAGAATGGTGAATGGATTCCAGTCATCCCCTCAAAAGGCACTTTGGTTGTTAACATAAGTGATGTTATTCAGGTAACTTGTTATTTTTTTATGTTTTTTAATTCAACTCTTAAAAACCAACATAATATTATTAACCAATTTGGCATTTATACCCTCATGCTATATTATAAAACATATTCTTTGAATACAACTCTTAAATAACAATGTAACAACCTTTACACCATGTGATTTTTTAAACAGACTTTCTTGTTATTTTTTACGGCCATAACATTTTCGTAATAAATATTATGCTATAGAACTCTATATTTTATTCTCTTGAATTTGAGTATAGGTATTGCTATAGTTTCTTAACAAAAAATAAAACATGTTACGTAATTACCAGTGTCTGTATTCCTTGCAACATCACACAAGTAACCAATAGTAACTATTAATACATTTGTAGGTGTTGAGTAATAAGAAATTTAAAAGCGCAACACATAGAGTTGTGAGACCAAACGGAAGAAGCCGGCATTCGTACGTATTTTTCTATAATTTACAAGGTGACAAGTGGGTCGAACCGTTGCCCGAATTTACTCAAGAGATTGGATTGAAGCCAAAGTACAAAGGATTCTATTACAAGGATTATCAGGCTTTGAGGATGAGAAACAAGACTCACACACCATCCAACCCGGAAGAAATCATCACAATCAGAAATTATGAAATATAATAGTCAACGAAACATGATCTTGTTGCTTGTTTTGATGTTGTAATTGTCAAATCCAGTGTTTGTTTTTCTAGAAGCCATAATAATGTTGTTGATCATCAGTCAGTATAATGTATGCATTGAGACAATTTCATTCCTATTTCTCACCGTATAATTAACTATGTTTTTAAAGCGCGATACGTTGCAAGACAATAACTTCATTAACGAGGAAACGACTCCAAAGATGTAAACAAGTGACGTGTTATTCAGAAATATATACGCACAAAAACAACCCGATTTACAAAAAGCAAACGATATCTAAAAGCACATTTATAATCTGAACAAACTACAGGAGTTTAAACACAAAAACACAAACACAAGATCCTCATGATGATGCACATACAAACCTCAGTATCTGTAATCATCTTCAGAAAATATGTTGTTACCTCTATACCTCACTTCTCTGTCAGACTGCACAAAATAAATTATAAATACATAGTTAGATCTCATAATTAATAAATAATAAAAAACTGAACAAACGGGTGCATACGCGATGAATGATTTCTTGAAATGCATCTGGTCCATGTTCTTGAATGTATTTTTCAGCAGCGGTTAAGATATCATCTGGTTTACTGAACACGTCTTTTTTTCTAGGTACATACCAAATGTTAATTGTTTGTTTTCCGGTGTAAAACGGTCTAACAAATTGCTCATAAACATATGCAGCACCACTGAAGTATGGTATCACCAACCAACAGGTTACAATCAGTTTTGCATATGACCAGAATGGAAGCCTGACAAATGTTAAAAACAGAATTAATAAGATACTTATGAAAAAACATAATCATCACATCATAATATATTAATATTATATAAAGCATACAACTTTACCATTCAATAAGCTTAGCAAAAGTTAGCTCGAACAGAGTGATCATAGAATACAAAACCCAATATGTAAGCCATTGTTGATCATCTACTGGAGATTTAGTCTCAATTGCTCCGATTGAAGCATATCTGTTTAACAGAAACATAATCTCAATCTTTCACTGATTAAAACATTAGGTTAAACTAATTGATTCATATAACGAACTCAAAATAGAACTTACAGAGGATAAGCTAAACTAACCACCGGCCTGCAAGACAAAAAAACACAAACCAAATCAGATTCTTCACAAAAACCCTAAAAAATTGGATTCACTAAAATAGATTATAATTATTTAAGCTTTTATATATCAATTGATGACAGCTAGAAGGGGTAATGGCGGCAATCATCCAACTTTTTGAGCAGAAAATCGCCAAAAATCGTTACCGCTACGAACAAGTTCCTGATTTAAATGATTTAAATTCTAGATTTGAGTAATAGCAATTGAACCCTAGGATCCACAAAATACAAGACATGATCACAAGAGACAAAAAGTTCCTAATTTAAAGTACAGATTTGTGTTTACAGAATGAATTGAGATAGAGAGAATAAAGAAGAAACCCGGCAAGAACGTCGAAGTTTTGAGCGATTAGCTTGAGCAAATTTCCAGCTCCAGATCCCATCTTCGATCAAAAACAGCAATCAATTTGATTTACCAAATCCAAACAGAGAAGTGTATGAAAATGGGGTTTGTGAGTTCAGAATCAGATGTCAGAGAGAAGAGGGTTTGGTTTGATTAAAATGAGGGTGCGGTGCAAGTGTTGTTGAAGCATCCAGAAAAGCAATGGCTTGTACGGTACAAGTAGTCAATGCAATCGATTTTCAGGGGGCTATTTACTTGTGAATCACGATTTATATTTGGTAATCAAATAAACGTGAAAAAGATTGCCGTCATTATTGGTATTAACCATGTCGAGATTGACATATGTTTTATAATTTGTATAAGATCGTATAAATGATATTTACTAAATAATAATGCCGTTTTTTTAAGAACATTCACAAGAAGTCAATAACTACCGTGTATATTTTTGTGAGTTTATATAATTTAAGATGTAATCGAAGGTAGTTGTAAGTAGACGAGAGATAAAATTTAGGGTATTATTTTCTCATTCTTCATATTAAGGGAAAGTCATGCACATAGTAGAGATAAAATGTAATGATAAAACTTCGGTGATTTTTTAAAGTGGTGTTTAAGGCTTGGTTTTCCGGTTAAGCGGCAAGTCAAACCGTTAGTAACGGTTTTTTTATTATCAAAACAAAATCTAATATATAATACTTTGAAATTTTTTGAAAAATTGAAATATGTATTACTCCAATGGCCCGGTCCAGTTTTATACGATTGATTTAGGTATAAACCGTAAACAAAAGTGTTCGCTACGATTTGAATTTTTTGAAACAAACCGACTAAAAGTTAAATTGACCGACCACGAAACCAAACAGGTCAACTAAACCGATGACCTGTTTGAACAGTTTTGCGATTTGAAACCAAACTCTGAAGACCGCTGATTCACATGACATGAATAACCCATGAAAAAGTATGGTCTCACAATTTATTTTGGTGACATATATAGATTTTATTAAATTATAGGTTAAGTGTTTATTACCAGATCATCTTCATACTTTTTTGGTTTTTGGCAAGTTTTTATTTTTTCTAGCAGTAAGTTGATAAAATAACACAAAGAGATTTTTTGTGTGAAAAGGGGAGGGACACATAGTGAAATACAAGTGGAAGACCCTTAAATCAGGTAAAATGGACCAAGTTTGGAATTAACTAAGTTTTGAATGATTTAGGAGGTTTTATGTAATGCATGTACAGTTTGGGGAGACTTTTGACCCATTTGACCGGTTCCTTCCGAAGCTAACAAGGATTCTGGAAATGAGAACGCAAGTGCAGGAATCAAACAAAACAAAGCTAAGAGGTGATCAAACCGGTTTATTTTTTGAACAAACCGGTTCCTACGCTTAACGGTTCTTGTCCAACCGGTTCTTGCCACAAACCGGTTTTAAACCGGAACCGGTTCCACCATATGAAAAACCGGAACCGCTCTAAACGGTTCGGTTCCAAACCGGAACCGGTTCTTCTCCTTAAAACCGGTTCTGTCGAATTTTTATTTATTTTTGCTTTTTTTCTACCGGTTTTAAGCCCGTTTTTTTGGAACCGATTTGGAACCGGTACCAAACCGCTTGTATCGGCTAGAATGGGAACCGGTTAGGAACCGGCGGTTCTTGAGGAACCGGAACCGGTTCTTGTGTGGGTCGGTTTGGAACCGGAACCCATTTTTTTGAACACCTCTAGAGGCCACTGGCACCGAATCATACCCATAAAAAGCGCTAACCGCCACCGGCATCTGATGCCATCCGATAAGGGAGAACGTTTTCGGCAAAATTTTAACCAAAAAGCCCGATTCGAATCATTATGCTCGATAAAAGAAAGAAAGAGATGCTCAATCACTACTGTTAGTAAGATAGCCCAAAGAAAAAAGTGGGCACAAACAAGTGCAAGCTTATAATTTTGTTTGTTTGACTTGTCAACAAATAAATGATAGCATGTATAGAACTATAGACCACTAGTTTTAGTTTTCGCAAGTATTTTTGCTGTTTTTTTTATTTTTTTAATAATCGAAGTGTAACATCAAACACAGATGTTGCGCCCACTTTTTTCTCTACAAAGTTTTATGAGTTTGTTTTATACCAAGATGTAACTTTATAGTGGTATTTTTCTATTGGGGTTGGTGGCCCAATGGTTTGCCTCTAGAAGCACCATTATGGGAGAGGTCTTGGGTTTGAACCCGAGCAAGTGTAAATATTTAAGATGTAATTTAGGATTAGAATAGTTTGCCGTTAAAAAAAAAAATTGTGGTATTTTTCTATTCAAAATATTTACATATTTGCAAGTGGTAGTGTGGTAGGAGGATGTTTACAACTGAATGGAGATCTTAAGAACCAATTTTTTGAAACTAATCTTGGTTTTGATACTGTTTGTAAGATTCACATGTTTTGATCTTGACAACTAAATAGCTTTAAGCATTTTGCATTCAAAACTTAAAAACATATGTTTGTTTAATATCCAAGTGATATGCGTCACCAGGCCCATCAGGTATTCCAGACCAAATTCCAGGCCCAATAGTGTCTAATTTTGAACTTCGGCCAGATTTCTAAACGGAGAAAATCCAAATTTAATAACAAATATTATTTTACTATCAAGTAAACCAGATTTTGTTTTCAGATTAAATTACTTATTCTGTGTGAATTGAATTATCATCATCACCTTGCTTGCCTTTTGTTCAGGTTGACTATGCAGTTCATTAGCTAAGTTTTAACAGATAATCTTTTAGCCAAGAAGTTAATCTACCTAATTTTGTTAAAAATGACAATTTCTACCATTGGCTTATTAACGGGTTGATTATTGTTATGTATTATGTGTCACTGTGTGGAGAAGAACACGTGTATTTTTTTCACTTGTATTTTTCACGTGTTCTTCAGTTCTCGATAATTTTTATGATGAGTATGTGCCATTTCTCGACCTCATCTTAAAATATCAAAATTAGTTTTCCTTTTAGTCTTAATATCTAAGGGCCTTTTTGCCAACTTTTGAATGGGTAAGTGCTGAAGCAGTAAGAGGTCTGAATAATTAAGTGTTGAATCACTAAGAGATCTGAACCATTAAGTGCCAATATAATGCTTAACCATTCAAAGGAACATGTCTGACCAATTTAGATAAAAGGCCTCAACCATTCAGACTCAGTATAATGCTTAACCATTTAGAGGCACATGTTATAATCATTCAGACATCTGCTCGCGAAACAAACAGTCTGAACCATTAAGTGCTGAATCAGTAAGAGGTCTTTACCATTAAGAGCTTGTTAAGAGGTAAACAAACAGCTACTAAATTAGTCGAATGAGATGGTATACGAACCTAAACATGTGTTGGGCTTAATTCCCGAGTATGGCCTTACACAAGTTGGTGATATGGACCGGCCCGTGTAACTGTAATAACAACTAACAAGTGGGTTTTAGGGTTTAAGAGGTTCTAGGGTTTTAATAACTTGTTGACCAAATTGGGTCTTCCTTATAAATACATAACCGAGTCTATGGTTATAGGTATGATGAGGGTTTATTGTAATTGAGTTTTTGAGTTAGTTTTCTTAATTGCAATAATAAGAGTTCATCTATATCCCGTGTGTTCTTGTTTAATATCGATCATGTGCCTTTAACATGACGGGCAACCACAATACGTTCCCAATGGGTATTCGAGTATTGGACCGTGTACGAGATTAGTTTTAAAAAAAATCAAACTGACATGTAAAGGAAAACAGCTTTCATGTTGTGGAGCAAATTGAAATTTATGCAATTGAGTTATAAAATTACAGAACAGTAAAACTATTTATCGAGTAACATATACAGCACATATATAAGAAATTAAGAATCCAAGATATTACTCTTTTTCAATGTAGGGTACTTAGAAAACTACATCCAATCGTAAGATTACAAACCTTGTTACAATGGTGATTCTGATAGTTTCTGAAGCAATATGATTCGCTAAAATTGATGTTCAGTTGGTGGTTGTTTTTAGCAATATTCCTGAACCACTATACATAAAAAGGATAGAAAAGCACCAAATTGAGGTACTTCTTTTAAGAATTCATTGATTGAAAACTTTTAAGTACAATCATGTATGAAAACAAGAACTCTATATCAATTTATAAAAAGTCAGAATACATGCATACCTGATGTGAACTCACAATCACACGAAGAGTATAAAAAAAAAGACTAACCATATTCAAACATCCATACATATACACCTAATTCATATATGGTTCATCTTAAACATCTTAAACACTCATATAATACATAAATAAATAAATAAAAGCTGATGAAATTGTTATAAGAAACACCTACAATATTTTCTAATAATCAAATTACTAAAATATATGAATTATCATCATAATATATATGTGTAATAGGCTTGTAGTATGTCATATTGAATGTATTTAATATCAAACAACTTACGTCGCTAATCTTTTTCATATATCTTTATTATACTCGTATTAAATATAATATAAAATGTGATTTTATGTAACAAGTAGTTTTAAAACTAATGACGTATGAAAAAACGATAAATACTTAAAAGAAACTTAGGTGTGATTTTTTAGTTTTCACACAAAGTCGGTAGTTCTTAAATAAACCTTCCCCTAAAAACCTAATGCGGTGCTAGAGATATTGGGTGCGATTCACTTGAAACATATTTCACTATGTGGGGTACAAGGCTATCTGCATGGTTGTTTTATTATTTTCATATATAACAAATTAATAACTAAATAATAAGCACCAAAAATAAAAGATAACGATAAATAAAAAGTAAATCATAAATATTCCAATTCAAGTTCTAGGTAATCTTGAATATGAATCTCATTCTATACCGGCACAACTCTTGGGTCGTCACCTGCATCAATTTTCATTCGAAATTTATCTTTTAATATTTAATTAGCAATTCAATACTTTAGTCTTGATTTGAGTGAGATTCTCGTTAAGGCGTTTTTATATGGTTCCATTCTGTTATTGAAAAAGTCCAAAACTTATCAATGTCCCAATCATTACGCTTGGAGAATTGACGTCCTTATTCTTATCAACGTTTAATACTGTCTTTTGGTCCTCATAAACTTGTTGAATGTCGATATATATAACATGAACTATTTAACGGCGAGTCATGTTTTGGCCGCAACGTGTTGAGGCGTGCAGTGATACTCATTTTTGTAAAGTATTTGTTAACGATTTGTTTTTATCTAGCTAATAAGAAGAAAAAAATTAAACCTTGAAATCTTATAAACGAATTTCATTCAATTCGAATTAATTGGTAGAAATTAGTGAGTTGGAGGAAGCAGCTGTGGTAATGTTTATATCTTGCATTATCGAATGGTATTTAATGGCAAATAATTGTACCAATTCTGTGTGATACAGACACAGTCTAGTTAAGAGGAGAGAGAAGTTGCACATGCAGTGTAGAGGATAACAAACAAATCATGTCTGACGATGTAACAAACTAACCAAAACCCATTTATGAGAAGTCAGTAGAGGTCTAGTGTTAACAAGCAAACATTTTTTTTTTATTTTGTTTCTTTAAATCAAATTTTAAATCTACACGGCCAACTATATTGTAGTACTAACGTTTGTAGTACGTGTCTGGTGTCTGTTAGGAAAATATTTAGAAAGCATTGGTGTGAATGTGTGATTACTAATTAATGATCATAGTAGTAATATCATTTTGTGTAACTGTGTAAGTGATAAACCTGTCCTTTAAAGTTGGTAACTTGTTGCGTGTAGTTGGTTCCAGAGGTAAAATCTCAAGCAGGCGTTAGAGTATATTAGTATGGTTCTGTAATGTATTCTTAAAAAATATATATAGTATTGAATTATATGAAATGATCTTAGGGTTACAAAAATAAGCAAATGGCTAACAAACCCAAGAGAGGTGATATGTAGAAATCGATTCTTCAAATCGCTGATACTAGGCATGTGAAGTTTGCTTAAGACATTAAAGAGCCTATTAAAGCTTACACGTATGATCACGGTGTGTGACGCCCCAAATTCCATGGGCTCTCCACGTCATCGGATTTACACATAAGCACAATGGTTAAGATAAAGAGTACACAACAGCGGAACAAAAACCTCATTTTATTAAAACCAAAGTGCTATTACATATTGTCTAATATATTTTACATCATATATCACTAATTATATGCCAGCGTAACTAAGTCCAAGAT
>WOUH02000045.1:10051058-10094487 GCA_009936405.2 Stevia rebaudiana
GATTATGTGTATAATTAACTAACAAAGGTTTTACTATCAAAACCTATGGACTCACCAGCGAAAGCTGAGCATTTCAAATAATGTAATCTCAGGTATCTAAACAATGGAAAAGAAGGGACAAGGATCTGGGGACTATCTGTTTATCTGTTTAATTATTGTTGTAATATATTGAATACTGTTGTAATTCTATGCTTCCGCACTCTTTCTATGTAATGTAAACACACTCTGATGGTTGATATGTGAATGATATGTTTGTTTGGTATAATTGGTGTTGCATATTATAAACCGGTTGACTCGATCCTGCTGTTGTTACGCTGACCCGATCGGCCAGTAACACCGACCGCTGCCTGGACCGGCCGGAGGCCGGGGGCCGGGGAGCTGGGTGTTACACTTATCCCCCGAGGAAGGAAAATCATTAAAGTTGAAGAAATCACATTCCTTAAACCACACGGTATACATTGTCAAAGGGGGTGTGATGCCTACCTGGCCACCCAAAAACGCACCAAAAACGGCCCAACACCACCCCTATGGGCGTTGCCCATTCTCACGTGGTTGGAACCACGGGCGTTGTGCTTTGGGTGCCTTTTTTGTTTTTTTGTTTTTCTTCCAACCAATCACATTAAAACAATTCACCCTCTTACCAATTATAATACACCATCTCACCCTCTAACTTTTCATACACCCACCACAATGCATTTCCTTCAAAAACATCTCCAAGTGGTTGTCCACGTGACGCCTACGTGACACAACCACCCACACTTCCAACCATAACGCATACCCATGGTCTTATGTAATGATACATTTCAAGATTTCATTCATAAGTGTAACAAAATTTTTCAATTTCAACGTAATAAATATATTTCATTAGGACCGGCCCAATAGTGTTAAAAATAAGGTAGGCTTTGGGCCTCTAAGCTTTTTGGCCCCCAACTTCTGGAAAAAAAATCGATTATGCTGGATTTAGTTTGAAATTCTGAACGAGGAATAGGGGAAGTTGCAAGAAAGAAGAGGCGATTTTGGAAAACTTTGAACAAAGAAATAGATTTATTAGGTAAATAGGTAATTTTGTTGACTTGCAGATTGCTATTACAGATTTATTCATAGCTGGAACTTTTGTAATTGATTTCAGAATATATGCAAGAAATTCAAATGTATCGTTAATTATTTCTTGTTTACCATTGGAATATTTGGTTTATTGTTTACACCTAGTTCTATTAATAATAGCAAATGTAAAATTTGTTATGTTTAAATTGATTGATCACAGTAGGAGTTTGTGTATGTGAATCACTTAATTGAACAATAGGGTTTTTAAGACACAATAAAGTATGTTAGAATATTATGCGGAACTCAATTGCTTCCTTTCTCTGTAAATTATCTTGAAAAAGTTAGATTGCAGCTATGTTGTCAAAGGCGTTAGGCGCACTCAAGGCGTTTTGATTCAGCCCGGGGCCTAGGCGCAAGGCGCCAAAAAAGCGATAGCCTGAAATAAATAAAGCGCTTCTAAAGGAAAAAATATATAAAATATATTCATTACATAAAAAATAATATTACTTCACAAATATAATAATTTAGTTATTATATTTAGCACTAAAATCATCTACCTACTACTCAAAATCAGTGAAATTCAACGAAATATCAATACCAACAATTCAAAAACAATTCTAAATGTCTCAAAGCAGTACCAAAAGTGCAAAACAATTCCAAAACCAAAGACCGAAAGTGCAAAAACAAGTCCAAAACCAGAAAATTATAAGTTTAAAAGTACTAATTAGGTTAAAAAAAAATAGAGGCTTAAAGGTTCAAAATTTGCATTAATCTTCAGAAGACGAATGTGTATTATATTGGATACCGTATTAATAGAGTTAGTTGCGACTTATTTTAGGGCTGATTGCATTCCGCTGATGATAAGTTAAAAAAAAATCAAACCAAATCAAACAAAACTATAAAAAATACGTTCCCTGAAAAAACGCCACTTACCGGAAATTGGGCGGCGCCCGAGAAAAACCCACCGCCCCGGTCGCTTTTGATAAAAAAAGCCAATTTCATCGCCTACACTTGAGGCAAGCGGTACCCTAGGGCTTCGCCCAGAAAAGTCGCCTACGCTAGCGCCTCTATGGCTTTTGACAACATAGGATTGCAGTGTATAGGATACTATTTAAATAAGACACAATATATTAGGATAATTCACATGTACATGTCTTATTTTCTTCAAATTATTTGGTCAGTTGAACTTTTTTGACAATGGGTTTGGTCTTTATCGAATGACTAATTATGCTACTTTTTCAATTGAAGTCTAATGATTTTTACATTTCAGTCATTAGTTTTTGATAACTATAGTCATGAAATACTGTTTTAAAATTAGCGTGTTTTGAGCCGTGACAAACCCATTATGACATGTTATCTAACCCGACCCGTCACTTTTTATAAGCTTAGGAGACCATAAAAGGGCCCCAATATTGAAGTTCGCTTTAGGCCCCCAAAAGACTTGAGCCGGCCTTGCATTTCATTCAAGCGTTTATTCTTTCATACCAAACACTAACCTAAGAGTATTTTGGAAAACATTTTTGAAATTATGGAGTATTGATAGCATTTTCATTGTTGTAACTAAGACAACACATCCTGTACTTATTTATACTACCACGTCATAAAAATGGTAAAAATACCTATAAACAACTATATAGCTATATATTTTTTTTTTTGAACAGCAAATAGCGCGGCCACCCGGCCTCACCCTGGCAAACAAATCAGCCGCATTTGCATATGTTTCTCTCTAAAATATTCTGGTTGAACGAAGTTCACAATCCGTTGACTCAACCTACTGACCCATTTCTTGGTATGCCTGGTATATATGTTTGGCTAAGTTCTAAAAGCCTTGCTGCCTTGCTTATAATAACTGTTTTTATAATAATACTTTTTATAATTATAGTGTATTAATTATTAATACTTTTCTAGTAATCAGTTGGTAAAAAAACATTAAGATGATGACCTTAATTATTTTGACAAAAAACATGAATTTACAAAACTCATACTTCTTATTCTCTATTAGTTGCAAGTGATTCGTGTCCATTGAGTTATACCTGATATTCGCCATACCCCATAGCCCCCGAGACATCAGCAATATCATCATTCAATTCGAACGCTCCAAAACTCGTACCCATCACCCTGAAGTCCGGTACTGGAATTGATTTTAAAGGGGTAGAACTCGATGTGTTAGTTGTCATTTGCGCTCAAGTATCTCTTAGATGAAACCACGCTTTGATACCACAATGTTGGTTTTATACTTTTATAAATCACATAACACAGTGGAATCGAGGCTGGAGTCAATTGTTTTTATACAATACATAATATAGCGTTAAATGGCTTTATAATAACGACGGAAAAGTTAATGACTCGATTCTACCAACGACTTAGCAATTCCAACATGTGATTAAAAAAGAAGTGTAACAAGGACAATCATAACATCATATGAATCATTCCAAAGAAACCCAACAACTAACTTACTTATAGTCTGTGAAACGACTTATATATTCTTTTTGGTTAACTCTCATGGTTGTTGGCAACCACACGTACGTTCTTTTCCATATAGTCTGTGAAACGACTTATATATTCCTTTTGCAGCTTAGTGTCGCTGAATATTTTACTCATCTCTCTCGCATTCGCCTTGTAGATCTCTCCTTCGTCGTCTACAACAACCGACCTCAGTGACGTGGCAACCGACTCCTTGGTGAAGTAGCCATCTTCCTCATTTCTTGGTATCTCGATCCCCACCTGTTTGTCCGCTAATAGTCGAGCATTCAGACATTGGTCCCCGAAAATCGGTAGCATGATTAAAGGGTGGCCGAACATTAACCCTTCCACCACTGAACTCCAACCACAGTGAGTTAAGAAACCACACACCGACTCATGACTCAGTATTCGTAACTGAGGTGCCCAACTCGTCCAAACCATCCCACGGTTACTAGTTCGTTCCAAGAACCCGTTAGGCAACTCCACCGAGTCTGACTCGGTGGAACCTGCGGGTTTTCTGAGAACCCACAAAAATGGCAACCCAGAGAGCTCGAGACCTAACGCTAACTCAGCCAGCTCGCTTTTGGTCACCGTAACTTCACTTCCTAATGCGACGTACACCACATGGTTAACTTGCTGACCATCGAGCCACTTCTTGACTGACA
The DNA here is from genome assembly GCA_009936405.2 of Stevia rebaudiana. Lineage (NCBI taxonomy): Eukaryota > Viridiplantae > Streptophyta > Magnoliopsida > Asterales > Asteraceae > Stevia > Stevia rebaudiana. Next base: position 10,055,231 of record WOUH02000045.1, read on the forward strand.
CCCATGTATCATCTTTCTCGTCTCCGTATGTTTCAGGTGGCATTAATCCAACCGGAACTACCGGTATACGGTATAGCTTCCCCAAAAGGGTTAGCCATTGGGGTTCGACCTCATAACAACTTCTTATAAACAGACAATCAGATTCCTTCAAAACCGTCATCATTCTGTGCTTTAGACCTGAAATCACAGGATTATTAGCAGCAGACATCTTGCGCACAAACTCATGCTTCCGGTAGCATACTTTGCTCGGAAACGGAATCCACTTGGGCGGTGTCATGAAATCCTCAACTGTCGTTCGACTCTCGAAACTATTTTTCATGTCATCGGGTAACGGTCCCACGTGCGCCATGAACCATGGTGAGGCAGTGATAAAAAAGGCTCGCGAGATCCCAAGGTCCGCCGCGACGGATGGCAACCAGTGGTGAGTAAAATCATAAATAATCCAGTCTGGAGACTCTTGCTCAAGAAACCCGGTGACCTCCGGCTGAAGTCCGTCAAAAGCTTTAATTAGGTGACGAAGATCATGAGTGTGGACGTCCGTGGTCGCCTCTGCGTCCTCCGGCAGTTCGTGAACACGTGGAAGTGTGAGTTTAACAAGATTAATGAGGTGTGAGAGGTGAAAAGGGAGAGTTGGTAGACGTTGGATGTTTCTAGTGGTCGAAAGAAAAGAGACTTTGTGACCAATTTGTGCTATATATTTGGAAAGTTCAAGGAAAGGAAGAATGTGACCGAAAGCAAGCCATGGGATTATCGCAACATGAAGCTGTTTTCGGTTTTCGGTGGTTGCCATTGTTGTAATGATTCGACTGTTCCAAATGAACCTTTGCCGATATAAAGCATTCACACTAGCTTCTCCATATTTATGTGAGGGGAACCTGCATAATTTAGGGTGTGGTTGAGAGTGGTTGTGAGTAGAGGAGATAGAAATATTTGGGGTTTTAGTTGTTTTTCCCTCAAAGTTAGGAAAAAATATTGAGATGACGATTTTGGTGTATGAGAGAGAAAAAGTAATGATGTTATTTTAATAATTTTTAAAGTGGTTGTGAGTGAGAGCTTTCACATTAAAATCTCTTTCTCTATCTTTATAATTTATCAAAAATCACTACTTTTTATCTTTTTATCACCACTTTTTCTTTATCTAATTCAATTAAATAATATTTTTTTACCTTTATTTGTACTATTTTCTCTCTCCAATTTACTTTAATGAACAGTGTTTCTCTATATTTACCAGTTTCATCAGTTTCTCTATATCTCTATACTCACAACCATTTTCAACCAATCTCTATAATATAAAGAACTCACTCACATAATTTATAAAGATACTAATGTGAATGCTCTAAATGAGAGAGAAAAAAATAATAATAAAAATATATAAAAATATTATTTAATTAAAAAAATTACAAATTGAGAGGAGAAGCTACTGTTAATGCTCACGGAAGCTAGTATGAATCCTCTTAATTCCAACAGGATTTGAACGGGTGGTTGAAAAATCATAGATGACTCAGCCATGCATCAGTGAGGATTTGAACGTGTGGTTGAAAAATCATAGATGACTCAGCCATGCATCAGTGCAGGATATGAACGTGTGGTTGAAAAATCATAGATGACTCAGCCATGCATCAGTGCAATAAATTTATTAATTTTGTGAATACAAGGTACATAAATCAAAGTTGCAAACTTCCATTTGGAAAGCTTTCAGCCATTATCTTATCCAGCAGGCAGCACCACCTTCGAGTCTTCCGATCAGTAGCCAACCTTCGACAGTTCGACGCCATCAGGTATCGTCTCTCTCTTATGGTTCATTACTGATGTTTCCTATATTACATACACCAGAGCTCAATTTTAACTTTGAAATAACTTGATACATCAGTAAATTTAGTGTTTAATATTGTAAAAAGAACTCAAGAACTCAAACAACTTACAGATTCATTCACGAATCTGTGATTAATCAAAACACAAAACAAAAATACAAGCCCTAAATCTTCTATTACAACTCGATCTAAAATACATCGACTCAAAACCCTAAATCAATATGATCCAGAACTAAGAACTTAACATTATCAGAAGAGACAAAATATAAATACTCTCAACAAAGAATACATGATTAGAACAAGATCACTGATTCACCATGACAACTAATCAACAATAATACGTAGACTCGGATTGAAAAGAAACTCTCTCAGATGATGAACAAGACTTGTTTACACATGATGAAGATGAGTCGCCTGTGATAACTGATAAAGACGATTACACTTGATTAAGACGATGTGTGTGAACATATACTCCTTGACCATCAGAATCAGTCCTCCATCTTCTTATGAATGACGCCTCTAACACCTTTTATCTAACAAGTTCCTCAACTCTTTGATACATAACATATTTTAGCTAATCCTGAGAAAATAACATTTACACAACAAACATATATCAAGTTAGCTACATAGAAGATGTTTATGCTGGAATTGATAAAGACTTATCTTTTTAACAAATATTGACCCTTAAACAAACTTTAAAAATTAAAAGGGATGAATTTGAAGAAACTCTGTAACAATGTTTAGTTATTTACAGAGAGATACATACCTTTGAAGGAACTTTGTGCTGTATTTGATGATTGGAATAATGAATTTGAACTGAAGCAAACAAACCTGAAAACCTTGAATTTCAGTATTCTAAAATTGTAACCTGGATAAATCGTTGAATTGTGAATCATTATCAAATAAACCTATTTGTGGGTTACTCTATCGGATTAAGCTGAGATTTCGTTTTGATGGAATTGGTTTTGATCGTCCATCTGCTTGTACGTCGATGAGTGTGTAACCGTATGCGAATGAGTTTGATTGAGATGTACATCGGCAAAATTAAGCTTATAGAATTTAAGAGCCCAAAGTCAACAATTATTTGGAAGCTTAACATAACCATTTATAAGCTCAAAACACAAATTAATTATGAACCAAATTAGGCTAATGGTACCCCGGGTAATTTTTAAATGTGAGATTTAGGTTGGAGTCTCATTCTGAACATAAAACTCTATGTGAGTCAGGAGTTTTTTCTTGAATTGGTGGAACGGAGTCGCCATGCTTTCAGGGAATCGTTGGGTGGAAGGCTGATTTGTTTGTCATCGTGACGCCGGGTGGCCGCACTATTTGCTGTTAAAAAAAAATTCTTTATAAAGCAAACTCAATAACATTAGTAGTGTAACTGTTATCGCACTCTCACGTTACCTAACTCGATTAATCATTCATTTTAAGATTAATTACATATATCCCCTTATTTTAAAACTAATTACTTATATACCAAACCCTGAGGTCAAATAGTCAAATCTTTATCTATATTTTAATGATATCGAATCAACATATGATCATAATAATTGTTATTGTAGATGACATATTTGTTTTGGTAATTCAGATAGTTAATTATGCAAGCAGATTTGAGAATAAGGCAATTCTATTGATCCACTTTTCAGCTCGGTATCAATTGGATGTAAGTTTTAACATCTTTGTAGTCGATATTATTAGCATTTTTATGGGATTTGAGATAATGATATATTTTTTTTCATCAATCGGGTCACTCAAGAAGCTGTTTCTGCACTGGCCCCGCCTTTAGCGGGCCGTGTTTATGCACTTACAGAGGGCTTCTAAGTTGGTTGATACTGATTTGATCTGTTAAAAAGGATGAGAATGAGGTGGAACTGAAAGTTAAATTTTTGTTTTAATAACTTATAACATGTTATCAGCTGGTCAAGTCACCTATCGGTTCAAACTGTATTTGGGTCAAAGCATGTCGTTTCTAGAAAAGCATCAATGATTAATATGTAAGATAATAAGATAGAGTTGTAGATCAAGTCTTGTTATCAAAGATCAAGTATTCGAAGAAAACTTGATTAAGAGAAAACATATTTATTTATATATGAAAAAAAAATGATTTTGGGAACTAGTAGCCATCAAGTATTCAGTAAATGGCTCAATGAAAAACGTAAAAGGGATAGAAACAAACAAATATACCCAGTGATATCAGAATAAACGAAAAAAAGGATATTACTGTCAAAAATGGGATTGTTTATCAATAAAAGGATTTCTAATGTAAAAGCTTTCTATATTCTAATATGTACGTTTCTTTAATATATCATATATATTCTTTTCAAACATATTGTTTATATCTTACCTACATACTAATCATATTTCATGGATCTTCTTGTTACTTATAATAATGATAATAATAAAAAATGATTCTTATTAAATTTGTATATATGAAGGTGAAGCTGAAATGATGAAATTAGTTTGCATAATTGCATTCCTTGGTTATTGAAAAGAAATTAGACATTATGATGATGACGATTATCTCTCGAGAAACAATCAAACCCTCATCTCCAACCTCTTCTCATCTTCACACTTACAATCTTTCAGAAATGGATCTCCTCAACCCAAGAACTTACATTCCACTGGTTCTCTTCTACCCAAACAACAACGATGGTAGTTATTTAACTGTCGAACAAAAAGCCATCATGCTTAAGAAATCATTATCACAAAGCCTAACACGATACTACCCTTTTGCCGGCAGGTTACCAACACCCACATCGTCGTACGTTGATTGTAACGATGATGGAGTCCTATTCCTTGAAGCTAGAAATGATCGCCAACTAGACACAATCCAGCTTATGATCAGTTCTCAAGAAGATGCTTTGGATCAACTTTTTGCTGATGATCTTGTGAATTCTAATAATACAAGTGGTACAAGTGTGGTTGCGGTTCAACTCACTCATTTTGCATGTGGTGGATTAGCGTTGGCGATTTCGCTCTCACACGCAGTCGGTGATGCGTGCACTTTAAGCTCGTTTCTTACCCATTGGGCTTCTGTGGCCTGTTATGGATCCATTAATCACGCAAATGTACTACCTCTCAACCCTTATTTCGTTCAATCCCCGTGTATGCAACTGCCAGAAACCGGAGAAATACACAAGATGAAGCCCTCTAAAAACAACACGGTGGTGTTGGTGTCGAAAAAATTCGTGTTCACTAACTCAAAATTAAGTGAGCTTAAAAACAAGGTCGTTGTTGAGGCAGGTGGAGCTATATACAACCCTACACGGGTTGAAGTATTGACCTCTTTACTTTTCAAAACCGTGGTTGCATCAACCACCACAAACTCCGGTTGCTTTAAGTCTTCTTATATGTTCATGATGATGAACGTACGGGACAAACTTGTCCCTAAGCTACCACAATCGACTGTTGGTAACTTGGTGAACATGATGACCGTAGAAACAAAGCTTACAAGTGAAACTCCGTTAAGTATGGTGGTTGCAGAGATTAGGAAAACGAAGAAGCTAGTTGAAGAAATCCAAAGTGTTCCAAAGTTAATTGAAAGCACAAAATCGTTTCTAAACAAAGTGAGAAATGAATTTCATGGAAATAAATCCAAGGGAATATATATGGCGTGTTCAAGCCTATGTGGGTTCCCTTTCAACAAACTGGATTTCGGGTGGGGAAAGCCCATGGGTACAGCTCACACGATTAGATCTGAATCTACTAAACTTATGGTGTTGATGGATACTCCAGATGATGATGGCATTGAAGTGATGATGTTTTTGGAGAAAGAATGCATGCAGACATTTGAAAATGACAAGGAGATGCTTTCATATTGCCACAATATTGTTAGCGGATAAATCAAAGTTTGAATAATCGGTACAAGAACAACTGAAGAACGTTCTAATGAAACAAAATCGTTAGGCTGGGTTGAGTTTAATAAATAATAATCCAAATTGTTTAGGAGAAGTCATTTAAATAAAGATCCAATGCTGTGATGGTGGAGTCTAGAGTTTGTTACGAGTATTACGGTCAACTTGAATAAGCTAAGTATGTTTGTTTTTCAATTTCCGGTTATCCACATGTGATTGAATTTGTAACCTTATACAGTTATACTATGTAATATATAACCAAGTGTTTAGCATGAATCCAGTAACACGTTTTCTGCAATTGCTTAATTTCCATTTTACTAACGTGTTATCAAAGCGTTAAGAAGCGTGAAGGTGTTCAAGTTCTCCATACATTTTTTAAAGCTACATTTATTTTGGAATTCTTTGTACAAGTTTTTATAACTAATAATATTCTATCTCTATATTTATTCAAGGTTGATACATTTTTAGTCTAAATTCTAAAGTTACCCAGTCAATTTTATTAACTATTATAAGAGCATTCACATCACATTATCTATCTCTATCTCTATTTCTACATAGATATGTTTTCAAAAGTATTTTTGACAAAATTTGTGTGGTTGATTATCAATCCTTGTCCATAATTAGTTCTTATCAATATGGAAGCTTCTCTTTTATAGTTCTTTTTTGTTTGATTCACAACGAATTTATGAATTAAAGATAGCTGTGATCCAACAAATCATTAAGAAGACGTAAAAACCTACTAATCGTATAAAATTAAAACTTGAGTAACTTAAAAAAATGAATCAGTGACTTTATTATTTTGAACGAAAGATTTTGACGAGGAAAAAGCGTTTGTAGTTTCCGAAACACTCTCCGTATCAGTCGATTTCACCTTCACCAACCTAAACAGAACTTTTAAGAACACAACCAGGGTTTCCAATTCTCGCATACAGATCTTCGAGATCAATCTCCCAACGTCACGATGTCCATGCTTCGTCTCTGCAATGGAATCAGAAAGAACGTTTATCCATCCTTAACATTCTCCCGGTATGTTTTGCGATTTCATTTCTGAACGATCCATTATTGTACGTAGTTATGGTTTTGATGTCTCGATTATATCCGATTTCATCCGATACTCGTGATTTCTGAATCCAAATCGGACCATTTCTGTTCATATCTCGTATTCACCCGATTGATTATAGGATTAACGATTTAAAAGATGCATGTCGAATTTTGATTTGGAAATTATAAGATTTGATTTCGTATGCAGGCGGCTAATTCATTCACTACAATTTGCCACCGTAAAAGCTGAGGAGATATCTGGCTCTCAGCCTGCCGAAGTACAAAATTTGGGTAATTCTTCAATGAATTAACAACTGAGATTAGGTTTTTAAAATGATTGTTTAATTGGTTCTTCATATCTTCCAGTCCAGGGAAAATGGATGAAATCTGCGAATTGGAATACAATTCCAGATCCTCTTAATGGGGAACCATTCATTAAAGTTTCAGAAGTAGATGAAAATGGAATCAAGGTACACCATCAATTTATTATCTTTCCAATTGGAAGTTTATTTATTTACATTTGTATCTCTTATGCAGCCTTTTGTTGAAAGTTTATCTAAGTGCCCCAAACATGGCCTGCACAATCCATTTAAATCCCCAGAGAGGTATATCATTATCTTGTCAATAGATAACTATGTTTTAATAATCATAAAATGATGCTTACAGTGCTAATTACTAATTACTGTAATTAATTATTTTATAGGTATCTTTTATATGGTGATATTTCTGCAAAAGCAGGCTATATGTTTACCCAGCCTGAGGTATTAACAAATTAAAAAGATTTGCAAGTGGCATTTTTTTATTTTTTTTATTTTTTTTATTTATCAATCTTTTTCTATTTTTTCAGGTTTCTGATTTCTTTGCTAAGTTAATACAAAGGGTCTCACCAAAGAGTTACCAGCAGGCTCTTGGTGAAGTTTATGTTACTGGAAAGTTTTTAGAAAACTTTTCTGGTGATCAGGTATTTTAATTTACTTTATTAGTTAATTCACTTTTTTTATTAATCGCAAGTTTTTATTCTTTTAAATATGTAATAGGTACGTTTCTTGGCAAGATCGTTTGGAGTACCTGGAAATCATCTTGGTCAACAAAGTCACGGTTTCCGATGGCCTTATGGCCCTGTAAGACACCATTCAGTCTATTATTTCATTTCGTTTATCATCCATCTATTATAATTTATATTAAAATATTATATTTATAATTGTAGGTGGCGTTAATTACGCCATTCAATTTTCCTCTAGAGATTCCTTTACTCCAGCTGATGGGAGCTCTTTACATGGGCAACAAACCTGTCCTTAAAGTTGATAGCAAAGTAAGTTTTTTCAAGTAACATAAAATATAAATACAGATGAAATTATTAATGTTTATAAACATTAATTATTAATTAAAAATGTAAAATTTTTATAGGTTTGCATTGTTATGGAACAAATGCTTCGGTTACTCCATGCTTGTGGGATGCCTGCTGAGGATGTTGACTTTATCAATTCTGATGGACCGACAATGAACAAACTGCTTCTAGAGGTTGATTTCTTCACATTCAACAATATTATTATTAAAATAATTATCAATTTTCAAGCTTTTAAATATTCTGATTTTGTAATCAGGCAAATCCACGAATGACCCTTTTTACGGGTAGCTCAAGAATAGCAGATAAATTGGCTTATGATTTAAACGGTCGAGTTAAATTAGAAGATGCAGGATTTGACTGGAAAATCCTTGGGCCAGATGTTAATGAGGTTTTACAATTTTATCCTTTAGAGTTTGGACTGTAAAATCTTTAAAATTTAAAAATTTTGAATATGATTTAAATTGCTGAGGTGTCATTATTGACAGGTGGATTATGTGTCATGGGTTTGTGATCAAGATGCATATGCATGTAGTGGGCAGAAATGCTCCGCACAGTCTTTATTATTTATTCACGAGGTTTATTAATTAACATACATTTTAATGCTTTCATCTTATTAATATTTTACATTCTTTATAATTTTTATTTTTATTTTTTGCAGAATTGGAACCAAACCTCCCTCATGAGTCACCTGAGTTACCTTGCTGGGAGAAGGAATCTTGATAATCTAACAATCGGTCCAGTTCTTACAGTAAGTTTTATAAGTTTCGACAATAAGATATATTATTTTTTTAACTAATTGTTACATTTCATGTTTTGTTAGGTTACAACAGAAGCAATGTTAGAGCACAAGAACAGTTTGCTTAAAATTCCAGGATCAAAACTATTATGGGGCGGTGAAGAGTTGGAAAATCATACGATTCCTAAAGTATACGGTGCTATAAAACCAACAGCTGTTTTTGTTCCACTTGATCAAATACTAAAAGCTGAACATTATGACCTTGTCACAAAAGAAATATTTGGGCCATTTCAGGTAACTTAAACTTTGCTATTAACACAGTTTTATAATAAGATTTTTTTATTGATTTTAATCGTTGTTGTTTAGATTGTTACCGAATACAAGGATAGTCAAATTCCAATGGTGTTGAATGCTCTTGAAAAGATGCATGCACATTTAACTGCTGCTGTTGTCTCTAATGATCCCATGTTTATTCAGGTATCTTGACTAAATTTGTTACAATATTATAATTTTATAATATTATTTATTTTACTTGGAAATGCAATTTATTTTCAGGAAATTGTGGGTAAAACTGTTAATGGAACTACTTATGCTGGACTTAGAGCAAGAACTACAGGGGCACCACAGAATCATTGGTGGGTAAAAACGTCTTTTAAATTATTATTATTATTATTATTATTTATATATATATATTAGCTTACAAACCCGTGTATTACACGGGTTTACATAATCGACACTAATTTTTTTAAATGTAAAGACGAAAATTGTTTAGACTTGATATGTTAGAAACAGTTTTTGTTACTGGTGGACTGAAAATGTTAAGCATTGCAAATCTCATTGGTGAAAAGAGCAATTTACTTTTTAAAAGAATGAGATAAATACTTAATTAAATAATAACAAATTTAATAGATATTAAAATATAAATCTATTTTAGTATTTAAGATCAAATAAAAAAATATAGAAAAATTCAAAAATTATGGTGTTGTCATGCGACATTATTTGGAATCATATCTTAACTTTTTTTGTCCATAAACCACTAAAGAAAATTTTTAAGACTTTAAACGTTAGGAACGAAAATTGTTTAGACTTGAAACATCAGGGGCGATCTCTGTTAAAGACGGACTAAAACTGTTAAACATTGCAAACCTCTGGGTTGATATTTGTATTTTATTTTTTTAAATATATAGATAAATACTTGAATAGATAATAACAAATTTAATTCATTTTGAATTTTATATCTATTTTAGAATTTAAGATAAAAGAAAAAGTATATAAAAATTCAAATAATTATTGTGTTGACATGTGTCATTTATGTTACTCTTTTATTAGAGGTAGATTTTTTTTATTGAAATTAAAGGTTTTATTTTCAGGTTTGGACCTGCTGGAGATCCAAGAGGAGCAGGAATAGGGACTCCTGAAGCAATAAAACTGGTGTGGTCTTGTCATAGAGAAGTTATTTATGATATGGGTCCGGTCCCACATAACTGGCAGATCCCGCCTTCTACTTGAGCTGCGCGCGTCTCAAACGGGTTATCTAAAATTTTGATTTTGATATTAATATAAGATGAATGTAGGATGACTGTTGGTGTTTTTATTTTATCTATTATGTAGCTGAGCCAACTAAAGGATCAAATAGTGGTTCTGGAGCAGATGTTTAGACCCATGATTTGAGTCATAAATTCATGGATATTTTTAATACTTGTTTCTTTTTTTGATGTTAAGACCCACCCTAAACCCCATTTATACCACCAATTTAGTAGTGGAAACTTCTTTATATTACATATGGGTCGTTTTACACTTACAAAGAAAAACATAATTATAGCCTGAAATGACCATAATACTCTATGACTTTTCACCTTTCACTTTAACTACGCAAAAAGCAAAGGCTATCTTGGTCATTTCATCTTAATTTAACTAAAAGTTAACGAAAGTTAGCCTTAATACAAACAAAACAAAACTATAAGCAAGTAACTTAAACTCAAAATAAAAAGTGTCTTCCTATGAAACGATGAACATTAACACTTTCAAAAAGTTTCTTTGATTTCTAATTCACATCTGCCATAACAGAACTTTAAAAGTGATTTTGAGATTGAATGATGAATAATTGTAACATGTGTATTCATAACATGAGTGTTGCTTGGGTTTGAAAGGTGAGTCTTTATTTTTGTCACGCTGCAAGTTATAACTTATAACATCCATAACTAGACGAGACAACTATTAGAACACGTGATATTTCCTTTGAGCTTCTTATTTGGGTCCCATTTTACATGTCTTCAAAGCACAAATCTTTATGCATGTTCGAAAATCTGGTGATCTCTACTTCTCTAGCATAAAAATGAATTCTCACAAGTTGAAAAAAAAAAAAAAAAAAAACACTGATTATAAACCAACAAGCAAAAACACAACAAATAAACACAAGAAATCCATGGTTATAAATTTGCACACCACACCTAATATCAATCTTTACAATAGAAAAGCCTCCAGTAAAACATTGAAGACCTAACCAAACAAGACAAAAACTTTAAATATCTTCAAGCAACCTTCATATTCAAATTCTTATTTATATCATTCTTCAAACTTCCAAACTAATCTCTTCCACTTGGGGAGGAGCATCCTACAATATCATACAAAAAAGATCAACCTTTTTATAAACTTATTGCTATTAAAAAAAAGAATAATAATAATAATAAACAGGATTTTCTTATTTCAAAAAAAACAATCAATTTAGTCTCTTACCATGTTCTCTTTGTTTTCTTCTATCACTTCCTCATTAGGAGAGTTGTCCAATTGAGCTGCCAAATGAAATATAACCCATTAATTTCAAAAATATATTAATTCTTAAAAATCATTATATTACACACACACACAAGTTACCTTTTTCATCAGTAGGTTTCATTCCTTCATTCTTAACCTTCTGTTTCCCTTTGTTGGATTCTTGTTTGATTGTCTTCTTTGAGTTCTTTTCTATCTTCTTCTTCATTGGAGCTTTGATTCTAGATACAGAAACACTCTTTTGTGTAGTTTCTTTAACTGATTCTTTCGCTGCTGAGCTGGCACTATTGTTTAAGGATTTTGGTTTCAGTTTTGAAACTCCACTATGTGCTGACTCATCATCATCACCTTCTGGCACATGTGAACAAATTTCAGAAACTTGCAATTGTTCAATGCTTTCTTGTATGCAATAACTCTCAAACAATTCTTTTGCAGATTCACCAAGATTGTGGCGGGAAGCATAAGACTTTAACTCATCTTTCAATAGCTGAACATTCTATATAATTCAAGATTTTAATAATATTAATAAACAATAATCAAATATTTAAAAAAAATCATAACTTTAGTATTGTGAATTACCTCACAATTAGCATCAAGGGCTAGTTTAAAGAACCCAAATGAGAGTTGATGTTTTGCAGCAGCTTCAGACAGTTTAATGTGAGAGAGCCAATATGATGCTGATGACAAAACAGTGAACTTTTTCTTATTTAATGATCTTGAAACATCTGATGAACCTGGTGTGACGCTTTTACCCTTGAGATTATTAGCCCTGTTTGCTCTAGCTTCTGATATTGGAGTGATGTATCCTGCTGATTTAGGGGCAGGACTGACAATTGGCTTGCTGGGTACGGACAATCTTCTTGGTGGTTTTGCAGATTTCTCTTTGACGGACATATCAAGAACATCAACACTTTGACTCACACTTGATGTAGGTTTTCCTCTGAACATATTAACCACTATTAGTAACTATCATTGTATTAGGTTCTGTAAATGAAAAGATGTATTAATTTTGAAAAATATAGAACTAATCACAGGATTTGTAACCCATAACATAAAAAAAAACAAATTCTTATTTGGTGGTTGGGTTGGTTCGTAGTAATATCCGAAATACAAAATGGGTGATCTATTATTTTGAATTTGGTTTTTAGTTTTTATCCAATTATACCCACAAAAATTTTTGTAACAAAATGTCATATATGAATTATACATATAGAAGTTGAAACTAGTTGAGAAAAATATTATAGCATATTAACTTATTTTTATATAACACTAGTGGATTTTGGTAAATTTAACAAGTTAAAAAGAAGATCATTTAAAAATGATTAGAAAAAACAATAACCCAATTATAATTCCGGTAAGAGATCATTGAATTCGGTTTGGTTCAGTTTCAGTTACGATAGGCAAAAAAAACACCAAATCAATTAACCCGATTCAGTTACCATAGAAAAAAAAAAACCCCAAATCAAATAACCCAAAAATCGAACCGATGAACACCACTAGAACTAATCAACCAGAAATAACAAAAAAACTAATAAAAAGCCTTTGTTTTTGACAGTGGTATATATATCTAGAACACATGAAACATTTCAGTCAAATGATGTGCATACTGCATATTATCTGCCAAAATGTACACAATTCACTTTACCAACATAGACAGAAAAGGAACCATTTTAGATATAGACAATAATACTCAATTGTTGAGATTTAATGAATAGAAAAGCAATAAAAGCACAACCTTCTAGAAGCAGAAGCAATTGATGGAGAAGAAGCGAGAAGCTTATCGTCCTTGGGTTTGGAAGCCGATCTGAGAGGATACCGAAGAAGCTTAGATGATTTGCTTCCTTTGTTTCCTGCAACAGCAAAAAATTACATCTTTTTCGAACAAAACCAGTACGTCCAATTAAACACCGGTGAGAGAGACTGAAAGAGAATAAAACAAGTAAAATCAATTACCGGAGACGGATGTTTGATCTTTCAGAGTGTCCTCCATGACAGAAGCTGTGTTGATTGCAGAGAAGAAGAGATGTTTGGAGTTGAAGTCCGATGAATTGGGGGAGAAATTAGGGCTAATAATAAAGGAGGTTGGTGCAATGAGCGGGAATTTTTGCGTTTAAAACTTAAATAATTTTAAAGTTATACGCTCTCAGGTTTGAAATAATTTACGTTTTTCGTTCTTTGCTTATTTGAAACTGCCGTCCGGATGTTGTAAGTTATATACATTTTCAGTCCAAAACAGTTGTGAATACATGAACTGGGTTTGAAACTTTTTGTCTAACGATTGTTCGTCATCTTCAAACATAAACTCACAAATCGGATTTCAATATTCTATTGAGATCCATAACTACTAAAATTCATTAATCATTAGTCATCTTTCAAACAATGTGACTTTTTAAGGTTATATTTTTTTTTTTCGTTTCCTTATAACATTTTCACTTTTACTCGTATAAGTTTTATTTTGATTGTTTTGGTTTTTTTTTTAATATTTCACCCCTCAACTTTAGAAAATTTATTTTTTACCCCGTCTTCAAAAGTGTTTTTGCTTTTGTGTTTTAAATTAAATCACTTGTTAATTACTTTTTTTTTGTTACTTTAATCTTGTTGCGACGTGCCATTTTCATCTAGATTTTTTGTCGATCGGTTTGTCGGCATAAATTCGAGATGATACACGTTTTGACGGTTTTCGGAAACAAGTCAAATACAATTTATTAAGTTTTTGTGCTTATCTAATGTACATATTCAATGGTCTACGTTTTAACATAAATTTGTTCAGAAATGAGTCAGATCAAATATAATACGTTCCATTCGACAATGTAAACTTTAGTTACTCTATGTTATCATCCGGCCACTACACGAGTTTAACTTCAAATTGGAATGCATAAACTTATGCATTATAGGTGTGATTAGTTTGGGAATTTACTACCTTGACAAGTAAGAAATATTTTCTTTGAATATGTGGTTACATAAGATATACTGTTGTTGCCGGGCTTATAATTGCTAAAACTGTGGTAATTCTTAAATTACGTCAAAGTTTTTCGATGGTAATTTCTGCACCATCTTCTGGTTTGGGATTTGAGAGGTACTTCACTTTTGCATCCGGATTCACCAATTCCCACCTGCATGATTATATCTTTTTCATAACTCAACAATAAACAATAGTATCCAACATATGAAATGGTACATTATTTATATGACTACATACATGTATCTTGTGGACAAATGAAAGAGAAATATAGCAATTTGTAAACGAGCCAACATATTTCCTGCACATATTCTTGATCCACCACCAAATACTTGGTATGTTCCGGATGACATGGGTGCCTTAGGATCATAGATTTAGTATGAAAACACTGAAGAAATTCAAAAGATAGATTATCATAAATAGACTTACATCCCATCTATCAGGGTTGAAACACAGTGGATCGTTAAAATTCTCAGGATCTGTGTGGAGATACCTAATCCATAACATTACATTCCATCCTTTTGGTATAGTATGCCCTACACATTAGACAACACATTACTAAGAACAAAATACGCAATTGAACTTAACTAATAAACTATTGATAACACACCTTTATAGGTAACATCTTTTGTAGTTGTGCGAAAGATAAATGGAGTGATATTTGCTAATCTGATCGTTTCATCAACAACTTTCATGGTGTATTTCATCTTTAAAATCTCATCACTTGTAACAAATTGCTCACCATTCTTACTACTTTTAAGTGACATATTTTCTTCCTATATCAATATAAGTAAGACTTTAATTAGAATTGGAGAACATTAACATGAACACGAACATAAATAATTAAGACACCAAATTAATGTAGGCGTACCCGAAGCTTTTGTAGAACTTTTGGATACTTAGCAAGATAATAAACAGCCCACATTGTGGCAAGAGTACTAGTTTCATATCCACCAATAAGAATGTTAACAATATTGTCAAGAATCTCAATATCATTTAATCGACCCCCTTCTTCGTCCTTCAAACTCATAAAGCCATCCATTAAATCTTTTACAGATTCGCTACTTCCATTCTCAAAGATTTTCTTCCTTTTCTTCAACTCGTCATTGAATATCGCGATGGCTTTTTGCCGACACTACCAAAACAATGTCACAAATTATAACATGCACACAAAGTAAGTATTATTACAAGTTTATCATCACGCAAAAAAATAAAACCTGAAGGCCATGATAATAAGCAAATCCTGGTATATTCATTGGGTAGGATCTGATTCCACTAACCAATCCAATTAGGTATTCGTTAAGGAGATCGAGAGTAGGGCCCGGTTTGAAACTAGCAAAAAACATGCCTATGTTCTCGAATGTAATCTTCCTGATTTCATTGTACGAGTTAATCCTATGACGTGTGGCCCAAGACTCGAGGCCCGATATAATTCTTGGTTGCAAGATTCTAGCAATCATACGAAGAGCGTCGGGTTGGTTAACACTTTTGGACACAAAACTTCTGAGTCTAGCATGTGTTTTCCCATGAACCACAGCTAGTGAAGTTTTACCCAAAAGTTCAACATTTGGCCACTCCGATTTAAAGTTTTCTTCGGATCGAAATACATATTTGATCGCAGTGGGTGAAAACACTATCACCGATGGTCTACCAAATAGATGTGTCTTGTACATTCCTATCCCATCACCAAACCTATTCATTCACCATATATGTAAGATTAAAAACTTATAAAAACGCGAGCCAAATATTATTATTATATATGATTACTTGTTGCGTTTGGAATTGATGTAATCGTCAGGGCGACGAAGGAATTTGAAGTACCAAAGAAATGTGAGCATTTCACCGATGACCGGAAGACCCATGTAACCGGGAGGCAGATTGGTGCCACCTTCAGATGACCACATGGTTGGCGTAACTAGACGATACCATACATCGTTCCACCACCACAAGAGCCAGATTAGCATCGGCAGTACTCCTAACACCACCGCTAACCACATGTTAGCTAGAAGTAACCTTTTTTGTTAACTCCTAGGTTGGTGGAACTGTGGAATACGATTCCAATTATATGTAGAGTTGAAAAAGATGCTCTATAATACTTGACAGACTTATTCGATCGACATTTATCTAGATGATATTTGTCGCTTTGTTCAACACCATTAACTAGCCGGTGATGCTGGCGATATTCTTAACTTATATATTGCTGTTATATTCATGTGATATAAACAACTAGAGAAGGTAATATATGTGCGTCAATATCGCTATTAATATTAATGTTTTTGGCTTTTGCGGTTGTTCATGTAGTCTAGATATAATATAAAAGAAGCAATTTTAATGTTTTGAGGAGAGGTGTGTGTAGACACGTATTGAGTTGTGGTTAATACTCTAAGATATTAATATATTAGTAAATAGTTAAATACTCACGCTATTATGTATGAAAATAGGCATACCGGAGCCACATACCGGCTAGTGACCTATACACATCAAGGACAAGACACACGAGTCAATCAGCTCATCAGTGCTTGAAGGCAGGCGTCAGTGGCCGGTCACACACACTCAAGCTTTTCTAGAATTTAAATGTCTGTCTAAATGAAATAAACATGTAGATCACTCAAATAAAGTTTTTACATTTTTTTACAATTATAAGGAAGTAGTTAAAACTGTTAGAATTGAGGAGAAACTGTTGAGACAGTGTCGCCCAACTAGTTGAAATGTTGTCGTGCATGGGTTCGATGATGGGGGCAAACCGTAAGCTGTCATATGAAATAATGAAAAGAAGGAGGTTAGTGATATGTGAAAGATTAAATCGAAGAAACAAAGGATTCGTGTGATAAAATCAATTCAAATTAAGTGTAGTATACAAAGGAATTTTTTTGTTGTGCAAAAAAAAAAAGGGAACATGATTTTTGAAGTAAAAGTCAACGGCATGCAATAAAAATTTGAAGCTGTGAAGAAGAAATTAAGGTTGAAGATGTCAAACAAAGACCCACTAACTAATACGGTCGTTGCACAACCCATGAATCAAGCATCATGACGTTACAAACTTACAATGCTCAAAGTTGACATTAACCACCCACTTTAGATTAATAATAATGAATATTATTTTAGTGAAGGATCAAATGGGCTGCTAAGTTAGGCCCACTATGGTCGAATTTGGGTCAACTCCAAAGTTTGGTTCATAACAAAGGATTCTTCGAAAACCTCTGATTCAAATGAACTTTGATTGAACTTATTTTAGTGGCTTTAAAATCGTCTTATTAAAATCTACAATCGATTTGGTATGATCAAATGAAATGGATGGAGAAATGGAATGAACAGGATAATGAAATGAACAAAAGAATAAAATGGGTTATTACAATTAAATTGTCCTATTTGGTTAAAACCACTTCCTTTGTGAAGAAGAAAAAAGGAATGGTTATGAAAGTGAATCAAAATAAAATCTAGGTAAACAAACCATATTGGATTTAACTATAAACCCAAATTGTTTTCAACAGAAAAGTTCAAATTGACAACTTTGAACAATGCATCTGATCCTTAACACTAAATATAAAATAATGGATACAATTAGAAATTGCATCACTCCTGCAGAACATACATCATGCATCACTTTCATGTTTCTTACAATAATAATATTTGTTGCTCTTGCTGCTCCTTTTCCAGACAAGATGATGTTAATTCTCATAATAAATTCTGTAAAATAATGTAAAGAAAAACTAACTGGTAAAAAATCAAACACAAACGCGACATCAAATTCCTTGATGTGAGAGAAGCTTCAATTATGTCATCTAGACTAGAAGCCCTCTGTAAGTGCAAAAACACGGCCCGCCAAAGGTGGGCCCAGTGCAGAAACAGCTTCTTGAATGACCTGATGAATGCAAAAAAAGTAAATAAAAATTATTTAATAAAATCCCATGAAAATGCGAATAATATCATTCGACTCCAAGAGGTGTTAAACTTACATCCAACTGATACCGGGCTGAAAAGTGGATCAATAGAATTGCTTTATTCTCAAATCTGCTTGCATAATTAACTATCTGAATTACCAAAACAAATATGTCAACTACAATAACAGTTATTATTTTATTAGTATGATTGGATATCATTAACATATAGAGCAAGATTTGACTATTTGACCTCAGATAAATGTGTGTGACCATAATCTCTTGCATTCTCTACTGTCATTGTATTCTCCACATACGTGCTCTACATAATCCGGAAAAAAAAAAATGTAAATTTAATATTTTATTATAATAAGAGAAAGAGAAATGGAGAACATGTATTACCTCCATAATGAGAACCTTTGCCTTCAACACATCAGCATTATTGTTATCAACAATAAAGTCAGATGTTGTATCTCCTGTAAAAGCTACCTCAGGTGATGTTGTCGTGTATGTTATCTGTCAAAAACACAAATTTGACATAATTAGTTTGTATAATTTGTTAAATATAATATTATTAATTAGCTGAAATTGGCAATACAAACCTCCACACCTGAGAACTTCAACTTCTTGATTTCATCACCTGCAAGACCCGCATACTCAGGCTTAAGCTTTTGTTTCACTGAATAAATTACATAACCCTGTTACAACACAAACAATAGTAATTAAATTTTATGTGTTTTTCATACTGAATAATATTAATATTAACTAAAACATGCAAAAGTGAAAAGTCAAAACAACTAGCCTGACTTGGTATGACATGATATGTCTTGAATGCTTTTACTTTCAGATCTTTTCTCAGGTAGAATTCTTCCCCTGAAGATGCATTAATGTCTAAACTTGAGTATCAAATTGAAATAATAATAATAATGGTATTTTCTTTTACCATAATCTAATCCAATCAAAGTATGCTTCAGGTCTGATTGGTCCATTGCTCGGTGTGCTTCAAAGATCTTTTCAACATTTTCTTTAATGACTTTTGGTACGATAATTGTTGGTGGAGACATTCTGTATAAACCACGAGTTGCAACATACATAGGCAATCCTCCCTACAATATTGTTCATGTTCCAATGTAATCAAAATGAAGTAAAAACACATACCACGTTTAAAAAAAAATAATAATAATGAAAAAGATTAAGAAATGTACAATGTGATCCATGTGGCCGTGAGAAATGAAGAGAAATTGTTGAGAAATGGCTCGTTGAGGACACTTTCCAATGTCAAAAGCTAAGTTCAAAGTGGGGAGAATTACACAAGTTTCATGTCCTGCTATTGACAACCCTTCAATCGGGTAATCTTCGATAACCAAACGATTTTTCTTCTTTGTCTCCATTGCTAAATCGATGCAGGTTTCATACATCAAATAAGCTTGCACCTGCAAGTATGTCTAACACAGATTTCATCACTAATTTGAACAATTTCAAATTTCTAAACTTTCATAGAGTTGATCAAGGACTTTTGCTATTGCAATTTCCACTTCGCCAAGGAACAATTACGAATGCAAGCAATTGCAATTTCAATTAGGATAACAACAACTAAAATTAAAAGTTAACACGGCTTCCATTAGGATTAGAATCACAAAATCAGCAAATCATGATTAAAGCACACTAAAAAGTAGTTAAAGAACCACGAATGAACAACCTACTGACGAAAACAAAATCTAGAAAAACACATAATTTAGTTTCGTGTAATACCTGAAGAGTGCCGATGCATTTGAACTGCAAGATGATTTTTTTATTCAAACAACAAAAGCTTATCAATTTGTTGAGAAGTTAAAATCAAAAGTCGTCTTGTATGAAATCGAGCTAGTTGATTGAGAAATTGAAATCAACTAGAGATATCCTGCGCCGCGCGTTGTGCCGGCTTTATTTGGTGATGACTATTTTTTATGAGGTTCCCATGACCATACATACCGAGTAAAGGTATTACAAAATGTTTACATTAGTTTGCATAACGGTATATAGTAAGCAAACATATTACAAAATGTGATTCTGGTTAAGGTTATTTAACGGTTGCAACTATTGTTGCCATATATGCAGAAGGTGTTGCAGGTGTTGTCAAAAGTGGTGATTAATCTAATGCTTCAGTTTTCGTTTCACATACATATTAGAAGCTATAAATGAATATTAAACCAATGATAACATGCATTGAGCTGTCCAGCAACAAAATATCGAAACCTGCTTCTAGTTGAAGGTGAGTTAAACAACCCACTAATTACATGTTTGTTATATAATCTACGGTAAAAAAAAATTCATTCGATATATATAGAGGTTGTTAGGCAACAATATGATACACACCGAATTGAAACAGTTAAGGAAAAAACTTTAACATAAGTGCCAAACTTTAACATCGGCAGCGAACAATAGATACATAACGATAAACGTCTAACCTGTGTAGTAGTTAGAACCCTGTAATTTGGCGAGAATTAAACGAACATTGTCACCTGTAGAGTAGATAAAGACAATAAGTGCAACAAAGTATTTGCATAACTTCTTATTCGAACATCGTCAACTTTAAAATAAAGACAATAAGTGCAACAAATTATTTATTCACTGAATGCATAACTTCTTATTACCATGTCACAACATGTTTTAAAACAAATAAGAACATGACTTTTTATGACCATGAAACATTTGAGCATCATGTAACAGCACGCCATAAAATATAATAAAAACAGATATTTCTCATTTTTAAAAGAAAGCAAACCTATTCTTTTAAAACATGTCAATATAGTAAACCTAGAGAAAATCACGCATATCAATGTTAACAGCTTTTTCCAAATTAAACAACAGATTAGAACTTTTACATGAACAAAAAAGTGTTTTGGGACCTAATGACCTTCATGAAACTAAAACTCTGAAAATGTAGTGTACTGTTATTGCACTAAATGGTCATGTGGACAAATCTGAAGTTATATTTACACGCCCCAAATAAGTATAATATATTGTAGACAGATATACATTATCATTTGATATATAACAATATTTAAGTAAGCATATACCGTCAAAAAATAACAGTAACCCACAAGATAAAATAATAGACACCCTATGTTTGCTACTCTAAACGTATGCACCTCTAAAAAGATAAAAACAAAGATACACTAATTCTAGATTCAATTAAAGTACCCAACAACCGAATTTTACCTACATAACATTATTCAAACCCAAATACTATTATTCAATGAATTCAAGATAGTGTAATAACCTGAGTAAACGCAGCTAATCCAGAGAACACAAACCAATAATCCAGCATGATCAACTCTGTATAACGCACACTGCATAAAAGACAAACGTACAAGCATATGAGTAAACATCACATAACTTTCTTGGGTGGTCATCATCATTCTGAATAACATTATATATGTACCGTTGTTTCTCATTTAAAACGGAACACATTAATAATTGACATGCCTATGGAAAAAGAGTTACTTACATGATTTTCATTTTAAAAGAGTAGATGTGTGCGTTAAATGTTTAATCACGAAATATGTATCCAAAAATTGGTTGGTGTTTTTATATTGACTAACAAAAGGACAAAAACATGCTAACGATCACTTATAAATGTTGTAAAGCAAATTAGAATAGATGACACAGATTTGTTTCAACATCTACACTCGAAGATTTATATTAAACAAATTGGATCATTTATGAAGTTTGACATGCAGCAGTCACAGATTTGTATGATGCACTATACGATACAATAAAAAAAGGAGTGAGCAAAAGTATATTCTTTCAACAATTACGCTTGAGGACCACATTATCCACATTATATGTTGTAACCTTATATTAAAAAATTGACAGTAATGGAAATAAAAAATAAACAACACCAGCTGACCTTAACATGAGAATGCCTAAACACTGAACACCAGTGTTATAAAACTTTGCATCAATAAAAAAAACAACACCAGTTGACCTTAACATGAGAATTCATCACTATGACCTTAACATTTGCAACCTATAAAAAAAACAACACCAGTTAAAACTTTCAGCCTTTTATAGGTTGGTGTAGCTTTTATTAGAATCAGAATCGATATGTGCCCCTATGACGCGTCGTAATCATCACAGGTAAATCTTAACACAATGAATTGATCACTTTTATGTGTGACATGTTGCAAATGTTTCACATAAGTGATGACAGCCTCATATTTTGTTTTCCAAAAAAAAAAGTTCCATCTTTTTATTTGATTTCCACATACATATTGTCTAAATCTGGATAAAAGTGTTGTCTCCTAGTATTTTAGAATCTGAAGGTGTTCTTTACTTCGACCTCAATAAACAATTCTTTTTCTAAACAGTTTCACAGTGCCTGCCATACTTTCACTTGAATGTTTGGAAAGTAAGTATAATAGTATAACTAAATCTCACTATAAGTTATAACTGATTAACCAAATGCCTGACTACTTGTTTGTATCATCCAAACATATATATTCCCATTAAAGTGTAACACCTCGAATAAAACATAAATATGAAACACAAATGATGCAGAAAACATGAAAGCCTTGAAACATAAAAAAAAAATAACCTATACATGTTGTTTAGTACTCCTATTTAAGTCTAACACTTTGACTAAAAGATAATCACAAAACTGATTCAGAAAAATAGACCAAAAATTCAGCCCCCTTCCTTCAGTCAAATTTCAACATCACACATCTAAAAAATTTCATACTCACAACATACTACTCCTAACCTACAACGACCTAAAGCAGTACTCTTTCATACCTAATTTTTACAAAAAATAACAACAAATGCTGAAAAAACAAAGAAGAACATTTGTAAAACCCATTAAATCTGTAACCCAAGAAAAACATTTCAACAAACACCTTGTGTGCTAGAAAAAGATACGAAATAACATACACAACAAAAAATTATAATCGAATAAACAAAAAAGTGTAAACCGGTCACATGAAGAGATATAGAAGAAAGGGTAGTATAGAATCCAGACATACCTCTGAAAATTGGAAGACGCAAACTTTAGCAAAAGCTTGTGTGGAGAAAATAAACTGAAGTCGCCAGAGGAGGAGCAAAGAGGCACAACCAACATCAAGAATCAATATACAGAGAAATCGATTAAAGTATAGTCTAAAATCCATGTTAAGCAAACAAAAAATTGAAAAATATACACATACCTCTGAAAATTGGAAGAAGAAATGCTCCTCTCGAGAACGATCAGTGAAGCCACCGGTGACAGAATAAAGAAGAGAAAAGGAAAAAAACACGGTGGTACAAAGAAATAGGAGAAACACACGTCACATGAGGAAATCGTTGGGCAAAACCGAAAAAGAAGAAACAAATGCGGACAAAGAATGAAAACTAAAGTTACTGTGCATAACAATGCTAAATTAATAAATAGGGAATTTGTATTACAAAAAGATTTTCAAATTTATTGTTTTATATTAAACCTATGTTTCTGTTTTGTGCATTTTCAACGTACATTATTTATATTATTTATGTCGTAATTGCAGTAAAAGATATCTTTTGATGGTTTTATATCTGGTATGTTAAAAGATGGAAAGGAGCTAAAAACCGACACAATTGAGCTGAATGAGAAATATGGTCATGAAGTAAATTAATTGAGATGACGTTAAATCAAACAAACCAATATAAGCTTTACCATACGGTTTGAATTCATTATTTTATGTTAGTTTATTTCATAAAAGCATTTATGTTGATTATCACAACAATGTGCAAGTGTTTTTTTTAACAGTGTTTGGAACCACCCTCAATACCCGAGTGAGTCTTTTTGGACGTGATGTCAATTGTCCATACTTATTTTGACGTTCCAGGCGTGACCCACCCAAGAACACCATCAAGGAGAACCCAACATGTGAGAAAAATCCCCTGACCCAACCTGAAACTATGTCTCATGTGGTATTTGTACCCAACACTTCTCCATTTTTTTAAAGTCTTGGTACCTCACCCTCAACACTTGAGCTAGAGATCATTGGTATGTGCACGTGTTACCCATTTAGTTCAATTGCACTCAAACTTGTCGAAGGAAACCAACATCTATCAATTGGCATCTAAATGTGTTGAAGATAAAAATCAAATGAGATGACTAATTAGCTAAGTGGGCTGACCCAAATGAGAAAAGAAAGAGGCGTAGCTGTACCATTATTTAGCTGGGCTCCGAACAGTTTGGACGTTAGCTTGGGCCGGTGGTTTATGCAACAAGCCGACAAGGGATTAAAACTAAAAGGCATAGAGTAAATTATAAAAGAGTACTATTAAATTTTATTTATTAAAATAGGTGATTTTAAATATAATTATCAAAATGAGTTTTTTTTTTTTTTTGGAAATTTCATTTTCTCTCACTAATATTTTTATTGTAAAAAGAATATATCTAATATAATGATATTTAGTAAAGTTGATAAAAGTTTATAATAAAATTAAAAAATCATTTTGTTGGGTTGTCATATTCTTTACAAAAATTGTTAAGAATCTTTTAGTTCTTTAAAAACATGTCTGTAACGTAATGTTTCTATTGCTGATTTTTTTTTAACACATTTTAATACATTTACATGGTACCGTAACATTTATTAAATTTGTTTTGTGTCAAACTGATGTTTATTTAAAATAAATGTTTTTTCATACAAAAAACAATGTTTTATAAAAGGTTACAGAAAATGTTATTTAAAAAAAAAACTAAAGCATAGACTTAAACATTTTGTTTGATCGTGTTACTTTTAACAAAATTAAGATTACATTAATCATTCCAAAAGCAAGAAAGAGCGTCTACAACACCTTCAAAACTACCAAACTTACTACCAACCAGATCCACCCGCACCCCAAGACTCTCCGCTCCGGCTGCCGTCACCGGCCCATGCGCGGCTACCACCATCGCCGGATTCCTCTTCACCACCGCCCCCCAATCCACACCCATCGCCCTCAAACTTTTCAACAATCCTTCTACTTCACCTGTGCTCGTAAACACCACCGCATCCACCGCATAATCACCGTCTCTCCGCCACAGCGCCACCGCACACTCCGCCCCCATCCACCGCGTCTCATACCCATCCACCCTCACCGCCACCCACCCATTTGAATCCAACCCCCGTATGAAATCGGGAACCACCGGCGGTTCTTCCAACCCCACCACCATCGGCACCGGACACAACACTCTCCGGCCGCCACCAAACCCAATCGACTTCACCAGTCCCTCCGGTGACGCAACTTCCGGGACCAAAATCCTAATTCTATCACGGTTGTTACAGATTCTACTAATAAAAGTATTATCGATGAGCTCCGCGTCGTTTCCCAGAGCACAGATTGTGAATAATTCGTCGCCGGAGGGGGACAATGGTGGCGATTTGAGCTCCGATAGGGCATCGGAGAAAGCTGAGATTCCGGTTCGTGAGGTAAAGGCTATGGCAGAGAATTGGTTGATTTGTGAATTTGGAGGTGTTATGTAGTGGAGGAGAGATGATTTGGTGTGGGTGGTGGGTTCGACGGCGACGGTGGGGCACCAGAGGGGTGTCCAACCGTTGCGGTGGATGAGGGGGCGGAGACGGGCGGCGTAGTTTTCCGGCGTGGTGAAGGCGATTATGCGGTGGGTGTTGGTGTATGATGCGTTCATTTTTGCGATTGTTATGTTCGCTTTGACTATTCCTTATCATTTGTCTTCGTAGGAAAAAAACTTAACAATGCAACCCCTTTGATATTTAATTTTAGAACCGTAATCTTTTAAGAATTTAAACTATTAAACATTGATATGTAAGGTACATAAACTTATAAACCATACATTTAACAAATGGTTCGTGAAGTGTTCGGTAAAGTTAGTTTACATTCGTTTGTTTACTAAATAAAAGAACAAATTTTTTTGTTTATTTAGCTAAGTAAACAACCATCCAAAGATGGCTCAATGGTAAGAATCCAAGGGTTTTTCATAGGAGACCTGGGTCCAAATCCTATTACCACATATTTGGGTGGCCAACCACTGGGCAATGATCATAACAATGAGTCTGGGGGATCATATAATGGGAGGTCTAGGGCAGAGCAGAGGCGAACCACACAACCAACCATGTCTTATTGATAGGGGAGTCTGGGTCCCAAAATGAGGCTGTCGCCTCTCACGTCTTGGCCCTTGTGGCGGAGCTGTCGTGGGCCGCCTAACGATAGCGGTGATATCGTTTTTTTTACTTAAGTAAACGAACATGAATAGAGGTCCTGTTCATTTGTTTATGTTCGAGAATGTTTGTTAATGTTCTTTTACATCCGCCCCTTTGTTTGAAAAAATATCATAAAAATGTTAACACTTTTCTGTTTTGTTTCAATTAGATCACTTGTACTTTTATAGATAAAATAAAATTTCAATTGACATGTTAACTTAATGTTGTAGGTAAAAGGTAAAGAATTGAAACACCTATTTAAATTAAAATAACATAATTGTGAAAAAAATAAGAAAATTAATTATAGCAAAAAATGTATGAATGAGAAATTAAAATAAATTTAAAGTTGATTACATTTTTACAGGCTATACACTAAACTATAAAAATATTACACTGTTAACACCTATCCACTAAACAATAGATAATCCTACTTATCTAACTTTGTTCAATCTTCAAACACATGGGCCATGGCTCACGTCTAATCATGATTCATTAGAAATACAAATAAGAAACCAGTGTTTCTAAAATAATCATCATAAACCTCAAATCTCATGGTCACTCTAGAATCTTTACAAATCTTTCAATAGATAGGTTCTTCAAAATAAGGGGTTTGTTTTTTAATACGTTACAACAGACGTGCTCTAACGTATAAACTACTTGATCTTGTAATGCACACTAACAAGATGCTAGCTTCAACACCTTAAGAAGAAAAGTGTAGATCGATTTAGTTTTTCTCCTTTTGTTTTTTTCCTTTTCTTTATAGAAACATATCTTCCAAGTGTCCTATAATAATAATGATGGGATGCATATATCATTTGTTTGAATGTGTCCAACAGTCCAAGTATGATAATGGGCGATGATGGATGCATATCTTATTTGGTCCCTTGCTGAAAATAGGCTATGATGTTGGTAATTATTCCATACTTCTTTTCATTAGCTTATTGCTGAAAATGGGCAATGATGGGTTTATTGGATGATTATTGCAGCCTCTAAATGGGGCGATGATCATAATCATAAGTTGTTGGAAAATGTCATACGGGTCTCCTTTTTTAAATTTTGAATGATGGGTTATCCGGTATTAATTTAAATGAGACAATGATGTTAATCATTTCATGTTTTTACAATTCTTACGGAATGTGTACTAGCTAAAGGGACTCGTTCATTCGTAAATTAAAGCTCAATTAGTAAACGAGCTTACACGAGATCAAGTCTGCAAGTTTTGTTTGTTTGGTTTCACGATAATAAATGTTACAAAAAATAAATTAAAAATGCAACCTAGTATCACATTTTCTATACACTCAACTCATAGTTTTATTAAAAATATCGCCTAAACAAACATTCAATCGTTCAGATAATAAAATAACACTTGTACAAATCTCATATCCAATCCTCTAATATCATCAACAAAGCTACACAAGACATACGATGAATCTGACCAATAGTTTCATCTAAGCTTGTTTTTCTATATTCGCGTATTCATACTAATCTTTAACCTATTGGTTATGTACCCGAGCCCACGTCTGAAGGCACGGTCCGGACCACTAGCGGTGTGGTCAACCGTGACTTCCCGCTCTTCCATTGTAGGTAACCGAAAACATAACCCTGAGACGGTGCCGATGATTTGAAAGTGGCGGTGAAGTTCAATACTTGACCATACGTGTCAAAAACGAGTCTTCGTGGGACTATATCGACTTGAATCCCGTGTGGAGGTGACACCACGGCTCTATAAACGGTTCGTTTTTGTGGCTTCCCGACACAAGTCAAACTTCTGATGACCGAAAAGTTTGACTTGAGATCGGGTACCACGATTGACGGGTAGTTAAGGTTGAAGGGCGTTGAGCCCGTTCGGGTTTCACAACTACTATTGTCTCGGGTGATGAGATGAAGCATTTTTTCGTCATACCCGATTGAGCAAAGAAACGCTTTGTAGTTCGTGGGTGTAATATCGTAAACTAAACCAGGATCAAGGGCGGATGTCGGGTCAACAAACCCAGACCCGTAGTCAAACGGGTTTCCACGTCGGCCTTCTGGGTCAACCCGCATTGGTTTTCCACTCTTGTCAAAAATCGAAGCTGCAAAGACCTTTACATGTTATAATAAGTTCTTTCGTACAAGAATTTATTTTCAAAATGGTATTTTGGGGTAAAAAATGTGGAAAATAGTTGTTCAGATTAAAAAAAGCGTAAATAGTAATACCGCAATTTGGAATTGCGGTTTCTTAAGAAAATTTTAGTAGCCATTTGAGCTTAACACCGAAAAAGCAATTCGAAATTGCGGTTTCAGCTCCGCAATTCCATAACTGAAACCGCAATTCCGAAATTCTTTTTGAGTGTTAAACTCAAATGGCTACTAAAATTTTCTTAAAGAAACCGCAATTTCGAATTGCGGTATTACTATTTACTGTTTTTTTTAATCTAAACAACTATTTTCCACCTTTTTACCCCAAAATACCATTTTGAAAAAAATTCTTTTGTACAAACTTACATACGATGGTACATAAGAAAACTCGTGTGAATCAATGGATTCGTTAATCGTTACCCGTAGTCATGATAGCAGATTTGATTGCAGCCGGAGACCACGAAGGATGAACGGTTTTTATTAATGCTGCAATTCCGGTTACATGAGGGCAAGCCATCGAGGTTCCCGACATAATATTATACTTCATTTTTTCCCCGATCGCGGGTGACCATGCTGCTAGTATGTTCAATCCCGGGGCTGCAACGTCCGGCTACGTTTAATTCAACCGGTTAGATCAGTTTCTTTCAACCAGTCAAATAACCATTGGTTCATTAAAGACATGAAGACTAGTTTCATACTTTCATATGAACATTAATTGTTTTTAAGTAAAGTTTAACGCAAAAGTCAATCATGTGTACCTTTAGGATTTCCGGATTTAATCCGTTTGGACCTTTAGATGAGAAGGAAGCAACACGAGGCGCGTGTTTGGATCCTATAACCGCTTTTGATGAGTAAATCTGTGATGTCGGATTCCTGCTTATGATCACATATAGAAGGAATTGGGTTACTTTTTGAGTTTTTGAATCATAGTAATGGAGAGATTTACTTATAATGTTATCACAATAAGATTGGACATGTTCACTTGTCGGACCGGATGGCGTCATAAATTATAGGAAAAGTAAAACTATATATATATATAACAAAATATGAACATGCTATATGTTTTTATGTAAAATTTTCAATTTTAGTCAATTGTGAAGACTTAAATAAATAAAATATGGATCAATACTAAATTATGAACAAAAATGTGATTTTAAAAGAAAAATATAAAAATTATATATATATATATATTGAAATCCGGTCAGACCACTCAGTTCACATATCCTACCGGTTCAAAAAGAAACGACCCAAACATGCATAACCACTATGACTGGTTCCTGTCTGGTTCTGAAAACAACTATGCTTACTTTTAAGTATCAGAGTCAACTATGATAGTTTAGAAAGTTAAACAGTAAAAATGTACGAACCGCGTGTTGTTAATGTATGATAAAATCCTCTTTCCTACTTTTCTCCCGACAATAGCAGCCGGGAGCACAAATGGGATTGCAACATCGACATCTTCATCTACAAGAATCATCCCGACTGCACCGGCTGCTTTGACTATTTCACTTTTAGTAACCTTTGACTCCGATGAACGCTCTGCGTGTCTGCATAACAACACTTTCCCTCTCGTCTTGGTGTAATTTAACGAGCTTTCTAAGCAATAACTGCACCAACAACATAATAATATTAACACTTCACTTTAGCGTTCTAAAATCGTTCTACTTTGTAACAATCAACAAAAGTACCTGTTGCTTCACCTGGATTGATAAGGAGTAAAGTAACCCGCATTTGCTATTGATGCCGAAATGATTCTTGTAGGGGCTTTCATTTGAAGTACACTTAAACTTTCACCCTGTTAGCATCAAAACGAACCATTAAACGGTATACCCATCATGATATATGGGTTTGCAAGGGTGTTAAATGGGTCGTGTTTGCAAGTTGGTGGGTTCAACCTGACACGAACCTGCAAATCGTGTCAGACTGATAAGCCAGAACATGGCACAAGTTTTCATGGGTTGACACAAACACGACTTGGTTTAACCTGAGAGATTCATTATAAATGCTCTAAAGTTGTAATTTGTAAACTTATAACAAAAATAGAAACGTATGTAACATAATCACTTTGAGAGTTTTAGATCATAAAACTTGATTCTTGTTTCTCTTTTGGATTTTGGCCAAAAAAAGTTCAATTTGTTTGACATAAAAAACATTATAGAAACTAAATAATATAGGTTAAAGGATCTAACCCTCTAACCCACCAGGTCAACCTGAACATGACCTGTTTCGCTAAATGTTCATGTGGGCTGAAACTGGCATGAACCAGTTTAAACCCACGAAATTCGTATTAGGTTGCAGTGTTAGACTCGCGGGTGTGACCTACCCGAAAGTATATATATTCAAGTTGAAATTTGTATTAGGTTGTAGTGTCAAAATCGCGGGTTTGACCCGAAACTGACTCGAAAATATACCTTCAAGTTAACGCCATTTCCCATTTGAACATTAGCCGTAAACTCTCGGTCAATGGATGTAGCTGCAACCGTGATGATCCACGGAGCCAAATTTGTAGCAGACCCAGGTGTCCCTTGGTTACCAACCGAAGAAACAACCGTTATCCCACGGCTAACCGCATGAAACGAGCCAATTGAAATCGCATCACTAAAGTAATCTCCTTGAGGTGCATCAGGACCGATAGATAACGACACAATATGAACCCCGTCTCTAACCGCATCATCAAATGCAGCTAATATGTCAGCATCATAACAACCCGAATCCCAACACGTCTTGTACACCGCCACCCTAGCCATCGGTGCACCGCCTCTCGCACCACCCTGAGCCAGACCCTTATAGTTCATGTCCATCACGTACCGACCTGCAGCCGTTGAAGCCGTGTGGGTCCCATGACCGTTACTATCTCTTGCTGACCGATACGACCGTTGATTCTTTGGATCATCAATGTATTCAAGATTATCTTGTTTTTCAGATTCATATCCACTCAAATAATATCTTGCACCTATCAGTTTCCTAAGTGAAACACAAAATAACAAATCTGAAAAACCAATCATGGAGGTAATAATTATAATTTATAAATCAATAATAATTGATGTAAAACCTGTTACAATGAGTAATATTGAATGCTTCCCCAGATTGGCATTTTCCTTTCCATCCAGCTGGCACAGGAGGCATGTCGGTATCACTAAAACTTGCAGATTCAGGCCAAATTCCTGTTAATTAAACACATTTTTGTTTCAATAAATTATTAATCGGGTATATTTAAAGTATGGGTAATTTTATATTCAAGCGGAAACTTTCTACCAACTAAAGTTCTGTTGATAAACACATCTAAAGTATGGAGGATTATAACTTTGATTCATGTAATTAATAACAGCATTAAAAACAAAAAGTTGTAATCCCACATTGATAATGACATATTTGGTACCAAAAGTTGTAATTTTTGTCTGTATTGATCGATATGAGCATACAGAATGCAGAATTTAAGAAACTTGTGGTCATTGGAAGTTTTTATGAAATAAAAACACATTCTTAAATACAGTTGTGGTAGTAATTATAAATTTAAAACCAGAAAAATTATTCAATTTTTTTCCTGAAATAAAGATGATATGAACATCTGTTTATGGTCCTAGAGAGAGAAACTGAGAGGAGAGAGAGAGAATATAACAGCAAAAAGCATTCTAATTGCAGTTGTTGGGAATTAAAGAAATCAAACCTGTATCAATGAAACCAATGATGACATTAACTTGATCTTTGGTTGAAAAACCAGAGATTTCCATTGTTTCTTCCCCAACAAGACCAATGAAATCCCATGAATGTGTTGTATGCAAACTTCTTTTCTTGTTTTCAAACACAGATACAACCTCTGGGATCTCTGCAAGATTTCATTATTTTATCAATTAAATTGTCAAAAAAGTACCAATTAATTTTTTATATGAACTTACTGGATATTTTCAGAGCTTGATCATCTGTTAATTTGGCTGCAAATCCTTTAAACCCATGTTTATAACTGTACAAATGCGATGCTTGTGCTTCTTCAACACTGTTTCACCAAAATAAGAAATTCAAAACGGGGAAATCTTAAAAAGAATCGATTTTTATATAAACCCAAATTCAAAATCAAATGGGATGTGATTATAAACCTTCCACTATGAACAGAAACAAGCATTTGATGATTTTTTATCAAGATTTCATCTGGGTCATCACCATCATTGCTACCCATATACACCACATATACCTACAAGAACATCACCATTAGTCAATTACTAATAAAAAAACAACAATTTCTTAAATTATATTCAACAAAATACACCTTAGCAGAAGTGAAGATTATAATCTGTGCTAGAACGAAAAAACCCAAAAAGATATTGTGAGAAGAAGCCATTTTTGCAGGTTAGAAGAAGATTTTTTTTTAATTTATTTATTATTTATTAAATTGAGAGAGAATTTTGGGGCAGTTTTAAAGTGAATAAAAGAGGACGCATGAAGAATGAATTAAGAAGAATGGGGGAGATGGGTCACAGGGATACTGTGTCGTTGGCTGATGGTGGCATGTAATGGTGCATCGTATTTTTGGTGTTAATCTTAATAATTTTCGTCTTGATGCAATTATAGCCAACTTAAAACAGAATTGAAAATGTCACTTTCTATATAACGTACAAGAGAGATGATTAGCGTGAAAATGGTTGTGAATATGTTTATATTCCATAATCCACCAGGCTATCATTAAAATAGACTCAGTCTGTGACTACTGAGTACAATTTTAGAGAATTTGAGAAAATTAACATTTCTATGGGTTGATTATAACATTCATGCCAATGTGGAGCCTCTCATAGACGTTTAAAATACGTTATGAGGTTTGTCCTTATAAACCAATTATTTTGTGTTCATCTCACCAATGTGGGACAAGGTAAAACCTACATAGACACATATGAGACATCTCATTCAAACACATATTTCTAACATTATATTGAGCTTTAAGTTATGGATTCTTTTCTTTATATTACAAAAGGTTTCACGGTTAAAAATGAAATAAATGTAGTTAAACAAAACGCACATTTTTTGAACGGTGCTCCTATTTGTGCGGTCGAAAAAGATACATTTAATAAAGTAAAAGAGGAAGATGTAATGGCTCAATTTCAAGAGATGAAATGCTAAAAAGGAGAGATTTATTAGGTACTTTTTTTTAACATAATTTATTAATTTTAATTAATTGTGAATTTTTTTTCAATTTGAATGTACGAGATAATTTTTTTTTTTTGAAAGTGGATACCCCCTACCCATATGTCTAGAATCGCATGCCACTACATTTGAAATATGGTCCAATAATTAAATATCAAGTGGTACATAATTTAAGGAAGAATGTCACGTGTTTGAAATATGGTTAAATCATTAGATATAAAGTGATACATAATTTAAGAAAAAGTGACACGTGGCGAATTGTTACTCTTTTATTAAAAATGAGATATTTGAATTTTAGTATTTTTAATTGTATAAACTTGTATCATATAAACTTAGAAGTTATGATCACTTCAAAGCATTTGTATAGCAAATTTTAATGGTGATCTAAATTACAAAATATTTGTGCTCAATACAAATACTAAGATATGGTTAATTTAGACTAACTAAGTTTAGTTACAGCTAAATTTTCGTTATAAACTGATAAGTCCTAAAACTTGTATTGTGCTTAATCTATCATTTTTAATAAAAGAGTAACAATCTGTCACGTGTCACCTTCTATTAAACTTTAGAACACGTGACAATTGATTAATGGACAATTATAAAACATTAAATTCAATTTCTTTCAAACTTTCCTTATAAAACCCCGATGGAATTCTAATGTTATAATCTTATGAGACACACAATAAATGCATACTTTTTTTTTTCATTTTTATAGTCAATAGTCAATAGACTATTAATTTTTTTTTTTCAAACTTTCCGTCTAAAAATCGTGCAAATTTTAATTCATTTTTTTATACATATTATAAATATTTACTTTATTTGTATATGTTTATCTTACCTATAATTGCATAATAATTATAATTTTAAAATGCCTCCGTATAATACACGGGTTAATAGGCTAGTAATTAAGTAATTTAATACAGAGTAAGGAATTCTAAAACGTTTTTTAAGTCCCAGATCAAATTTAAAGAAAATAAGCATCTTTTGCATGTAATTTATTCGTTAATACTCACTGCTCTGTGTATCGTATATAAATTATAAAGTAAGTAAAAAGTAAAATACCTTTTGTACAAAAGCTACAACTAAAATTTCATGTAATTTCTAAAGCAACGGACTTATATATCAATAATTATTATGGATAAGAAAATAAGCCTCTTTTATTTTGTTTTTTCTAAGTGGATGTTAGTTATTGAAAGAATTCTACTAGTAAAAATGTTAATTTTTAGGCCTCGTTTTAATTTTTATTATAATATGTCGATTGTGCTTTAAAAAGTATACTTAAAATATTGAATGTTGTTTGCTGACTTCTAAAGATTTTGATCTATGTATTGATTTTTCCTTTTGGATTCTACGACGGAAAGATTTCACGGATAAAGTTGAGTCCGTAACTAACTTGAAAATAGCTCTTCTATACATTTATAGATTGAAAATAATTCATAAGTCAAGATTTATAAAGTCAATCAATTCATAAACAATATTAACTATGAACATTATAAGTATGTAAACGATTGATATATGTTGATAATGTTAATTAACTTATTAACATAGTCAAATGTTTAGAATCTTACGTCCGTACAACATAAAAATGTTCAAGCTCTAAATTAAAAAAAGGTTGAAATCATAAAATGACCCTCCTCGACTTTAGAAAATGTAGATGCATGTTCAAGCTCTAAGTCAACTAAGGTTATAAAATATAAAGTATCAGTTGTTTCAAGTTATGATCATCGATCGAGTAACTAGTAAAAAGGTGATTATTTTCTGACCTAATACAATATAGCGCTTCAATCAACATGGAAGATCATGACTAAATTTCTCATATGCTAGCTAGCTAGTAAACGTATGAACGAAAAGTGATCTAACACATGTGAGATTTGAGTAAGTCTTGAATCTCCATTAAGTGTTGAGGGTATTTTCTCATAAGAACTCGCATGATATTGGCAACAAAATTTAGAAGAAATACTTGTTGTAAGAAGATGCGACATGATGCTCTGTGTAAACAAATATCGTTTTTGTTTTGGAGTTTGTAAAGAGTTTAACGCAGTTCCTATTAGTTTAATATTCGAAAATAAGCTTTGATACAAAGATGTGACAATGTGATTAGTAGAGACATTGCCGGTCTTGAGTATTAATAAAAAAACTTGATGGTTTTTCTTTCAAAAAACAATACAAATATGTATGTTAATTGGCACATTTATTGTCCTTAAGGAGACATCAAGATGGTTAATATTCTCAGCCTCTATTTTAGAATTTAGGGTTCAAATCATGTTAGAGGCGGGGAGATGTAAAGTAATTTTGGCATTTAGCCTTTTAGGAGTAAAAACAGATAGGCGTGTGTTTGTAGTTCTAAAAAGAATGATACATTTGTAGTGAACTCTTAAATTTTTTTTGAGACCAACTAAATGTTAAAATTAATGT
This sequence comes from Stevia rebaudiana, assembly GCA_009936405.2. Classification (NCBI taxonomy): domain Eukaryota; kingdom Viridiplantae; phylum Streptophyta; class Magnoliopsida; order Asterales; family Asteraceae; genus Stevia; species Stevia rebaudiana. Next base: position 10,091,461 of record WOUH02000045.1, read on the forward strand.
TTTTATAATCAGACCCGACATCAAAACAGTCATATTACGAGTCTACTTACAAACCAATCAAACCGGTAACCACCGTATTAAATTAGAGGAGAGTTTAAATACATACAGCTGAACGGTTTTATGATCCTGATATGACCAGTACGACCAATCGGTTCGATCCAATTCAGAAAACATGGTTATAATGATATTGTATTAAATTAGTTTATTATGTTAAGACTTGTCATATTTTATTTATATTCCTACTTCTTACATCTAATTCAACAGATCGATGCTTGCATTGTTCTATGGTGACCATATATTGGTCTAGCTTGTAACACTTTACCTTGTAAATACATTGTGTAACATTTCAGCCAGAATACGTTTGACGTATCACATGTATAGTTCTCCAAGGATTAATATTATAAAGCTTAATGAAATTAAATGGTTGAAAAATGAGTGTTGAATGAAAGTCAAATAGTTCTCCAATAACTTATATAAGGATTACAAGATATTGAAAGTGTTGGATGTTTCAGTATAGATGGATAACCATTAACCCGATGATGGTTTAACGGCTACGATGACATAACAAGATATTATTTTGACAAGATGTTGAGCAAGGCATCAAGGCAGTAAATTTAAACACAATAAAGACGCTAAACAAATAATTTATATCAGAGTAGAATATTTAAAGGCTAAAGCCGATGTATAATAACTACTCACACATAACGCTTGATGAGTTCATTTCGTATACTTGTAGACTAGTTACTAAATACGACAATATTGTTATAAAAAGTAAATCATCTGATGTTGATTTTATATGTTTAAAATTGAAGGTGAAAACGAGTTAAAACTAGCGAGAACAATGCAAGAGAGAGCAACGAAAACACAAAGAACTGAATAAAATAAAATCTGGGCCTTTAGCTGCAATTAAAGGAAAATCTGTATTGGGCTATAACACAAAAAAGAACGGACTGTAATGAAGGGTTTTTTGGGCTGAAACACCCCCATTACTAAATTACTATTGAGTGAACTTGCATTCTTTTGTTGTGTTTTTATTTTTATTCAAAGCGCAGAAATTCAGAGAATATTAAAAAGAGTTTTTATTAATCAATTAAAGATGAAAACTAATTCTTCCATTATTAGCTAATAGTTTTATAGCAGTCACAAACTTTACTGTAGTTTGATTTTATTCTTATTTTGTTTATTAAAGTTAGGGTGAAGGGTATTGAACTCTTTCAACCCTTCCACCTAATGTTTTGAAAGCCGGAACGGACCGGGGATTTAAGACTGAGTCGGTCCGGTTAGAAGGTCGGAACCGTTTTTAGGTAAACTAGCCGGTCGGACCAGAAAACCTGAGGTTGAACCGGTTTTCTTTTATTTCCTTTTTTTTCCTTTTTTTTAATTTTTTCTTATAAATATATATTTATCAAGGGGATATGAATTATCCAGTTCTTAAATCTTGTCCGACCTCTGGACGGTAAGTAGATCAGTTCGAACTTTTGATCTAGTTCTGAAAACATTGCTTCCAACCGTCTCATTTTAACTAATAACATGAAGCCATGTCATTTTTACTCAATTTTTTTTATACAGTCGATTGGCTGACACGTCTCCAAATGAAAGCTTGTACATTAATCACATCACCTATATTTCACTAGTCCAAATTGAAACACATTCACATGGGCTATGCCTTGAAAAAAAAACATCTATCAGAACAAAAATTTAAACCTGATACCTTTTGGTCTCCAACCCTCCTTTACTTTCCAATAGGGAATTATAAGCTCCTTGACACCTTTTTCTCCTCTTTTATTGTCTCGCAACTAGGGGTGTTCAAAATAATCGAAACTCGAAAAAATCCGATGTTCGAATCGTATCCGAAAACCGAAAAAACCGATTCAAAATGAGATTCAGATTATTCGGATCGATTCGGATCGGATAATACGATTTTATATTCAAATCGAATCGGATTTCGGATTGGTAGAAATTACTTTTTTTGGATCAGATATTCGAATTCAATCCGAATAAGGTTTATTCGGTTTATTCGGGTTGTTCGGATACAAATTTTTAGGTTTTTCGGTTTATTCGGATCGGATTCAAATCGGATTATATGATTTCAGATTCGGATTCGGATTTGAATCCAAAATTTTCAAGTTCGAATAATCCGATTCGAATAACCCGAATAACTCGAAACCCGACTCGATGAACACCCCTAAAAAAAGCTACCAAGTGAAATCCCACTATAAAGTTAGGTCTGGGAGGGGTGAGACGGAGGTAAACCTTACCCTTATTTCAAAGAGATATAGAGTCTGCTCTACAGAGACCTCCGGCTCAGTTTTTTTTTTATATGGGTATATATATAAATACTATATACATGTTTAAGAAAAAAAACTAAAAATACAACTTATATATATTTAACCAAAAAACTATAACTTAACCATAGTCTTTAAAGAAAACGTAAACGTAAAATACTAAATGAAAACTTAAATATAGTAGTGTTAATTCGACATGCACAAAAAAATATTATTAGTTCGCTAATTTTTGTTGGTTTTAATTGAAAAATATACTTTTCGGAAACAAACATAAAAATCAGTTAGTAGGGTTGGGTTCAAATAGGAAGGAGACTTAGGGTAAGGAGAACTTTGGTAACGACACGTAACAGGAGGGAATTTTTGAAGGAGGGGTGGATTAGTAATTGTGTCCGACTCGCCAAAAAAAATAATCAAAATTAAAAAAAAATTCGAAATTTTATTTTTTAAATTTTTTTTCAAAACTTTTTTATAAATTTTTTTTTTTTTTAAATCAATTTTTTTTAAATTAACGCCCAGAAAAAATAAATATTTTTTTTAAGTTTAAAAAAAATTTTAAATTTTAAAATCTTTTTTTTAAAGTGAACTGAACCCAATCATTGTGTTTTTTATATGCATCAATGTGTTATACGATGTGTAGGTTTTTGTGTCATGATTTGTGTTTTACAACTGTCATTGTGTTATACGACTGTCATTGTGTTATACGATTGTGACTGTCATTGTGTTATACGACTATCATTGTGTT
>WOUH02000045.1:10137212-10153113 GCA_009936405.2 Stevia rebaudiana
CTCAAGACCTGCCCATTTTTATGAAGTCTTAGGTACCTCACCCTAACCATTTGAGCTAGAGATCATTGGTAAGACACGGGTCAAATGACTTCATTAATTTTTAAATTTTTGTTGAGCATTCCGTAGAGTATCAAGATAATGATTTATCACAACCTTTTTAAGCTTAAACCCCAGTAATTCTCTGAAGAAAAAAAAATATTGCAACTAAAAGAAAGGTTACGTAAACAGCTTTAAGCCCACTAATTAAATTAATAACAAACGACATTTAGCCCACTAAAGGAATAATGTTTAGTAGCTTATTCAAATGAAAAAAAAAAAAAAAAATTGTTTTAAGCTAAATAAAATTTTGCATATTTAGCTTACGTACTTTGGCTAAATTTAAATTACGTACAGTTTAATCAAGCCCAATTCTCCAATATTCATCCTAACAGCCGAATAAAACACCCAAATAAGTAATTAAATATGCCATTATCAAGAGGACATCTAAGTAGGTTAAAATTTCTTCTTTGAATCTTTAAATTCAATTTCCTGATAAACAACAAATTAAAGTGAGCATACACATAATAAGTGAGATGTATATATATATATATATGGTGGTAGTATCCAACACTCATCAATTTAGTAAGTTAAATACTTAAAGTTTTCCTAGAATAATGCAAGTATGGTAATTTTTGTTAATGAAATCATAGTGCATTTTGATTAATCACGTAATATCACAAATGAATATGTCTACTACTTCTAACAAACTTCCACAAACCCAATAATACAAGAGTAACAAATTTCCATTGCATATACTAAAAAGTCTAAAATTATATAAAAGTTTTGTTTAACCCTCTACCTCCATTCTCTATCAGAGTTTTGTATTTCACTCACAAACACTTATTATGTTATTATTATCTCTCTCGACACACAAAAATTTACAGATTATATTTATTTCGAAAATCTCTATCCAAAAACTCTAAATTTTAGAAATAAAGAATGTGATACAGATGAAATTTAGGCCCAGAATCTCTAGAGTTTGAACAAAGAGAGTAAGATAGATAATGAGATGTAAATGCTCTAATAGACGTAATAGTATGGCATAAAAGAAATTTTTAGAACTAAATGCGTATGTAGTTAAGAGTAAAGACACATCTAAACCTAAACGTAGTAGTTTAATAGCAAACTTAAAAAGTGGCTAAACTCTAATACATACAACTAAAAACTATCTAATTACTGAAGCACAAGCAAAGATACAAAACCCTACCAATTAAGGCCAAATTTATACCCTCCTTTAAGAATCCCTAGCTATTTGTATATGTCTGATTATCTGAAAGGGCTAATATCACTTATTTTGTCTTTTACAAGTTCAATAAAACATGACCAATTATTTTCACGCAAGTTAATCTTTGCTTCTCTTCACCTCCGCTGAATGGATTTTTACATCGCTTATAACTGTCATTAGTTGTAAATTGAAGAGTTATATTATTAAAAATAATCTAGTTATATGATTAAAAAGAATTCTTAAGCTATGGTGTTATTTTTTAATGCTTTAACTTTTATATTTTATTGTTCTTTTATTTTAGATGTGTCTTTTCTATTTTTATTTATTTATTAACTTTTTACGCTTTTTAATGTTGTGGCTATGAGTTTCTCCTTTGTTAATGTTAGCTTGATCGTTTTGATACGTTTATAGTTGGCCTTCTAGAAGATATGCTTTCGGATTTTACGACCGAGATGTGCCTTTGTATCTACATTTTGACATTGCACTTTTTTTTCACTTTTGCTTCTTTCATCTTTTTCTTACTTGTTTCATCCAGGCCGGCGAATTAGTTGACGCCTATCTACATTTCATATCCAGGATACGTTGTACACGTTTGAGGTCAGAAGGACGTTTGTATTGGTCGGCAACACGCAAAGCACAAGGAACACTCTTAGTTCTAACAGAACAAGAATATCTCACGAGGGTTTTTGTAGTTAAGACTTAATTAAGAGGGTCCTTATTAAAAAACGAAATTGAAGTTTTTATAGAAACCTAGGGGTCTAAATAGAAATTATTAGCGTTTACTCAACTTCAACCACACACCGCCTGTCATTCTACATCGTGTACATCAAACCTCCCTCCAAGGTCTCCAATCATCACATTATGTGTATTATATATACATACACATGCCACTCACTTTTCAATTAATTATATGTTGAAGATATGTTGTGACTTTAAATTCCATCCTTACACTTTTACACACAGTAATATATACATATACATATATATATTTCTAAAGAGTATAACGGAGAGGCAATAATGGGTTCGAAGGTAGAAGGTATGGTGGGGATTAATGGAGATGAGAAAGTGGAGGAACTCAAAGAGCCCAACTACAGAGGAGTCAAAGCCATGCCCTTTGTTATAGGTATATATGTGTATATATACATACATCTATGTTTAAAACCGGTATAAAATCCGACCAACTGGTTAAACTTGTAAACCGTCAGATTGGATGGTTTAACTTAAGATATGGTTTTACTAGAACAGGTCTGAATAAATAAAATAATCTCAGCGAGGTAAAAAGTATTCTCTTTCCCCATATATATATATTTGTACATGTAGTGAATAGTGATCATGTGGTTTTAAACCTCTAGCAATCAAAGTATTTGTTTTCTTTTGTTTTTATTTAATGTATAGTTTACTTTTTATCTAATTACTTGTATTATGTATGAGTTATAAGTTATAACCATCTAGATATGCAGCATTGTTCAGCTTTTTGTTTAAGTTATGATATATGTTTTTATTAAAATATAAGGTATACGAAGTAAACCTTTTTTAGCTCACAACATTTAAGAATACTTCTATTTTGATAAAAGTTAACGGGTATGTGGGTAAGTTTGACATCGTACGTGATAGGATAAAAGTAAGTAGGTGTGGGAAATTGTGAATTAAATTGTTAACAAAAGATAAAAGTTAACTTTAATATTAGTAATATCAAATCATATTTCCTTAAATAAGCTTCTTTTCAAACTATAGTTAAAAACGACTAAAATATACTTGAAATTAAAATAGGAAAAGAGAAAAAAAAAATGCCATATAGAGTAAAAAAAGAAAAAAGTAAAGTATTTATTTTGTAAGAGCAGGTTTAATAGCTGATTTTACAAATAGAACATATCCCCTATTTTACAAATTATTTTATTAAATAAATCCCACTGTATCTATACAATTCAAGAATTTTCATTTGTATTTCAATGCATTTAAAAAATTTAATGCGTAGGAAATGAGACGTTTGAAAAGCTGGGAACAATCGGAACATCGACAAATCTACTAGTATACCTGACTACAATATTCAATATGAAGTCGATAACTGCTACTAATCTTATTAACGTATTTCACGGTACCTGCAACTTCGGTACCCTCGCCGGAGCATATCTCTCCGACACTTATTTCGGCCGATACAAGGTCTTAGGAGCCGCTTCCATTTCATCTTTCCTGGTACCAACTATCTTCTACTTTGGTAAAATACATTTTTTTTTAGTAACAAAAAATCTCAACTTTTAATAATTTTAATTTTACTGAATTAGTTTGCAAACTATTCATATACATGTTGTCATTTAAGTCACTTCAAAATCTCAACATATATAGAAGGTTTTATAGCAAAGAAAAAGAACTTAAATAATTTTTTAACATTATTATTTTATAATTATATCTATTTAATTTAATATTTATATAATTTAATAAATTAAAATATTCTATATTTATATGCTAGCTTTATTCCAAGTAAATCTTGTTCTTGATCTAGGGGATGCTTGTGCTAACGTTAACAGCGGCATTAAAAACGTTGCATCCTCCTCAATGTATAGACACACTTTGCATTGGAGCAACACCATGGCAAATGTCTTTCTTACTCGCTAGTTTCATCTTTATGATCATCGGAGGTAGCGGGATCCGACCATGTAACTTAGCTTTTGGTGTAGACCAATTCAACCCAAACACCGAATCTGGCCAACGAGGGATTGCAAGTTTCTTCAACTGGTACTACTTTACGTTCACCTTTGCTATGATGGTGTCATTGACCGTTATCGTCTATGTGCAAGCGAACATCAACTGGGCCATTGGTTTAGCCATCCCAACGTTCCTCATGTTCATGTCATGTGTCGTGTTCTTTGTGGGTACAAGGATTTATGTGATTGTGCAGCCTGACAGTAGCCCTTTGACTAGCATTTTGCAAGTCTTGGTGGCCACCATCAAGAAAAGGTCACTGACGGTTCCAGATGAACCGACAGTTTCCTTGTTCAATCATGTTTCTACCAAATCTATCAATGTGAATCTTCCATACACCAATCAACTCAAGTATATATCTATCTAAACCTAAACCTTAACTTGAACTTAACTAAAAAGTAACATGCATGTTAAATTTGATGAAACTATTTGTTTCTGATGCAGGTTTTTGAGCAAAGCAGCAATTATAACCCCAGATGACGACATTAACCCCGATGGAACTTCGGGTAACCGATGGACGTTATGTAGCATACAACAAATAGAAGAAGTGAAATGTGTGATGAAAACAATACCAATATGGTTCGCTTGCACAATCTACTATGTTTCACTTAACAATATGCAAAACTACACTGTCTTTCAAGCCCTACAATCCGACCGACGACTCAAAAACACCTCATTTCAGTTTCCGGCTGCTTCATACACCGTTTTTCAAATGCTAGCTCTCACCATATGGATCCCAATTTATGACCAATTGTTAGTTCCATTTCTTAGAAAAATAACAAACAAAAGACAAGGAATTTCACTTCTCCAAAGGATTGGTGTTGGGATTGGAATCTCCATTTTCACGATGCTTGTTGCAGCCGTGATTGAAACCAAAAGAAGAGACACTGCAAATTCAAAACCGACACTCGGGTTTGAAAGGGGAAAAGGCGCGATATCATCAATGCCGGGCTATTGGCTGGTGATTCAAATGGTCGTAGCCGGGCTCTCAGAAGGGTTTGCTATAATCGGGTTCGTTGAGTTTTTCTACAAGCAGTTTCCTGAAAACATGAAGAGCTTTGCGGGTTCTTTCTTGTTTTGTGGGTTTGCGATGTCGAACTATTTGAGCAGTTTCTTGATATCGATCGTTCATAACACGACTCTTGAAGGTGACCATGAGTCAAGAAATTGGTTAGCCCAGGATCTAAACGAGGCGAAGTTAGATTATTTTTACTATTTATGCATGGGGTTGGAGGGGTTGAACTTTATTTATTACTTGATGGTCGCAAAGTGGTATAAATACAAATCAGGAACGGGAGACGAATCAGCTGACGTGGCATTAGAAGATTTGCCTACCCACAAACATATTGTATGAACACATGCATGATGATCATCTATATAAGACAATTAGAGCGGCCATTTAGATTTTCTAAATGTAAGATACTATCGTATCGACATCTTGCGAACTCATAATTTCGAAATACTAAAAGGTTTTAATATGCTGAAAAATTACAGGGTTAGTGGTCCTGGCCCATTTTAAGACCCAACTAACTTCGATCTAATTTTCTATTCTAGCCTATTCATGCATGATATATATATTAAGATTAACACATGTAACAGAATGACTCTATATTTCTAACATGAAATATTCAAATTGCTTTTTATAACTATCCGAATTTTTTTAATAAAAACCTGTTAATGGAAACTTACAATTCCCGCCAGTAAGGCCAAGTAAAAAAATATCTTACGGCTTTGCGATAGGCATGTGGCCTTTGAAAGGTTATAACTTAGAACATAAATCAGTGAAAGCTTGATCAAACACAAAACCTTTATTAGATGAACTAAAACACTTATAAGTGCGTCAAACTTAAACATTCAAATTGTTTTGAACATTGTTAGGATCTTTAAAATGTAATCTTTAACCCACTATTAAAAGTGTCAAAAACTATGAGCTGTTAATTTTTTTTTTAAAAAGATCATTAGTATTTTGACTCATGCATGTGTGTTGTTTAGAACAAAAACAATTTATGATTATTTTGAACTAAGCTGTTTCTGTATATTTAATAAAAAAAGTAAATTGTTTAAATGAACATTAGAGAAATTTAATAAATTATTTTATTTATTTTATAATTTCAATTAGTTGGAAGTTTATTGACTTGGAAGTTTGATTCGGAGGATGTAAAGTCCATTTTCTCTAAAACTACTTGGATGGTCTAAGCTAATCATAAGGTCATCCAAGAATTCAATAAAGTTTGGGTCTTTCATCTTGTTTGTAAAGTTTCTAATGCTTTAGCTAATGATGTGTTCGGTTACAGTTATATTTGGTCTTAGAAGTTCGTGTGCGGTGTTTTACTTGGTGTTGTTTGGGGTTTAGTCGAAGTTGTGACGTTTGTTTGTGGCTAGGTAGTTTTTTCTTGTGGTGGTTTTGTTGTGTTTCGATGTTGTTGGTTCTTGGTGCTATATCTAGCATCTTGACAGTTTCGTGTTTTTAATGAAATAAAAAAAATATTGCCGTTAAAAAAAGGAAGTTTATTGACTAATATATAATCAATGTTTTTGGAGAATAGCTTGTAATAAAAAAGCGTGAAATCCGTTTAAGCAATTTGAGAAGAATGTTTTGTATAATGTTTAAATAAAACAAGAGATCGAATAGATTCAATGTCTCATAATTCTTTTATTATATAAAATTATTTGACAAGGATATTATATACTATAATTATAGACTTATAATGTAGTTGTAATAAATATTATACAGAAAAGAAAATACAGGATAAGATCTGAGCTCTGCAACGGACAACGTTCACACTTCATGTTAATGCGATTAAATTTGATTAGATAAATTTGAATAATTTATTAAAAACAATGGGTGGTACAGTGTCACATTGGTACTTCATATGACCTGTCTCCACTCCACTAATAAAAGAACGTGGTAATGAAAACCAAGTTGCTTTTTGCTTGTCTAAATCAAAAGGGTCCTATTATAATATCAACCAAACTATTTGAAACCAATTATCAATTTTATCCCGAATTCATTCAAACTCTGGTCAACCAAGATCAACGAAATTAACCTTCTAAATCGAACCTAACAATTTAGTGCTTACTACAAATCTAACTTATGAAAGTTTGCACTTGGATTCTAGTTCTTCTAAACTCCGCTAGATTCGATATTTTAACAAATCAATCATAAGCAAACCATGTTCAATTCATCTTGCTAAGACCCTTAAAACCGACACGATCACCATTGGGATGCCAACTAAGCCTCAGTTTCAATGCATTCAGCATAATAAAAGTTTTGATCCTAGTACTCGCAACGTTCGTATAAAATACTCTGGATGGTAATAAAAGTAAAAAATTAAATGACAAAGCTCAATAACATAGATCAATAAAGGGATGTTTGTTTACACTTAATGAGTAATTTTAGAAGGATGGAATTATTATATGAAGCTCTTAATTAGTTAGACATCATGTCCTGAAAACTTAGTTCAGCGGTTTAGACTCTTACCTTTCAATGTGGAGGTCAGGAGTTTGAATCAATCTGGGAGCGATTTAAGGAACATCAGATGATGAATCGAATCCGGATTTAACCCAAATTCGATTCTGATGGGGCGAAGATTTACTCATTCCACAGAGTTCCTGCGCATCTACAGGCCGCAAAAGTTAGGGACAGACGTGAGAATAAACGACGTTAAAAAAAATTAGTTAAACATCTTAATTTGATTAAGTAAACTTTATCAAATACCCAAACATATCAACATTTAAGATGTGCCTATAAAACAGAGGTGATGTTTATAAAATGCACACAATACGCCAATCTCACATCTAAAAAACATCATAACTACTTCTTCAGTCACGCTCATTCACAGGGCTGCTTCAGTTTCCGTACCAACAATGGAGAACGAGAAAGATGAACAAAGAGAACCAGAGCACGATGAGCCTCAAATCAATTACAGAGGAATTAAAGCTATGCCTTTCATCATAGGTGTGTAAATTCATCTACATATTTCTGTAAATCAATGGAAATCAGAAGTTCAATTGCATTTGATTACAGTTAAGCTTCTTATTATACCAGTTTTCTAGAACAATGAAGTGACATTCATACAAATTTTGTTAGGAAATGAGACATTTGAGAAGCTTGGAGCAATCGGAACGATATCGAATTTGTTAGTGTATCTAACCACAGTGTTTAACATGAAGAGCATAACCGCCACGACTCTCCTCAACATCTTCAATGGCACCACCAATTTCTCCACTTTGCTCGGTGCATACCTCTGCGATACATACTTCGGTCGTTACAGCACCTTAGGTTTTGCATCAATCGCATCGTTCGCTGTGTGTATCTGTTTTGATTCTGTTCAGTTCTCCAAATTTTGATTTAAATGTTGTTCTGATGCTCGATTTGGATGTAATTAGGGTTTGCTGATGATTGATTTAACCGCCGTGTTCAAAGGACTCCATCCTCCGAAATGTGAATCGAAAGAAGGTAGTCACTGCATCGGCCCCACACCGGCGCAATGGCTGTTTTTACTCACCGGATTCGCGTTGATGATAATCGGAGCCGCCGGTATCCGGCCGTGTAATCTGGCGTTTGGAGCAGATCAGTTTAACCCAAACACTGAATCTGGAAAAAGAGGGATAAACAGCTTTTTCAACTGGTATTTCTTCACACTTACATTCGCACAGATGGTGTCGGTTACTCTGGTGGTTTACGTTCAGTCCGAGGTCAGCTGGTCCATCGGACTAGCGATTCCGGCGATCTTCATGTTGATATCGGTTGTGTTGTTCTTCGGTGGTACGAAAATATACGTGAAAGTGAAGCCGCAGGGTAGTCCGTTCACAAGTATGGCGAGGGTGGTGGTGGTGGCGGTGAAGAAACGACGGTTGAAACTGCCGCAACAACCACCGCTATCTCTTTTTCGTTACAGAGCACCGGGAACCATTAATTCAGCTCTGCCCTACTCAAATCAATTCAGGTATCTTAATCATTCACTTAATTATCTGCATGTTCTTGATTGAAAATTTGAAAACATTAACTTTTTCGCGCAATTCAATGAAAAAAATTCAATTCACTTTTTTTGTCATAAATTAAACTAATATTTATTTTGTCTGACACTAAATAAACAATTAGATATTCAGATCTCTGAAGTTATTCTACAAACATGCCCATACTCATAAAAAATAAGTGAACTTATTATGAGAAAATTCTCTAACATAACACATGCAATCATCAAAAATAGAAAAACCTGTAGTGGACAGATGTAAAAGACTAAAGTCATCACATGTCTTCTTAGATTTATGCTTTTGTCATGCAATATATTATAATTTATACTTCGTAATTAATCTGTCTGTTATAAGATGACATGAAAATTTGAAATATTGGTAATTGATTAATTGACTTCGTCACAAACAAGATGTGATAAACATTTCAGTTATCTATCAACTACATTAAATGTTAATAAAATACTGTCTTTTGTCACGTTAAATGTTAAATCTAACAAACTTGTTTTTGAGATAACTTTCACATATAATCGTTAACCGACTTTTGCATATATGTAACATTACTAATAGAAGGTGATAATTAAATTCAACAAAATCAGAAATCACACCCATGATCATAAGTTTTATGATATGTCATGATTGTTAATTGTTATCTTCGTAGTGGTTTCCTTAGTACGAGTATAAATATCATTTAATCATTTAAAAAACAAACAAAACAGTCCTTGATGTTGTCTCATTATAATTACCTACTTGACAAGCAAGTCTTTGAATATCTTCCCCAGTCTCATCGACATTTATTTATTTCAGCCAATTAACAAATTTCGTTTTCAAGGGGTGAAGTGGGGTTACTTTACGATATTTGTTGTTGGCCAATATTTGTTGTTTAGTTATAGATAATCTACGATTAATTAGAGTTAGGTTCACAAAATTGATTAATGTAGGACCAGCCAAAAAAGTTGAAAATGACGGGATTAAAGGTATACTCATTTGTCAATCTTCACAATAAATTGCGTTCACATTTCAAACTGACGTAATATTACTAACTGTTGTAGATATTTTCAGACTATTAGACAAAGTTTAGTGTCAATTAAACACTACATTCAAACCTTTTCCACACCACAAGTCAAAAGTTACATTTCAATCAACCAGTTTGACTATTTGAGTAATTGATAACATAAGTTACATTATTAATATATTGAACAAATTCCATTCTCTCTTCTAGGAAAATTATTATAATTATATTATATATTATATAAATAATAAATTGATATAAAATTTTATAAATATTAATATAATGATCATTTATCAATAACCATATGCATAATTACGTGGCAGATTTCTTAACAAAGCGGCAATTATAACACCGGATGACATAATCAACCCAGATGGATCCGCATCCGACCCGTGGAGTGTATGTAGTATCCAGGAAATAGAAGAATTAAAATGTGTATTAAAAGTTGTACCTATATGGGCCGGAGCCATCACATACTCAATAGCAATGGCCCAACATACCCAATACGCTGTTTTCCAAGCTTTACAATCCAACAGACGTTTCTTCAACTACAAATTCGAAATTCCAGCTGCTTCATACACCGTATTCACCATGATCACATTAGTCATCTTCGTACCGATCTACGACCGCGTCATCGTCCCCCAGCTCCGCCGCATCACCACCAAGGAAGGCGGCATATCACTCCTCCAAAGAATCGGGTTTGGGATATCATTATCGGTTCTCTCATCATTAGTATCCGCTTTGGTTGAGGCAAAAAGAAGAAATCTTGCCCTTACGAGACCGACATTAGGCTACGAACCGCACCGAGGGGGGATTTCGTCAATGTCGGCGTTTTGGTTAGTTCCACAACTATCATTGGCGGGGTTTGCTGAGTCGTTTACGTCCATAGGGTTGGTTGAATTTTACTACAAACAGTTTCCTGAAAACATGAGAAGCGTTGCGGGTGCGTTTTTCTTCTGTGGGATGGCGGCATCGAGTTATTTAAACAGTTTGTTGGTGATGATTGTTCATCGGACGACAGAAGGAGCGGCTACCGGAAACTGGTTGCCGGAGGATCTTAACAAGGGTAGATTGGACTATTTCTATTTCTTGATAACCACTATTGGGATCTTGAATTTGGGATACTTTCTGGTTATTTCAAGGTGGTATAGGTACAAAGACATCGGTGCCACCATGGTGGAGATGGAGAAGAAATCTGATAAATCTCTAGCTTAAAAAAAAAAAAAAAAAAAAAAAAAAAAAAAAAAAAAAAAAAAAAAACTATATTTATAAATAGAAATATGAGTCTACTAGAATCAAGATTAGGAAGCTATAAGTCACTAAGTTCATGTTCATGCATATGTATAATGATAATACATTAAAAATAATCTTTGTTTGTCCTGTAAACCAATATAAAAATGAAAAAAATTATAAAAATTAAAGGAGATAAATACTCAGCTTCCACCTAGAACTCTCTTAAGATCAGATTTCTGTTCAGCAGTAAGTCTTGATGGATACCTGACATCAAACTTGATCCTCAAGTTACCTTTTTTCTAGGTTCTTTTGAAATCGGCATTCCTTCGTTGGCAACGGTTAACTCGTATCCGGGTTTGATCATTTCTGTAACCGGGATTATTAAATTTCTTCCATCGAGAGTTATAAGTTTAACGTTTGTTCCGGTAAGAGCTTCCAATAGTGATATTTCTTGATTTACAATTAAGTCATTACCGTCCCTTGTGAAAATATCATGCGGTTTTTCATCGATTATAAATATGATGTCAGCTGCTATGACGCCAGGTTCTTGGTTGCCCTTCTCTGGGAAGGTGATTTTTGTCCCCTTTTTCCAACCGGGTTTAATCTCAATGTTTAAGATCTCCTCTACGTTGCGCATCTTACTGCATCAAAGTTAATAAACAAAATAGATAAATAAAAACTTATAATTTTTATATATGCTTCGTCTTTCGTGTTTGATTTGATTAATGTGAAACTGGTTCATGTACGGAAGCTAGAAACATAAATAAAATGTAAAAAAGGGAAATAAGATTCATGAATTGTGATGGATGTATACTCGGAATTGAGGAACTAAGCTTATATGAGCTGGACTACTTGGAATTTAGAATATTGACATTAATTGATATATTATGAGAAAAGTCATGAAAAAATGTCAAGAATTAGGTAGCTCATAGAAAAAATTAGTGTAGCACCATGTATGCAAAAAGTAAATGAAGTAATAAGAGAAAAATGTATATTAAAATTGGAATCTCATGCGCATGTTAAGAAATTAAGAGCATATGTCCAATTTTGTTTATTTAACTTCCACATTTCAATTAGTATGATCATGTTTGACAGAAAAGATTCAAATTTGTGACAATGTTGGGATCTTTGAAATACATGTTAGTTCAATAGTTATGGTATTCTATTATGTATTTGTGACAATGTTGGGATCTTTGGAATACATGTTAGTTCAAGAGTTTATGGTATTCTATTATATATACTATACGCTATGACTCTTGAATTATCAAAGAAAGTTTTGTTAAAGGTCGATTATTTGTTGAAACAAACTTAGAGATTTTATTAAAAATGCTACACAAGTCATAAGGTTATATAGTCTGGGATCTTACAAGTAGCAATCTATATATACAGCCAGACGAATCAAAAGGATCCAAACTGATGCAAATAGAGAAAATGAAATTCATCAATAATTATACTCTGATCTTATATACTTCTTGATAATATCAGGGTTTATAATTTGTGCATTTAAACGAAAGCATACATGATACAAATTACAAGTACAAAATAGTATACAGACAAAATTCACTGAAAAAATGTAGTCCTAATCATCAGCTAGTATCATGCTCAAAATAAGCATGTGTTCTTAAAATCTTATAAGATCGAAATCATCTCATGTTTAACAACTACATTGAAAACCTTTAATCAACACTCTAGTTCATTGTCAAGCTTAATTCCAAGTTTCCAACTAGCTACATAAAACCTTCATCACCATCAATCCACAAAAATTAAAAACATTTTAATAAAACCTCTAAACAATAAAAACTTAGTGAACTTGCATTAATTAGTTCGCTAAAGAAAACCTGTCGTTCTTTGACCTTTTTTAAATATTCTTCATTCCTTTAACAATAATTACCATTTTAGCAAAACAAAAGCACTTCGCAATTTCTTCATCTATATTCTACAAAATCCCTATTTACTTTGCTAGACATAATGTACCGCAAGAAAAATGAAATCTAGTTGCCAAATGCTCCCTAAAAGAAACACAAATAAGGTTCATTTTAATATATCAAGTTATCAACGTCAAGCATAGATATGACTTCTTATTGATTAACAACATATACCAAAAAATGTGCCAAAAAGATTTGATTTTGGGCATATGTAATCAAGATATAACCATTTCCAAAACTGTGAGAAGTAGTAACAAAGTGACAAACATCTACTTGAAGGGGCAATTTGGGAAGAAGAATTTGTCTTTCCCTTGCAATTGATGCCCATTATACCAAGCATAGCAGAAAAGTAAATTAACAATCTACTAATCTAGTCATGAATAATATCATCGATATGCTTTAACATCTCAATATCCATAGATGATAAGTTGATAACAAAAGAACATACCTGGAAGAATCGAGAACAGTTCTAGAAATCTTCATCTTCTTCTTAGCACCTTTGTACAGATCAACCAAGCTGCATGCCAACAAATTCTCCACAGCAGGAGCCTTCTTCGTCGACGAACTCTCTCCGGTGTTCGAATTCCTAAAATTCCCATCTTTAAACCCTCTCGCCGCATTCCTCCCGGAACCACCGCCGGAATCTGATCCTCCAAACAATTCGGCATAAATGTCCTCAGCATCCCTAGGGTTAAACCGGAAATTAGGATTAGGATGCCGGTGATTGTGATCGTTAAACTGGTGGCCAGCGTAGTAACCGCGGCCGGATGATGAAGCAGGCGGAGGAGATACCTGACCGGACTTGAGAGCTTCTTCTCCGTATAGATCGTAGATCTGACGCTTTTGTGGATCGCTGAGGACGTCGTATGCTTCGGAAATCTGCTTGAATTTGGCTTCTGCTTCGGTTTTGTTGGTGTTTAGGTTTTTATCGGGATGCCAGATCATGGCGAGACGACGGTAGGCTTTCTTCAAGTCTTCATCGCTAGCATTCCGATTGACTTTGAGGATGTTGTAATAATCGATCCCCATTTAGTTGGTGATTAGTGCAGATACGAGTGAACTGAAGAAATGTGGTGGAGATGGTGGTGGCGCGTGGGGGTTTGGAGTTGAGAATGTTGGACGGAAGAAGGCGATTAATAATAATAAATTGTGGTTTAATGCAAAAGACTTGCTGTTGTGTGTTTATGAAGAAGAAGGTGTCACACATAAATCACGGTTTAGGACCGACAGCCCAATATAAGATTTTCAATCAGGTTATGAAATAATATATTATATATCGGGAATTAGAGAACAGTAATTGTCAAATTTTCAAAGATGATACTAGTCTATCTGATTATCTGAAGTCGATCTCTTGACGTTTAGATGGCGTTAGTAGATATAAGTATTTATGAAAGCAACATACAGAGTGGCGCGCGCTACATGATGGGAGAGGGATAACCAAAAAAAAAACTCTTAAAACCTAGAAAGGTAAAAATAATAATAATAATAATAATAAACCGTATGTAAACGCATACGTAATAATGATAAACATAACGTTAATAAAAAAATACATGTTAAACACTAAATAAACCGCGACGGTAATTAAATAGAGATTTAACTAAGATATTAAATAAACAAAATAAAACTGTAAATTGAATGGCCAAGTGGACAATAAAACACACTAACACACTATTATTCATAACCACGTTTTAAACCTTATAATCCAAATTAAAAAAATTTGAACAAGAATGTGAAGACAAAAAACTAGAAATCTACTTTTGTATCAATCATGAAGTAAAAGAAATGAAAAATTATGTTAATTGATAGAAAATAAAAAAAGGAGAGAAGATTTTACTTATTTTTTAGACTAAATTACAAATTTCAACCTTTATGTTTATTAATAATCATAAATTTCAACCTTTAACTTCATTAATTACACTAGACAACCTTTAATTAAATTAGTTGATTCAAATTTCAACATTTAAACTAACTTCAGTTAGTTTTCTCTGTTAATAATTATTAGAGGGGTTTGTTTTGTCAAAAGTTAAACTTATGGGAGTTTTCGTGTCCAGCGTGACTGTTAAAACTTATTTTCGCGTTTCCCGCTTCGTTCAGGCTCCGTTTCGTGCATGGTTTTCGCCTACGTTCATGATTTTGCATTTCCTATGTGACCCCATTGGTTTCACCTCCTGGAGAGGTGTTGAGATATCGGATCTATGATGCGTTTAATCGTTTTAAGTGTATATTTCGTATCGTTGCTCGTATCAAAATTTCGTATACACTCAAAAAATACGAAATACATACTAGATTGCTCCGTATAAGGTATGAGCAGTTTCTAAAGGGCTGGTTTCTCTTGATACTCGGGTTTGTATTGAGTTGGTATGAGTTAAAGTTTTTGCAACTTGCTACATATATTACAACAAAAAGATTGCTCCGGAGGCTAAGTGAGTCTCCAAGCTAAATCTAGAAGAGGTACAACATGCTAGCGTCAGTGCCGGCTCTTCTTTTACACAACCTGTTTAACATCCCAAACATAATAATTAAGTTGTAAAATTCTAAAAATATAAGAAGACATACATTGTCGCACCCCCTCCGATGTACGGACGGTCAACGGTTTGCGGAAGCGACTTTAGTTCGGGGGTGCGATCGTGACCGGGTCAAAAGCACAACAGTACAATGAGAGAAATACATGCCTTTACTATATCAAAATACAACATAATCCAAGAAATACAACGTGTTCACAAAATACATACACATTTGACAATAGTACAGTTTGAAGACTAATCAGATAACAGGCAGTTCAATAGTCAAGCA
>WOUH02000045.1:10182509-10198373 GCA_009936405.2 Stevia rebaudiana
GCTGAAAACAAAGGAATAACATAAAACAATTTATTCTGTTTGAACACTGTAATAATTACTTCTACTATTTAATTGGTAATTCTATAAAACAAGATGAGTACCTGAAAACATGAAGAATGCATAACATGACCACACGAAAGGGCCTTCACAGGATCTTTAGATGTAAATATATATTCATGACAAATCGGGCAATTTTCTTCAAGACACTTTTCCCTGCACTTGTGCACCGCAAGTGACAATCCCATACACGCATTACATTTCATGCAATGAAAGAAATCAATCCCGAGACCTTTTCCCACTCTGCACAGGTTACAATACGGACAATGGTATATTTGCCTGTTGACCCAATTCTCAAAAGTCAACAAACTGAACCAATAAAAAGTTTAAAAATAATACATAATATATTAAAAATGTTTATTACATCACCTCTCGTCATCGAAGAGTTTGCATATGGGACAGTAGTATCTGGCCATTGATAGATTGTTACATGAAACGGTTGAGCATGTTGGACCGATTGGTTGGATTATCAAGCATTTCATGCACATCATCATTGTTGTAGCTTTCCTGCAAGTCAAGTATGTGAGAATCTTATAACTATTTTATTTTATTTATTTATTTGTATTTTGATGGTGAAAAAAGTTAGTGGTGTGTTTACCTATCCATAACATGATCAGTTGCATCATCATGACAAAGCCTGCAAGTGTATAGTTTGTTGCAACATATAGCTACAAGTTTGCAGTTTCTCTTGTAGTGTTTACATCCAAACACTAATTTGTTAGAGTCGCGATAAGATGGAAAAACACCAGGAACGCCTTGATTATTATTATCTTGCGTGTCATCATCTGGTTGAGTTATCTTTTGCGTGTTGATCCAACGGCTAAAAGAAAAAAAAAACAAAACAC
This sequence comes from Stevia rebaudiana, assembly GCA_009936405.2. NCBI lineage: Eukaryota > Viridiplantae > Streptophyta > Magnoliopsida > Asterales > Asteraceae > Stevia > Stevia rebaudiana. Next base: position 10,183,412 of record WOUH02000045.1, read on the forward strand.
TATAAGTCACAACTCACTTATTTATACAAAAGAAAAGTATAAAACTGATATTAACCTCATCATCAGGTTCTGTATTATGATTGATTTTTGTTTAGTCTCCAATGTATGGTCACAATTAACTTTTCTAATAGTAGCCTCGAGTTCCTCTTGACTCAGTACAAGTAAAGAATTAGTTGCTTTGTCGGTTTGACCATCAGTAGTTGATATCTTCGTGTTTGACCAGTCAAACACACTGCAAACTTTACACTCATGATCACTTTGTTCTTTGCTTGATTGCATTTCCTTACATTTTTCTTCAGAAGTGTCGCAACGTGACATTTTATGATTACTCATATTGCTTTCTAATAAAACACCATTTGTAGTTCCACCACGCGGTAAGTACTTTGAGATTATTTCCAACATGTTATCAATTGACTGGGTTGACTCGGTCAACTTGTCAACCTTGTGAATATCATTATTACCCTTCATGCCCACCCACCATTCACCTAACCATTGATCAAACATCGTGTTCTTGGTAATTTTACGCCATAATGACATCAGCGCATTCTGTTCTTCAACTGTCAAAAATGTCATAATCCACGGTATCATTTCTTGTAAAGTTTCTGCACGCGTTCTACCAAGCATGGATCCGATGATCTTTTCTTGATCGTTAACCGACAAATGTTCTCTAAACAAAGGCCAAAGTTCAATCTCTTCATGATTCACATGATCAGATAATAATTTATTCATGCATTTACACATTCCATGAAGCTTCAAACATAACTGATAATACATCATTGTTCTTCCATTTAAAGAATCATCGTAAAGTTCAGAAATCTGACCCAAAACGTATGAAATTCTGTTAAAGTATTCAATATCCATTTTATGATCAATGGAGTACGACTGACTACTGTTTTGGATTATTTCTTTCGCTTCTAAAGCTGGAAACGCGATTTCATCTTCTGCATCACTGTGTATTTTGTGTAAAACGCGTAAAAGATGGAATCTTTGATAAAATTCTGTGAAAACCGCATCGTTTTCTGCCAGGCTAGCAGAAAGCGATACGAGGCGTTCCATATCCTTTTTTAAAGCTTTGTGGAAGAAAAATATGTGATCCGCCGGTTTTGATTCTAGATAACGAAATGAACTTTCAGTCATATTATTTTCAGTCGGATATGTTGTAAAATGAGTTGACATTTTTTGTTTTTGAGGAAAAAATACGTGAAAACTCATCCCGCTTGAATATGATGTGTTGGATCTGTTGCTGAGTTGTGTGTCTGGTTGTAAGTATGGAAATGCAGAAGTGTTCTTGATTTGTTCTGAAAAAAATGAAAATCTGTTCTCAAATGCTGCATGCAAATCTTCTCTGAACTTTTGAACTGATGTTTTACCTGTTAAAAGTAAATTGTAATTAGTTTGAATGTGAAAGTTAAAGTGTGTAAACCAAAAGAAAGTTGGAAGATAAGTTTGAAGGTTCATCGAGTCCATAAGTTAATATAGTGTTTGAATTGTTTAGAGTTATTAGTTAAATTTATTTGATTATTTGTTTAGTTAGAGTTTGAGTATGAATAGATGACTTGTTTTGCAAGAGTTAATTTAGTATAAATAAGTAATAGGGGCAATGTTAATTACTTTATTTGTATAATTTTGGTGTTCACCAGTTATTTATGCCAACAATAGAGCTTGAATGTTTAATGAGTGATTAAGTTTATGTAGTTTGTAATGTTTATTGAGTGAACACGGGAAATGTATATTTGTGTGTTCTTTTTAATAATAGTAGCATCTTCTAATGTTTTTATTGTGTTTGAATTATCAAGGTCAATATTAATTACCTGAATAACCAACGCGTACCCATTCGTACATAAGTAAAGATAATGATTTGTCAGCTAAAAGACCTCCTTGTTTCAAGCTATGCAAAATGGATCTTGATTCATCCTCTGTTAAATGACTTGAGAACCAAGTAACGGTGCACTTTAGCAACCCAAGTGGCATCATTTCAAGACCGGTGTATAATAGCCACCACTGCATTTCATGGCTACAGTTCATAACTATAAGCGGGAAAACCTGCAAAAACAAAACCAAGTAATATTAAATTATTAATAATAATAACATGTGAAATGTTTCACCACGAATTTGTATACAAATATGAAGAAGATTGTTACCTCGATTTCTATAAATGTCAGGTATTTACGGATCCCATTGACAAATAGTTTCAGTTTATCACATAAATTCTCAACAAACTTCCTTGCTGATGTGGCATTTTCACTCTTACAATACAACAACAACTGTAAACCTTCAATTTGACTGTCATCCAAAAACCGTTGATATGAAGGAGCTGGACACTCTTCGGTCAATTCAATGCACATCGAGTAGAAGAGTTTATCCAATGAATTACTAAAAATACAAACATTAATTAATAAAGTAATAAAAATAAAAAGATGTGGTTAAAATGTTAAATCATATCATTTATGATTTTGGTATATACCTGTAATATATGATGACATCAGTGAAAAACTTCAGCTGGACAATTGCAGGAGATAGATTTGAAAGATCGTTTGACTCTCGAATTGAATACAAATCTTTTGCAGCTTCTAGAAGGTCCTTATGATATGCATTATGCCATAAATGAGCACTGTCTAAAGGATTATGTTGTGATGAAGTTGTACGGACATGATCTGGTTTCATTGATTCTTCGGATTGACCCTCGGATTTATAAACTTCTAGAATCTTCCAGAAGTTAGCGCGACCGTTGAGGAATAAAGATCCTTTTCCATGTTTATCAAACTCTTCGGTGGTTGTTTGCTCTGTTGCTTGAATGCATGATATTACAACCTATTAAAATGGATGTCAAAACTATAAATGTCAGGATGGTTGAGGTTTGTTGGAGTAAATGACCATTTTACCCCTTTATTGTTTAACAAAAAAAAAAAAAAAAGAAATTAAATTACTACTATTACATTTTTACCTCTTGAAGAAGTAAGTCGTCGGGTACAACTTGTTTGATACATTGCAAAACACTTTCTCTCTCATCTGGAGAGAGAAATGAATTCATCCACCGAAAGAAGTCTTCTAAAAGCAACATAGGAACACTGCAAATGAATTGCCAAACAAATGAAGCTTGAATTTCTGTTGAGAATTGCTGAGTCAGCAAAGGGAATACCTGTTTCAAAGTACATATATACAACTCTTAAATAATGTCTTCAAGTATGAATGAATTATCAATAATTTGGGTATTTTATCTACGTTAATTTCAATCTGGTGTATTTATTTACAGTGGTAAATAAATGTACAAAAGTTGGCATTTCATTATCTGATTTAAGTCGCTGTCTTCTTTACCCATGATTGAGAGTTTAAAGTTGGACAACTTTATATCACTTATGTTTCTAACTTTAACTAGATTGATGTTCTAGTGACATGGTGGTGGTAGTCGTAACCGATAATCAATAATTGAGGACATTGTGTCATCTCATTATATGTACACTTGGTAAATAATTTTAGAAATATATCTATCTATTGGAATGGTGTTTGGATGCTTATTTACAGTTTAACTGTTTATTAAGTTTTCAAGTATTTATAAGAATTTGGTGTTGAATTCGAATAGAGTAACAAGAAAAAAAAATTATACTCTTGTTATATTTTTTTAGTTTAATACAAAGTATTAATTAGTTTTAAAAACTAATAAGTAACAATAAACTCACTTTTTCTTTATCTTTGTGAATTTGATTATGTAAATTTAAAGATTGAAAGATGTGGGTCTACCACAAGCTAATGTACGTAGATGGGAATCTTATCCCATTGAAAAGCTAGCAACAAACAACAAATGAGTTGTCATATGTTTTTGTTATGGTATGTAGATGTCTATTCTCAGTTGACACGTGGACCATGTTCAGTGGTGTATAAATAAATTGATTGTTAGATCGTCTTTTATTAATTCGGTGTAACATACACATGTCCGAAGTAAAATATTCATGGCCTTATAGCTTAATGAGATGGAAATATGTTTTGGGCTCAAAGATGGGCTTATTGTGATTTGCTATTTTTTATTATTTTTTTCTTTTCTTTCCTCATCCTTCCTTCTATTTCATGCGCCGTGTGTGCATGATTTATTTTGTTTCTACTCTCTCCTCAAATACGTGATGCATCTTTTTGAGTTGGCCGACCGGTCGGACAGGCGGATGAACCGGTTTTTTTATATATTTATCTTTATAAATAATTAAATTTCACCCGCTTCTTAAATCTGGTCTGACCAGTCTGATTGGTCCGACCTCTGACTGATAGGAAGACTACTGTTTATGAAAACATTGCTTATTAGGTGAAGGTTGTGAACGTTAATGAGGCAACAAGTGTGGTGGGAGTTAGAAGGGATAATAACAAAAATAAACATTTTGATAAAAAAAACTCAACAAAATAGATGTTGACTTTTCATCGACGGATTTAGAAAGATCGACAGGCTAAGCCTGCATCCAGCGATGGTGTTGTTTTTGCTCATTAGCCAGCTGATCATTAGCCATCCCTTGTTGTTCTTGGTCATGGCCAACTTAGCTGACATTTTGTAGTTGGTGCTTTGGCACAAATCGACAAACATAGCTGGTTTTCGCACCACAATCGACAAACTTATGGCTGACTAATTATCATATGGCTTAGCCTGTCAGTCTGACGTGTCGTACTCACCGGTTTGTTCATATTGATGTCTATATTCAGTCTGCTACAAGTCAACGACTGTTTTGGTGAATTATTGGTCCAGGTGTCTATTTTAATGATTTTCATATTAGAAGGAAGCGGGGGTGGTGTGTAGGTGATAAGTCGGTGGTAAGCAGATGATCGATACTCGAAATGGACAGCTATTGTGGGAGAGTGTTCCATACATGGAGAGGAGCGGCGGTGGTTTATGATGGCAATTGATAATAGCAAAGCATGTGGATACTGAGTGAGAGAGGGAAAGAAACATGCTTTAGGATTTTTTTTTTGGTATATTGGATTTTAATTCAAACTATGACACGTTGACCAATAATAATCCAAACTATCAATCTGGCAAAAAATAATATCAACTATCATTTTGGTTATCAATAGCAATTCCAAAAACAAAATTATTAAAGATTTCTAGTTGATAACCAAAATGATTGGGATTATTTTTGGCAAAGTAATAGTTCGAATTATTATTGGTCAATGTTTCATAGTTGTATTATTAAAATCCTATTTGCCTTTTTTTTATTGACACACCCTTGCCCTAAGATACGTGTATATCATAGGTTTCCATAATAACATTTTGTAAACTAACTCACTTCATTAAGGGTAAGGGGAGTGGGAGGGTTTTTGCCGAAGAGGGTAGTTTTGCCGCCAGCACTTCGGCAACGGCAACGGGTTAATTTCGCGGTTACTTTTTGCCGATCCGGCAAATGAATTGGTTGGTTAAAAGGTGGTACATTATGCTTGATTTGTGGTACTTAGGAATAAAAAGTGGGAGGGTAGTGAGAGGGTACCATTGTCACTACTTTAGGGTACTTAAGATGGTAGTTGAAGCATTTGATGTGGCATAGTGTGATTGGGTAATTTGGGAGGGTAGTTTACCCGAATCGGCAACCACTCCCCTTACCCTAAGATTAAGTAAAGAATTTAGGAACCACAAGACCGAACATTCCTTTCAGGAAGTACTAGTGTTGCCTAACCTTATCGTACTAAAAATACCAAAACCAAAAACGAGTGAAAATATAAATCGAATACCATTTTATATTTGTCGGTTTGGTATTGGTCGAGACCGTTGTCATTGAAGATATTAAATCCGAAATTATAAAAACAAATGTCGATACCATTGATATTTTTGTTCACTCAGAACAAAAAGTTCATCCTTTTTTCAAACTACTAGAATTTCAAATACTTAAATGATCAAATTCATATCTAGCTGAATAAACCACTAATACCATTTTAGCAGATTACACTTTTGCACCAAATTCATAATAACTACATATAAATAGCAAAAACCATTTTTGTGATTTACTTTTTTTTTATCCTTCCTAAAAGCAGAAGTTGTATGTAGTAAAACTTAATTAAAGTGATATGTTTGCTAATTGCTAATCATATTAGATAATTATGACTGTAATTAGCAAGAATGTCTCATACCTGCTCCTCTTCTTTGGCCATATGCTTGCAAATGCTGATCTGCAATGTACCAATGAAATAAACCAATTCTTGAAATGATTTCGAAATATTCCTTTCATCTTCCTTCTTCAACACATCCAGATAATGGAAAATCGAGTCGAGTATATCATTTGTGCTCGTATGTTCAAGCTTATATGCATTCACCACGTTCTTTACATGTGCATCCAAAGCTCTAAAAATCACCTGAAATTAATCACATTATAAACAACTCAAATTCAGTAATCAACTTCAATAATCACCAACACAATCAACTGAATAACTGAATTCAGTCAAATGAAAGTACAACCAGATAATTATTACAGATTTATTTAGTTTAAAACAGATAAATTGGGGGAAATGACGAAACCTCATCTTCTGCCACTGAGTGATATTTGTTGACAAGTTTAAGAAACTCGAACCTCCGGCGAAGTTCTCGAATCAAGTCAGGACCGTAAGTCCCGCTGTCCAAAGCCTCCGCCGCCGTACGCCGGAGGTCAGCAAGCTCATGCCGGAGAGCATTGTGAAAGTGTAACAACAACAGAATCGGAGCTTCACGGAGACGAACACCAGGAATAACAGTAAGTACAGAAACCGACATCAGATAATATAGAAATCTTCAATTACTTCAGGCGGTATTTCCGCCTCCTGTTGAGGGGCGGAATTGGATTACTCGCCGGCCATAACACCGCCGGCCGACAGCGGATAATGAGGAAGACGACGGGAGAGAAAAAGAGAAGTTCCGGCATGGAAGTTGTGGTGAATTTAACGACTCCTGCAAAGTCTCAGACATCATCTTTCTGGCATTTGGCCGTTCAAAGGTTCGTGTGTTTATTTTATTAATTTATTAATTTATTGATTAATTTAATGGTTTTGGAGGTTTTAAATTTGATTGTTTGTGTGTGATGATTGGGACGTTATACCAAACGGCCAACGCCTCCTTGTTTTTTAACGGCAAAAAGCTTCCACGTTTGTCTGTGGCTTAGAGATGAAGAGGCGTTAAACATGCTGCACCGTCGGGTCACACCCACTTTCCTCACGCGCTATTTTATACCTTTTATGATTATTGTTTTGACTTCAAGTGGTAATAAAAGTTACATATTGTTACTCCCCGACAAAATACAACTCATATTAATGTCTCGTAATAGGCGTTATTAGCATTATTTAAAATTTTATAGTTTGAAATTTAGACACTATTTATCATATCCCAAGTGGTAGTTGGTTTCTTTTATTAATGAGAATCTTTTCTGCAGTTTCATTCTTTTTTTTTTAACAGCATAGGATCTCACGTGTTTGTCATGAGTAGCCGGACAATGTAGTCAAGGTCGATTCATCGACCTCCGTGAGACCTTACCCCAGATAAGCGGGAACCGGATGGAATCCATAAACCCTCCTCACACCTTAGGTTTGAACCGGTGGCCTCTATCTAATGTCATTTTCTTTCCATCATTGGAAATCGCCTAGAGCAACTGCTCTAAGCAAGATTTGAACCTGAGACCTCCCAAAGGGAGAGCTCAAGTGGACACCTCTTCCTAATTTTGATATTAAGCTTTGTATAGAAGTGTTTTGTAAGACCTAAAATTAAATTGTATATAGAAAAATTGAAAAATAACTTGTAACTTGCATCACATCTGGTTAACTCGTTACAACATCAATTAATTTCAACTTGAGATGATTTAAGTTATGTAAGTAATTAATTCGTGTACATGTTTGTTTAGTAATACATTATTACATGGGCTTACCAAATTAATAATTGGCTAAAGTTATTATTTTATTTGTACATTGATGAACATGATGAAAGCAAAGACACTCACTTAAAATAAGCATAAAAAGATCAAATTTTAGGCACCTGCAACCATTTGAATTATAAAAAAGACCTTACTAAGAATTTAGAAGGCTCTCATCCAAATGTAGTAATTAGAATGTTAGCGTTGATGGATGCATCTTTCATGAATGGTTATCGAGAAATTTAAATCTTATTATACCCACAATCCTTGTCTAAATCCGCCTTGTCCAAAATCGTCAATTTGACATTGAACTCTACGCTTCAAAACTAGGTTTAAGCATGTCGAGCAAACGTAACAACCTCCAAGCTCCAAAAGCGAAGTCACTCTTGATTCCTTGAAACCCTACTTTGTCGTCGTGTCATATTTTTTTCTCAAGCACCTTCAATAGCAGTAGCGGTAGCACTGAATTGATTCTAGCATCAACCGTCTCCTTTGTCTTTAACTTTAGTCGAATAGTCGGCCATCATACGTCAATGATCAGTTAGTCATTCACTGATGAAGAGCATCTTGTGAGCCTTTTTCACCTATGACATCCAAATTGGCTTCTTATGTTATGTTCAAGCATTAAAATTAAAGAGATGCATAAAGGAATATAATTATTTTAATCTTTTCTATTTGTCAATTTCAAGGTTTTTAATCCTTTATATGTTGTCCCAAAAAACCGGTATGTCGTATATTTTAAGAAAGAGTTGACACTAAGAGGCACTAAGTACTTCAGTTCGGATTTGTTTAGTTTTGATTAATGAGTATTCATTGCCAATTAGCAAAAACAATACAAAGTACGTTAACTTTTATTTGTAGTCTACTAGGGTTATGGAACGAATTTTATAAATGTGAAACACCATTATTTGCAATTAGTTGGTAGGGTTGGAGTATCATCTTCCGTAAGACCTTACCGCTAATTTGAATGAAGATGAACTAGAAAAGTTCATGCATCCACTATGTTCTTCGATACAGTCGAACAAACTCACAGTATATATCCTTAAAGATGTGGGAGTCATCTCTCACTTCCGGCATCTACTCTCTATTCCACATCAGTGTCACATCAAGCTTTCTAACTTCTCCATTTTATTCTCTCTTAAGTAATGCCTAATGCACTAGGGTTGTACATTTTGCTCAGTCAGTTTTATCATATTCAATGATTTCCTAGTAATATCAGTAACTTCTTTCCACCTTTCACTTTCCCTTCCTGAAGACGAAGACATAAGGTGGTTTTCACCGCATTTGCCAAATATACCTCATCATAGTTTTCTCAGCAATTAGGGATATATACATAATTGGATTGATTAATGGTAATAAGTAATTGGTTTCAGTGGCGTACCCATATTAGTGGTGAGGGTAGTCGCCCTCGTTGTGTTTTTAGTGATACATATATGTTAAAACTTAAAACCTCAAACGCCCCGCATAAAATTTTGTAGTCACCCTCAATCCGTCTCCAATCCAATTTTAATTTTTAAATGTTTATTAATAAACCAAGTTAAAAAATGCCAGTAATAATATAAACCAAATTCAAATGATGCTCAACTACATTTTCAATTTTAACAAGTTAACCACACTCACAATTAACATATATTAACAAGTTCATTATTAATTTTAATATATTAAACAAAGCCCACCATTAGCCCACTATGGTTTATATATATGAAATTTTGTTTAATTGTCATTTTTTAACATGATCCGACCTGATTCGATGCAAACTAACCCGAACTGTAGAGAAAGAAATTTTTATATACTGATATTCAAACGACTCTAAAAATTTTATGTCCCGTAAAATTGTTATATATCGATAGTTAAACGATCTTAAATAAATTGAGTCCGCCGCTGATTGATTTGATTAACAAATAAGTTTAGTTGTGGTTCTAGTATTTATAATAATCCTTTTAATATTGAAGATCGTTACACGAATGCGTTTGGATCCGTTTTTAAGTTCCAGCAACCTTCTCGCCCGGTGAATAACACAAATACCACGCGCTGCAAAAATCATGTGTGACGGCCACGAGCTCCTCGTCACGCAATCGAGTTGGTCAAAAGTCAACACCTTTGTGATTTTGTCCTTTTATTTTTTTTTTAACATATTTTTTACTCCCTTAAAAAGTGGTAGCGACGTAGCGTCACCAAGTCGGCATCCATGAATTTGAATAAGATCTTTGAAATCAAATATATTAATCCAACTAACATTACAAAATACAAAAACTATCATAACTAATTCTTTTATGGAGTTAAGAATACGACCTAATTAAATACGTAAATACCAAAGTTTTTCCCTTTTAATATGCACTTAAACTATAATGATCAAGACTATGTCTCATTAAATGATACTAATAATCTAATCAACAACACTCACTTTTTTCTTCAATTTTTCTTAATAACAATCACACTTCTGGCTATCGGGGCTTCTCCTCTTGTATGCTTGGGGAGTATGTTTGGGAGTAGTGTTTTCATAGTCGACCAAGCTGCTTTAAAAACTTTAGGTAAAGTGATTAAACACGAGGAAACGTGTCTTTTGACACGGTTACTTAAAACTGAGGTTGTGGAACTGTTTAATTAAGTCTAACGTGTCATGCATAACAATATTATAACCCGTAAAGATATGAATATCACTTAGTTTTTCTATATAAAAAAAAACAACGAATAGCTTTTAAAAGAGTTAGGTTTTCTATAAAAAAAAAATACTAATAACGCAGCTTGTTACTTGTTTACCTTCTATTTTGATGTAAATAAAAAGTTTAATGTTTGGTTTATCACACTTGCATGAATGTATAAGATACACATTTCATTTCACTTGATTTCAAAGAAATATATGCTCCGAGCCTTGGATCATAATCATCCTTTTGTGAGTAAAAATTAACTTAAAATCTATGATTATTATGCAGAGGAATTGTCATTAGCAACCAATGATAAAGTTATGATTGTCATTATTAAAATTGTTTTTTTAACGAAGTCGGGGTGGCATTCTCAAGACGTGATTGCAATCATCTATCATTAGTTTTACGCTTCAGAACCAAGCACGATGCACATTCAAAGAGAAAACCTTAACCCACATTAAACCCCATATGGTTTGAAATTGAATTCATAACCTTTAAAGCTCATGAACTCAAATTTTTATTGTCCCTAAGCTCGTTTGTTCATTATTGAAATTGTTAACATTTATATATCATCAAATGGTTAATGTCAAAATTGTAGCATGTCCTTATGAATTATAAAATTCAATTGCGAGTGTGTAAAGAGCGTGTGTGACACTAGCTTCCCTACTCACACCACGTGCCCGTCATGCCGTTTGCTGATTGAAGCTTCGCTTAATTTTAATGTCAATAAAACAAAACAAGTATTTAAGAATTTAATTTCATACGTTTACATACATTGTGTAATAATTGTTCTCAAAAACATGGATAGATAATAGATTGTTTTGGTTATTTATTAGAAAATATGTTATAAACTCGTGTATTACACGAGATTACATAATGAAGACTTTAATTTATTATCATTAAATCATTTTATATATAAAAATTACGTAACTTTATTGAATTTGATTATGGACCCCCCATATTTAGTTGATTATTTCAATGCAAAGGTTTGTATTTGTTCTATTATGTTGGTAATAATAGAACACTTTTGATCGTAGGAACAAAGAGAAGCAGATTTATTCTATACTCGATAAGTACCAATACGCAATGAGGAATTTAATGTCATCCTGTTGGTGAAAAAATACCTCTTAAGGAAAATAGACATAAGGCTAAAGAGAGCTAAAAAGGATCTTTCTTGTATAAACAGGCACACTTGGAGAGCGTAGTACCATGGAGTTGCGTTCGGAAAGGATAATCGCCCTCGAAAAGGAATTTATTGATTCTCTCCCAATAGGTTGGACCGTAGATGCCGTGATTCACTTCTCGGGCGACGTCTCTGGTTCAAGTCCAGGATGGCCCAGTTGCGCCAAGGAAAAGAATAGAAGAAGCGTCTAAAATATAAATAGAGTAAGTGCGGTTTTCCTCTCTGAAATTTTCAAGACTTAAACATTTTTAGTCCAACTTCAATAGTTTTCATCCATAACGTTTTAAGTCTTAACATTTTTCATCATTAACCTTTAACATAAAACTGTTTAAACTTGAAACGTTGGGGACTAAAACTGTTAAGACTTGAAACGTTAGAAGTGAAAAATGTTAAGACTTCAAACGTTGGGGAAGAAAAATCATAAGACTTGAAACGTTAAGGGTGAAAATTGATATGACAAGAAAACGTTAAAGACCGTTTTTGTTAATGGTGGACTAAACTGTTAAGTATTGCGAACTTAATGCATAAAAAGTGCAGTTTACTTTTTTAAATATATAAGATAAATACTTAGATAATAACAAATTTAAATCTATTTTATAATTTAAGATAATATAAAAGAATTCAAATATTAATTTAATTAATTTAAATAATAAAAAAGACTTTAGAAAACTTGAGAAATGTCACGTGACATTTTTTGAAATGCTTTATTAAAGGTAGATTAAGTAAAAATAAATAAAAAAATAAACTCGAATAGAAAATTTTAATTTTTGCAGGCTATATATGGAACTAGCTTAAAACTCGTGTGTTACATGGTATTACATAATCAACATTTAAAATTTTGTATCATTGTATCATTTCATATATATATATATATACATTAATTTATTATGTTGTGACCACTCAGAATAAATAATTGTTTGACATTTCTGTGAGTATGATTATGGTTTAGTGTTTAAAGATTATTCATGAGAAACTTTTTTAATATAAATTCTTTTAATTTCGTTGGTAATTATACAAATTAAAGAAAGCCAAATTTAAAATATAAATGGATTAACTACGTTTTCGTCTCTGAGATTGGCAATGGTTAATACTTACAATTTTTGCTGTTATACTCTTAACAGAAAACTGTTAGGACTTGAAACGTTAGGGACATGACCTGTTAAAACTTGAAACGTTAGGGATGAAAAATTGTCAAGACTTGGAACGTTAGGGACAAATTATGTAAACGGTGAACTAAAAGTCTGAAACCATTACGTATTGCAAACTTAAGGATTTTAACAAATATAAATGATTTTAAAATTTAAATCTATTTTATAATTTAAGATAAAAATATATAAAAATTCAAAATTTTATTGGTGTTATTATATAGCATTATTTGTAATCAATTATTAGAGTTAGATAATAGACTAAAATAATAAAAGTAACTATTATTTTAACACATTAAATTAATTAAGAAAAAAAATGACAAATAACAACACATATATTTAATTTGATAAGTTTCATCAGTACATGATATTTTATAATAAACAATATTTGATAATTAACAATTTGTTATAAGTGCAGAAATTTATGACGACTCTATGGCTTCTCATTGTATCATTATATAATGTCTTGTATATGTATGAACGAGGTGATATACATACAATAACAATCTCTCAATATCTATATGTTATCTTACACGTAATCAGCACGAGTTCGCTCGTTTTTTTTTTTTTCAATGTTAATCTATGACGTTCCACTATTGTGATTCAAATCTTTAGCATCACCAAATTGAAGATGAAGCATCGCACATCACTATTGAAGAGTGAAAATTGGAGGATTAACAAAACATGGTACATAGACGAAGTTACTTCTCACTTTCGTAAGTCCAATTCTTCAATACCTCTTATGATCACTCCATTCAGGTAACAAAATATTATAACCTCTTTTATTTATTTAGTTTTCACTTTATGAATGCTCCGTTTAGATATGAATGAAGAGCACATACGTTATAGATCTGAACTTAGAATCACATAAGAATAAGTTTTACACGTTGTAAAAGAAAAAAATAATTACCGAATTTTTGGCTTTAAAATAAGATTTTTAATTTTAAAAAAATAAATAAATAAACAAAATAAAATAAAATAATAAGTTTATTATTAATACCCGGCAGGTTCTTTTAATAGTGACTTATCGTTAGCCCCTTCGATTTGTTTCAGATTCCAACTGTTATGCACCTATAAATTGTGACATAAAATATATATTGCTTTATATGATAGCCTTTTTTTATACCGGACATTATATTAAATAAATTTTAAGTAGATACAATAAATTTAATCTACTTCAAGTTGAATAGGTATTCAAGAAAACATACCATGAAATCTGTTTACGTTTATGATAAGTGGGTTTGAATTAATAAATGCACTCTAATAATATATACCGAATTTCGTGAACCTAAAGTTTATCATATCAAGATTTAGAAATTCCACAGTATCAAATTGTCATAAAAATAAAAAAATTCATTTAACAATACTAATGTATCATAGTAGTTTTAGTTTGTATCATTATTTATCCAACTGAAGTATGAATCATTTGGATTCTTAAAATAGTATTCAAGTATAAGTACTCATACCAAGAATTTAAGTCTTTTTATTGAGAGGAAAAAATGATATATTAATCAAAACTCTACAAAGATGCACTTATATAAAAATTTTAAAGACAAATGAAACAAAACGTTTTACTTCATAAAGGTTTAACAAAAGATTTTCAAGTTGCAAGTGTTCATCAACATAGAGGTCTATACGAATATAATTGTTAGTGCAAAATATATATATATATATATATATATCTCATGTTCCGTATTTACTCTAACAATATATTCTGAAAGAAAATTCTTTTTTTTATGGCTTTTAAAAGTAAAATACACGTGACAGAATATTTTTACTTGTTACTTCAGTTTAATTATGTCATTAAATTGATATTTTGTAAGCTTTATAACAAGTGTGACAAAATATGACTACATACTCGACAAATACGATATAGCTGACATCGATATATTAACTAGACAATTTTACATAGATGTGAATGTGGCTAGCGCCTCTACCTAAAGCATTTTACCCATTTACTTTTTAAGTTAGAGATAGATGATGAGTTGGTGATAGATGATGAATCATATGTAAGTAATTATGTTTACGATGCGGATCGTGAATATAAATTTACTTTAGTTGCTTATTAGGATAAGCAGGGGAGGCTCAGAGCATGTGCGAGCCCGATTCTCGCACAGGGCCCGTAAATTTAGGGGGCCCATTTTGAAAAAA
>WOUH02000045.1:10203942-10215661 GCA_009936405.2 Stevia rebaudiana
AAACCAACCAATTAGATCTAAATTCTAGTCTGTCAACACCATACATGTGGGGGTGAGAAATTCACGGTTCTGAACCGTTAGAAACCGAGGAATCGAACCGTTAAGGGAAACCGGACCAATAATTTTGGTATAGGCTCGGTTAACGGTTATGCTAAAATGGGTTAACGAGTATCGGTACGGTTCTGGTTCCGTAATCAGGTAAAGGGTTAGGAACTGATAGAACGGAAAGCATGCACATTAAAATCATGATTTTTCATTGGCTGTTTTACACCAAGACGATCCATATTTCAAAATATGCACATATTCCCCAAAAGGCAAAATCTGTTGCGTAGTACTATAAAACACCCACTTCGATCAATCAAGATTGATGTGGAATGATCAATCAAGTGAAACGAGACTAAGGTAATCATGTTTTCATACTTTTTGATCAATACTCATGTTTTCTATTATTGATCAGTGCTCTGAATTCATGATATAGATTTGATGATTCGAAATACAACCTCATATTTTTTTAATGATTCATGATCGAGATTCATCATAGAAAAACAGCTTCATTATAGAATTCATGATCGAGTTTCATATGTTAAGAAAACCATATATTATTGCAGACTATATGTCTATATCTAACCACAACCAGCCTCATGTTTGTTTCGTTAATGCATAATTTGTGTTGAATTCTTGTTGAACTTTGTTGAAATTTTGGTTGAAGTTTGACAGTGGCTAAAAGCCTTAAGCATATTGTTTTCTGCGTATTTTATTGGAACATGTTTGCGTCGGTCAAACTCGGTGAGGTTTCCTACCAGGGGCGAAACTTAGCATAGGGCGGGCGGGGCGACCGCCCCTGCTCCGTTTTTATCCACAGGTTTTTATATATATAATCTCGCCCGTGCCGTTAAAAAAATATAAGGTCAATTTCGCCCCGGCTCCAAAAAAAAAATTGATTATAATATATGGTTGGGAAAAATACCCGAGCGACTAAATAACGGATATTTATTTGGATATAGTTGAGGTTTGGGCTTTAATTATACTCAATTTTAATTCATATATAAACCCATTACCCATAACCTAAAACCCATTATCTCTAACCCATTATCTTTATAAAATAACCAAGCCCAATAGCCCAAATGCCCAATACTTCATTAATAATTAAAATAAAACAATTTTAATAAAATAACCAAGCCCAATAACCCAAATGCCCAAATGCCTCCACTAGACGTCTCGACCACTCTTCCACTCTTCCAACCTTCTCCATTCTTCAATAGGTACCAAATCTTCAATTCTCCTTCTAAACCCTAAAATCCCCAAATTTTTATTTTTCTTTATTTATTCAATTTGTGGTGTTTTTATTTTCAATTAAGCTATTGTATATTGTTACTATGTTGTGGTGATGAATACATGATTAATTGATCATTTGATTCAATGTTTAGTGTTGACCCGACCCGACGACCTGAACTGTTGACCCGAACTGTTGACCTGAACTGTTGAGTCGAAACGTAGCGTTAGGAAAAAAAAAATCTATACATAATCTCGCCCTTGCCTTAGATTTTCTCAAGATTCGTCTCTGGTGAAGCGTGATATGGAGATAAACCTCATCTCTATCAAGAAAGAAAGGTTGATGACAAGATAAACAACATATATATATGATATCACGTTATCATATATATGACATATTATCCTCAGGCAAATACATATATATATATATATATAGTCTTTCGAATAAATGTGGTTAAGGTCTACGCCCTTAAGACAAAACTACTCTACATCTACATCTTCTACTCTTATTCTAGACCATGTCCATATAGATATGTAATTCTATAAACTCTTGTCTAACTTGCTCATCTTAAGTCAGTTTAGGCTTGCCTCTAGCGACAACCGTCGACATTCCCGATTTACTTAATTTGACTATTTGATTTGACTTTGACTAGTTGACTCGGGTTAGAATACTTTGACTTCGATTCTCTACTTAAGGGACTATATGTGTGTATATATAATCCTATAAGAAAACGTTTTATATGCGTAAATCACAATGTGCTGTATATATACAAACGTTTTCTATGCGTAATTGTATGGTTAAATTTACATTGGTGATGTGCATGAATTTTGGGCAACTTAATTTAGAGGGTCATAACTTGGTGTAGACCTCTGTTGTCAAAGGCGCACGAGGCGCGCGCCTAGGCGCAACTCAGGCGCGTCCCTCAGGCGCAATTCCAGCGGTATTCAGGTTTTTCGGCCTTGTTCCGACCACTTTTTGCACATTCCGACCAAAATTTCGGCTAAATTCAGGCTATACTAATCTGAAACAAGTTTTAACATGCCTAAAACATATACAATAGCTCTAAAAAAGCCTAAATATAACATATAACAACCTAAACTATACATAAAAAAGCATATAACACATCTAAAAACCCCTAAAATAGTATTTTTATACTATGCGCCTTTCTTAAAAAAACCCTCGCTTTTTAATCGCCTTGCGCCTAGGCTCCGGGCGTGACCGATGCGCCTTAAGTGCGCCTTGCGCCTTCGAAAACTATGGTGTAGACATAACCAAATTACACAAATTTTAGTTAGAATCTAATTTCCGAGAGTCTGCCTTCATACCCATGTGGTCCATAAGTCTTTAATGAGTTTGAGTTTGCAAACACCATAAACAAAATGAGTGCTCTAGGGAGTCATTTTTATAATAAAAATTGGTTCCCCAAAAAAAATGGAAAATTTTATATCATTAGAAAACCAAAGATCGTTTATCATCATCATCATTATTATTATTGAACAACAAATATATGATAACTTTAATAGGGAAGTATTATGAAACAACCACTTTTTTATTTAAGAACCAAAAAATCAAAAATTAAAGAACTTCAAACAGTTCTCATTTCTTCATACGATATTATTTTTTAAAATGAATTGCATCACTGAATTACAAATTTTCTTCTCCTTCAAACGAGTATAATGAAGCCATACTAAAAAGGAAAAAAAGTTTGCGTCATAAATTTTAATACTACATATATGTAGTATGATGATAATCTTAAAAAAAAATTAATACTACATATATGCAGTATAATAATAATTTACAAATTATACTTTTTAAATTTATATTTGCATTTTTAGAAAAGATTAATTCAGAATTTTCTTTATTTTTTTATCTTTTTATGTATAATGAATATATGTAATATTAATATAGTATGTTAATAATTCATATGTTTTAATAATTTGAGTTACCTTACACATTTACTATAAGTGTTCTTTTTTGTTTTTTGATGTATATCTATGAATATTACAAGTAGTCGTTCAAAAAAAATTAAAAAAAAAATTATTACAAATATACTACATATATGCAGTATACTACAACTTACGACGTAAATTTTTTTATTTTTTTTATATGACTTCATTATACTCGTTTGAAAGAGGGTAAAATTTGCGATCTAATGGTGCAAACCGTTTTAAAAAATAATAACATATAAAGAAATTCTTGATACAAGAAATATTTGAATTTCACTTAAAAATTAATTTTTAGTTATTAAATTAAAAATATTTTTCTCATTAATAAGCCCTTGTTTATAAAATCTATATTCGTTGTATTTTGTAGTCCGAGCCAAAAGATGTCACGTATGCATCCAAATAGTACGGAAATGGTGTCGAAAAGAAAGCAAAAAGAAAGAACGAAAGAAAGAGGTAGGTTCAAATTATTTCCCCAACGTTATCGCTATCCAATAGGAGCTTTCCCTTTCAACCAAGGAAACATTTTGCCTTTTTCTCACCGCCCCCACGTGCAATGTTCTAGATATCATAAATACTTCTTTTTAAGAATCTATAATCTAACACCATAAATACAATTTACTTCTACTTGGTAGGTTTTTTACGTTTAACATGCTCATTGAAGGTTTTTGAAGTTTTTACATTTGTCGGTCACAACATGCTGAAGTGATACATGAATATTATTATTATTTTTTAGAACAAACGATCAATAAAAAAGTAGCAAAGTGCTAGAAAAGTACAAATTAAAAAGAAAAAAATACCTTAAAAAACCAACTTAGATCATAACATTTTTCTCATTAATTGTAAGAAAGGGATGTTTATATTGAAGATAATTATGAATCTTGAATAATAAGCAAGAGATAAATTTAAAGTTTAGTTAAAATAGATAATTATAAGGTATTATTTATTTGTAATATTTATCAGGTTTATTAGATATGT
Source organism: Stevia rebaudiana (assembly GCA_009936405.2). Taxonomy (NCBI): domain Eukaryota; kingdom Viridiplantae; phylum Streptophyta; class Magnoliopsida; order Asterales; family Asteraceae; genus Stevia; species Stevia rebaudiana. Next base: position 10,208,137 of record WOUH02000045.1, read on the forward strand.
TTATTTAATTGTTTATTTGGTTTCATAGTTTGAGTAGGATTACAATTGTTTAGTTATAAATAGGGGTATAATGAGTAATTATAATTGTCCTGGTTTAATTATATACAAGATTTGATCAGGTTTGATCAATCACAAAGAATTTTTGTGTTCGTATTATTTTTTCGATCAACAGTCTGGGCCAACATAAACATGGTTTCAACCCGGTCAAACGCACTCCTCAAATCCTTCCCAAACTGATTTCAACATGATCCAATAGAAAAACGTTTTGACTTTTGAGCCAAATGACCCAAACAAAACCAGTTTGGACCAAAACCTCATACATATCAACCTATTTTTTTTTTGAATCGCATGTTAGTTTATACTCCATGTTAGATTAGCACCATGCCCGAGTTTTTTAAATCCAGTCCCTGCAACTCAGAGATTTATATGGGTAGTGCGCCCCCAAGGATTCGAACTCAGGACCTTTAAGGAAGTTCAGCCTAAGCCTACATTACAAATGGGGGATGGTTCCGATACAAACAATGTTTTCGTAAAAACTGTGAGAACCAAAGTGTTATTATTAATAACAAAGTGGTATCACAATATTTTTTCATGTTTTTTTTTAAATTATGAGATTCAAAGTGATAGCATAACAACAAGGTGCTATTGTAATATTTTTTCAATGTTATTTTGTATATAAAATATAACTTTTAATAGCAGCACTTTGTTAGTTATAAATGTTTTTTGTACAAATTATGAGACCCAAAGTAATTGTATAAATAACAATGTGTTAATGTAATATTTTTACAATGCTATGCTTGTATATATGAAACATAATTTTTAGTGGTAACACTTTATTATTTATTATAAAACTTTGTATCTCACCTTTTTCTTAAAAAAATAAAGTTTGTATTTATCTAACTCATATAAAATTATATATATCTATTGACCACACGTCCAAATACTCTATCTGAAGCCCAAAACCCGGGATCCAATCCACAACCGGGCTATTTGGGTTAACGAACGATCGTATATAAAAGAAAAACGAGAATTAAAAGAAAATCAGAGAGCAAAAAACGAAGGTGAAAATCGAAAGACAGGTTCAGATCAGTACCCTTTTGAGGTTTTGAGGGAGAAAACACCAAAATCCAATCGGAACTTATCACCCCCCATTCTTATTGTTCGAATCGCTCGTTGATTGTCTCAATCGATCGGAGATATAATTTAACCCTAATTGTATAGGCAGATTATCGAAATGAAGACGACAAAGGGAGGCAAAGTTATGAACCCTACCGACGCTTATCGCAAGGAGCTTCGGAAGAAAGAATTAAAAAGAGTAAGTTTTTTTTTGTTATAATTGACTCTGCTGATTGTAATCAAATCGTGCTTGTCTGTTATTGCCCTAAATCAGTTAAAACTTGTTGATTATGAAACAAACATTATAAAATTAGGCTGTAGGGTTATTTTGGAGGGACAGAACAATCCATGGCTTGACAATTGAATTACTGAGCTTTATACTCATTATGTAGGAGAGATGGCACATTGAACTGTTTGTGTGATTATTGACCGATTGATTTAGCTATATTTTTACTTTGGTGATTCAAATGTAAAAAATCTGCTGTCATAATAGAAGCATCAAAATGTGTTCTTTATTGGCTTCTTTTTATTTTTAGTAGTTTGTAAACTCTAGAATCATATGATGTATTTAATTTATCATGTCAAGTTATCAATCATTTATAATTGGCATTGTTGGAGAAACTCCCTTGTATTTATTTCTATTGTTATTGGCGTCACTAACCTGATATACTGTTATAATTGACCTGGTTAACATGCATTTTATTATATACTTTTTGCTACAGAACAAGAAGGAAAGGAAGAAGGTAAGAGAGGTTGGGATACTGAAGAAGGATCCTGAAACCCTCAAGGAACAAATTGACAAATTGGAAGCAATGAGTAAGTCCTAAATGATCAGTAATTTGTTATTTTTTTTATACAAGCGTATTTGCTATCGAATGTACAGTTGAAGTACAAGAAAGTGACAAAATAGGTTATATGTAAAATATTATTGTCAAGCGTTGGTTCACATTGCTTGAATACAATAGGGTCTTATTGTAAAAAATGTTGTAAGTAGAAGAAAATATATATTATTGTACTCTAGTTGAAGACTCATATTTGGTTGCTATTATTTAATACAGAGGCAGATGGTGCATTGGATAAAGCCAGAAAACATAAAAAAAGACAACTCGAGGACACACTGAATCTTGTTATTAAGAAAAGAAAGGTAAAAACTCAATACTTGTTTCAAAAATATAAATATGTAAAACATTGTGGTAAGTTGGTAACTATATAAAGTTACATAATTTATAAGTCATATGTGATTTGTTTAACATTTGTCAACAGGAATATGAAGAGAAAATGAAGGAAAAAGGCGAAGCTCCTGTTATGTTCAGGTAAATTATCTCAAATGTGATTATGAATTTATTATAAGAATTTAATAGCAAAATGTTGAACTTACTCATATGTATTTGAATTTTTTAAATTTAACCCTGTAATTTGGTCTTCAGTCACCTTGGCCCTCTTCGAAGAAGAACTGCAGAGGAAGAAGAGAGAGCGAAGCACCCACAACCCGAGGTAAACTTTAACCATGATTAAGTTAGTTAATTATATATTAATATGCTGACGTCATCACTAGTGGACGCGGTACGTTATTTGCAGGATTCTGTTTACTATCATCCTCAATGGAACCCAACCGGTGCTCCACCACCTGGAAAACCGCCAATGTACAAGTCATCATTAGGACCAATAATTCCATTAGTAGAAGGTTCATCAAGCGGTGCAGTTGCTGAGTCAGATGATGTCGGTTCATCAGTTCCTCCACCACCACCGCCGCCACCTCTGCCGCTAGCTGATGGTGAATCAGCTTCTCTGGAAGATGCTCCTCCTTTACCCCCGCCTCCACCAATGCCAGCTAAGACTGCCACGTCAGATTCAGGTGCCATGTTGCCGCCACCTCCCTGCCCACCACCCAAAGAACATGTGCCAGGTCATCTTGGTCTTCCTCCGCCACCTCCACCTCCGCTGCCACCTGGCACTGGAGTTACCGATAGGGATAAAAACCAGTCTTCAAAATCAGATGACTCAGCATCTACCAAACTCCCACCGCCACCTCCACCGCCAGGTCTGCCACCCGGAAACCAATCCGAAAATGCTTCCGAACCCAAGGACTTTTCTAAAATGGTCCCACCGCCGCCGCCTCCAAGGCAACCACCGCCAGTTCCCGGACCTGGAATGGTTCAGGTTATGCCGCCAGGGATCTCTCGTTTCCCACCACCACCGCCTCCGCCAGACATGCGTCCACCGTTAGGAATACCTGGTCAACAACCGCCTCCTCTGGGGATGATGCCGCCAATGATGCCAAGACCGCCATTCGGACCGCCACCAATGATGAGACCGCCTCTTCCTCCCGGACCGCCACCTCATCTAATGGAGGAGTTTTATAGACCAACCGTACCTCAAAAACCTTCGTATGTCAAATCAGCTGCTTCAACTGTTGTTAAGAGACCTTTGGCTCAACATACTCCACAACTAACCGCCATGGTCAGTTAAAAAAATCTCCATTAATAATCTTTTTTTTATTTCATGATTATTATTATTATTATTATTTAATATTGCAGGTGCCAGCATCGGTACGGGTGAGGAGAGAGTCAGCTGCACCAAAGGCAAAACCAAAACCATCTGTTTCATCAGTATCGGTAGTTTCTCAACCTGCACCGACTCCAACTGTTTTAAAACAGCCAGCTGTCAAAGTGTCATCCACGTCAGCAGCAGCCAAACCGCCAAGTGTCGATGATTCTTACATGGCGTTCTTGGAGGATATGAAAGCTCTTGGTGCACTTGATAACTGATAGAATGTGGAGTAAGAATCGTGCGTTTAGCTGATATAACAGATGTTGTCTTGTGGGTTGATTTTAGAGATTAGATGTATTTCTTGTCATCTCTTTAATCATGTTTTCTTTCTTCATGTAAGGTTTTAACTGATTTTTGGATTGTATCCAATTATTATATCAAACGTGAGACACCATGGCTAAACTGTAAGCTTAATGTAAAATGGATTTTATTAATTTGCTTTTTTTTTTTAATCTTTCAAATGAGTCCATATAGATAATAGTTTTTTTTGTTAAGTAATTTCCAGCTTTGTTTTTTCTGCTTTAATGTGGGTTGTTTTAATATCAATGCTTTGATAAGCAATGACAACCAGTTTCATAATTTATATAAGCCACTGAATTTGAGGTTCTGAATGTCAATTAATGACAACAGTTTCTATTTCAGTTACGTTCAATCTTCATGAATCTGATGTTTTGCTTAATATAAGCACTTTATAAGAATGGGTTTTTAAGTTTCAATGCTATAGAAAGAGCTTTTCATATCATAATAAAGTTTCTATTATATGAGTTTATCTATATGTAAATGTTTATCATTACTATAGTTACGTATCTTATCTTTCTTCAGTTTTGCGTTGAGTGATATGTTAAAAATTGTAATTATATTCATCGTTAGATGGTAGTCATATTGTTCAGCTGGGGAACTGTTTAGCCTAAGACTATCCGGTATACCGGGCTGGAGTGGGGCTTGAGTGGCATGTCACGTAGGAGAGAGAGTGGGTAAAGTGGGTGAGTGAAATGGTGTAAATGCATGGGGCTTGAGTGGGGTGTTGATGTGGTGTTTTGTGATTGGTAGGAGGGTAATATGAAATATTATTATTAGTTAGAAAAAAAAAAGAAAAAAAAACCAATCAAACCCACTCACGCCTGCACCCCACTCACGTCAACACCAAAAACGCCCCAATAACGCCACCCGGGGCAGTGTGGGGGCGTTATTGGGGCCAAAAACGTCCCAAAAATGGGTATACCGGATAGTCTAATCATTCTCATGATAGATATTGTGGGGTTGATTGTTTGTGTTGTACGTTTAACGTTTAAGTGTCTTTTTGCTAATATCCACATATTCACCATAATCCCTAAAAATGAGTGTATCGTGATTATAGGTGGCAGAAAGAACATGTAAAACAACCAAGCTTAAATTTGTTAAAACAACGTAAAATGCGGTAAGACATTTGATGATAGAGACCGATTCGAGATGGTCAATCTCCCAATGACTTAGCCTTTTGTAGTAGGCAAACACTCCCAAGAAATCAAGAAAATGAAACTAGAACTTTGATAAATTTTCTCATATATTACTCAATAGAAACAAATTACATTATAAAGAATAGAACAAATGCAAGTTACCTAAAAACATGGACACTACTTGTGATCATGGATCACTTAGGGAAACATGGGAAATTGCAAACTAACTACTTGCATGTACGTGGGATTAAAACACTTAAACATAGTTGACTACTTCTCTTTCTCAATCGGGTGGAATAGTGTCGTGTCGGTCACGGGTCGGGTCTTGTGTGTTGTGACGTATCAATAATGTTTTTGTTTGGGAATTTGTTAGAGAGAAGGTGGGTTGCGAGTGTGATTGAAACATCAGTTTGGTTGCTGATTGATTGCTTTAGATCCATTGATGTATTTTTATTTTGTAAAATGTTTCACGGTTGTGTTTGTTATATTGTGCGGAGAATTGCAAATATATAGCATTATGCCGTTTGAATGTTTGATAAAGATGGAAAAGATATAGACAATTAAATTAATTAAATTGAGTAAAGATCCGTATTATTCTGAAATTGTGAAACTAATTAACAAGATTTTTGCTTGTTTGGAATGGTGCGCAAGATTTTTGCTTGTTTGGAATGGTGCGCGCTTTAAGATATTGTAATGGGAAAAAACAAATAATTATAGAAATCTACTAAATAAAAAACACTTAAAATTGTTTGTTCAATGGAACCGTGATTTATAAAATACTTTAATCACTAATTAATATAATTTTTTCAATATTTTCAATACATTTTTTGAAGATGGGTAAAATTTTATTAAAACAACAGTTGAACCAGCAAGGTACTAGGTCGATCAAAAGTACCTCAAATCCAATGAAAACTACAAATCAATACTAAAAGATCACCAATCCTCCCAACCACATTACAAAGTTTCTCTCGATTCTTGATCCAGAAAAATCCGAGTTGCTTAACATCCTCCACCAATTTATTTATAAAGTGCATCCGGCCTTTGAAAACCACCTCGTTCTCATTGTTTGGTTTAAGGTTGATCAATACATAAGGTTCTCTAAAAAGGTATACAAAAAGATGGATCTCTCAATTACCTTGGTCACCAATCAAGGGGCATTTGTTTTAATGGTACCCTACATAATTCTCAAATATGAGGTCTCGGATTGTACTCTCACTCAGAGCATACAGCTCTAGTGTGAGCCAAGAGGGTTTTTCACAAAAGGGGTTTTCTTCTTGATCAGTGGGGTGGGTCGCCACAATCTCAGCGATTCACTGTGTGCAAGGTTGATCTCTTAACTGATCTGATTCTTATGGAAAGCGAACGCTATTCACTGTTCAAACATTAAGGTAGGATTATGATTTGTCTTCATCTGACCTCCTATACCCTAGTGTTTTATTAGGTTTGTACTGAGAATGTTTCTTGTTTATTTTCTTAAAAAGTAAAAATAAATTAGCATGTAAAAATAAATATCGGGTAATCAAATACTCTATAAAAACTTATATACAAACCTACTAATATTACGTTACCATATAACTGAACTTAAATATTCATTAGGAGTGTAATTGAGTCGAGCTGAGTCGAGCTGGGGCAAGCTTAAGCTCGGTTTTTTCGAGCTGAGTCGGCTTGGCTCTTTTTTTCTTTGAGCTGAAAAGTTGAGCTTAAGCTCGGCTCATAAAAAAGTACGGGTCACGATTCGAGCAACGAGTCGGCTCGTTTTTTTTACAAATTAGTATAAAAAAAATTAAACTTTTAACACATATAAAATTCATACTTTGTAAGCTTAATTACGTACTTATATATATACACATATATAAACCATTACCTTTTATTATAAAATAGTGCTTCCTATGAATTCCTTAAATAAAATTAAAAAAATATAAATAAAAAGATATATAAACAAATAATTATATATATATATACATGTTATTATATATATATTTTTATATAAGTATAATATATTTGGTTTAAAAATCGAGTCAAGCCAAGAGCTGAGCTACGAGCCGAGCTGGGCGTGGCCGGGCTCGAGCTCGCAATTTTTCAAGCCGAGCCGACCCGGCTTGTTTTGGAGCGAGATTTTTTCGAGCCGAGCTGTTTTCGAGCTATTTTTGAACAGTCTTAATATTCATAATAATAACGATGATCCTTTTTGTTCTACTACCCGTGCAGGGGCGTATCTATGTGGTCTCCAGGGGTATCCCGGGAGACCGCTGACCGCACGTATTGGAGAAAAAATATTTTTTTTTATGTTCTGTATAGCGTGAGACCGCCAAATGAAAATTTGGAGACCCCTACTGTTTTTTTTTTAACCAAATCTATTAAAAAATGCATCAGTTTCAAAAAAGAAAGTAAAAAAAACGCCTCTCGCGAACCAAATCTATTAA
>WOUH02000045.1:10221729-10236293 GCA_009936405.2 Stevia rebaudiana
TGGTTTGGTTCGGTTAATTTTTTTTTTAATACGGTTTGGTTTGGTTTACGGTTGGGGCACTCAAAATTTCAAAACCGATTAAACCGAACCGAACAAACCGTACAAACCGTAAACCGAACCGATGAACACCCCTACCTCTTGGTCATCATAGTCGTTGATGATCGTATGTCGAAGCGTTAGAACTCATTGGTGTTGGTGATTGTGACTGTGACTGTGACCGGTTAGAATAGTAGTAAACGTTATGAACAATATATACATACATTAATAATATATACTTTATCTTTTAATTAAAGTAAATATTTTATACTTTAAGTATATATTATAAAAAAGAACAAAAAAAAAACGTCACATAGGCATGTTAATTTGGATTGCTTTGTATGCGAAATATAATATTACAACAAATATATCGAGTTTACTGACCTGATTCAGAAAATATATATTTACAACTGACTTAATTGAATAAAAATAAATCTTATTACTATTTTAGAAAGTTTCTTAAAAAATTATAGTTTATTATTATGTTTACGAAAAGCATTTTGAAAAAAATTCTCAAAGAAAGTTATTGTTTGCACACAGGATAGCCAAAAAGACTCACATAAATTATTGCATCATAATTTATAGCTCACCATTTTCTTTCTTTTACTTTATGCTTCATGTCTCCTTCAACATGTTGAATATTGCCGCTGTTTGTTGATATTATATAAATGGCCACTATTCATTTTATTAATCAATTATTATATAATAAAAAATTGCAAGTTGGATGTAATGTCATCCATATGTAGATATGAGACAATCAATGCTGTCACAGGACTCAAAAAACCAACCAAGATCCCTCCTAAACTTTTCTTACAATCCCTATTTTTTACTTTTTTTGTCCCATAAGCCATTATCCGTAACCAAATCCACAAAATTTCAATCACTTAATACCGATTAACGGATTATTAAACTATATATCATCTCTCTACTGGTCGACCGAACTTCGAAATACATTTAAAATATTTAATAAAATTAATAAACATGAAACAAAAAATACTAAATAAAAAAACATATATATGTTTTGAAGACAAAATATAACTATTCTTTTAAAAATCGAGTCAAACTATTGGTGGATTTACGGTTCAACTATCCATTTTATTTAACAATATATCATATCACGTATTAATATACCATGTTCGGGGTTATGTTCAGGGTCGACTCCTCAACCGTCGTGACACCGTACCCGTGATGCGCGGAAATTGGATGAATTCCGTAACCCTTCGCCGATGTTGGGTTCGAACCCGGAATTAGATTCCCGATTCGACCCATCACCCAGACCCAGATGTCCTTCAAACTGTTATAAGTAAGAATTGGACCTGCGTCTCCACTATGAAGAACATGTCCTTAACACCGAACCAAATTCTCATCGCAACTATTCATAATTAACTTACAAGTTTTGTGATTGAGTTTTCACGGATCGGTTTGAACAACGCACTAATGGGTCCCCGATCGATTCTGAGAATGGTCTTTCGTATTTAAGACCGAATAATGATTAACAATAGTCCAAGAAAACGAAGAAATTTTGCAACCATACCAACTACCAGATATAAAATTTGAATCAAAAATTAAATGCAAAGTCAACTATGAACACTCCCTACATGATTCAACTTTTGATGCTATCATCATCATCATCCCATCTGTATCTTTCTGTTTTCTTTGACAAATCGCTGGTCAAATGGCTCATTAGGGTTCCATGTAGAAGATAAATTAAGAAGCTTCTTGTTTCCACCATGGCTGTGGCTCAATTCATGATGAAGATGATGAACATCGTCTTCTTCTCCGTAACTTTGTTTCATCTTCTCATCATTCCTGCTCGTTCATTTCCGTTGTGTACAGATTCAAGTAAGCTTTTTATTATAAATTTGTTGTACTTTTTCAATGATTTTACTTATGTGTTTGATGAATCTTCAACTGTTTGTAACAGCTGCACCACTTACACCTAAAACCCCTCTGGTTTTCTGCAACTACAATGGCAGTTCATGCTGTGATTCTACAGTTGACTCAAATATCCAGAAGCAGTTTGAATCCATGAATGTATCTCAACCTGCCTGTGCTTCTGTTCTCAAATCCATCCTCTGTTCGGTATGAACTTCTATCTTCATTTCATAATATTCTAACTCACAACAAAAATCTACTAAACTCGATTTCATCTTTTTCAAGCAAGTTATAATCAATCATCTTCAACCTGTTGATTTTCAGCGATGCGATCCATTTTCTGCAGAAATCTATACAATCAAAACAGTTGCTCGACAAGTTCCTGTTCTTTGCAACTCTACTGTTTCATCAAGCAGCAATTTCTGTGAAACAGTATGGGATACATGTCAAAATGTATCCATAACAAATTCGCCATTCTCACCATCAAATTCAAGCAATAAACTCACTGATATTTATCAATCAAGATCCGATTTCTGTAACGCAATTGGCGGACCTCCCGTCAATGATTCAGTTTGCTTCGACGGTGAGAAAGTCAACCTAAACATCACCACAAACAGCACAAAATCAACCCCAACCGGCATGTGTTTGGAAAAAATCGCCAACGGTTCTTATCTAGACATGGTGGCCCACACAGATGGTTCGAACCGCGCGTTTTTCTCGAACCAAAAAGGACAAATCTGGTTAGCCACGTTACCAGAAGTCGGGTCTGGACGCGGGTTGGTTCTCGATGAGTCCAACCCGTTCCTTGATTTGACCGATGAGGTTCACTTCGATACTCAATTCGGGTTGATGTCGATAGCTTTGCACCCGAATTTTGCACAAAACGGACGGTTTTTCGCTTCGTTTAACTGCGACAAAACGCAAACGCCGAGTTGTGCCGGAAGGTGTGCTTGTAATTCCGACGTGAATTGTGATCCGTCGAAGCTGACGTCCGACACCGCATCTCAGCCGTGCCAGTATCAAACTGTGGTGGCGGAATACACCGTTAACGGGACCACATCCTCACGAGCGTCGGTGGTAAGTAATTTTTAGCGATTCTTATGATAATAATCAATAAATCGTGTTCTGATTGCCCGATTTTCTGCAGATTCCGACTGCATCTCCGGTGGAAGTGAGGAGGATATTCACGATGGGAATTCCGTTCACGTCTCATCACGCCGGACAGATTCTATTTGGACCAACCGATGGATACTTGTATTTCATGATGGGAGATGGTGGTGCAGGTGATCCGTACAATTTCGCACAAAACAAGAAGTCATTACTTGGAAAGATTATGAGATTTGATGTCGATACCATACCCAGTAAGTGAAACATCAGATTATGAACTCAAATGTAACAGCTATAACATCAAATTTGAATCAATAAAGTCAGTCTTGAGTTCTTGACCTGAAAAAGTCAACGTGTATGGTTATGGCATCTAATGAAGATGTACAGTTGACCTGAAAAGTCAAACACTCAAACAGACCAAATTTTAACCTCAAATTAAATTCAGAAAGTTTGAAATTTTTCAAAAACACAGAAATCATTTGTTACAAATAATTCAAACAGTTTGGTGTTGATTTTGATGACGAAATAAGCATCAACTTACTAACTTAGAATCAAGCAAACCAATAGTTTGACCTCAAAAGTCAAACTGTTCAAATTTCTTACAACACTAGTTTACAATTTTAACTTTAAATTCAGGCGAATCTGACATCACAAATCTTGGGTTATGGGGAAACTATTCAATCCCGCGTGACAATCCGTATATTGAAGATAAAGATTTACAACCCGAAATCTGGGCATTAGGATTAACGAACCCGTGGCGTTGCAGTTTCGACTCAAAAAGACCATCTTATTTCATGTGTGGAGATGTAGGCCAGGTATTTAAACAAATATAACTAACTAGTAACTACATTTATTTATTTCCTAATAAAGTATTAAAACTTTATAATTGTGTTACGTGAAGAACTACTATGAAGAAGTAGATATAATCACAAAAAACGGGAATTACGGGTGGCGTGTATATGAAGGAACCAATATTTACATTCCTGAAAATTCTCCTGGTGGAAATACATCTACAAGCTCCATAAATCCTATTGACCCTGTAATGGGATATAAACATTCAGATGTAAACAAGAACGAAGGTTCAGCTTCGATCACTGGCGGGTATTTCTATCGATCCACAACCGATCCGTGTTTATCCGGAAGGTAAAACTAAACTAGTCAAAGCTTTGACTTTTAATGAAACGTTTTGACTTTGAACATCAAACTAACTCATATTGATTGTTGGTGTTTTCAGTTACTTGTTTGGAGATCTATACGCACATAATATGTGGGCCGGTGTTGAAACGCCTGAAAATAGCGGGAATTTTACAACGAGTAATATTAATTTTGGTTGCGCTAAGGATTCTCCCGTACCGTGTGATCTTGTACCGGGTAGTGAGCTTCCTGCATTGGGTTATCTGTTTTCATTTGGTCAAGATAATAATAAGGATGTGTATTTGTTATCATCTAGCGGTGTGTATAGGATCGTTTCTCCAAGCCGTTGTGGCTACACGTGTGCGTATGAAAGTAGAACCACGGGTTCGACACCGGCTCCAGGTTCACCTAGCGGTTCAAGCGCAAACATGTTGATGGGTTCATGGAAGAGTCTGTTGCTTCTCTTGTTGTTCATTGGGTTGGTCTACTAGACTCTATGGTACTTGATCTTCCACTAATGCGTTAATGTGTATTATTATTAAGTATATTGTCATCAAATTTTCTAAGTCTTATTTTTGTGTAATCTTATGACTAAATTGACAATTCCTCTATTACTGTTGATTATTAATGTTTGAGAGTAATGTATAACTCCCTTTTGTCATGTGAACATTCTCTAAAGTTCTACATAAATGGATTATAAAAATCTAAACTTTTGACTCAACAGAAAATAATAATAATAATAATAATAATAATAATAATAATAATAATAATAATAATAATAATTCATACTATTGGTTTATTAGTTTAACCAATGACACTCTCTAGAACGTTCAAAGATTTAGACTTTAAGATAGACTTTATCAAATCAATAGATTCATAGATAGAAATTTTGATTATTAAAATCTATTTTTTCTAAATTTTATGATCATATATGCTATTTTAACACCTAAATTTTTATGAATTGAACAGGAAAGTGTTCCAAATCAACACAAACCAACCACTAACCAGACCCATTTTAAACCAACACATAACTAAGAATAAAACATTTCGATCATGTAAGATTAAAAGGGGAAAGATGTACTTCTTAGATTAAAATCCAACAAAGTTTTACAATAAATTACAACCACCCGAGATTTTACCGTACCAAAACTTCCCCGTAAACATGTATAATCAAAACATTAACACCGATCTAAGAAAGATAGGTAGACTAAAAAAGAAAATAATCAAAGAATCCCGAAGATCCATTCTTGATCGGCCCGCTTTTTTTTTAAATATTTTTGTAATCAAATATGAAAAAAGAGCAGGTGTCATCTCATATTACAGCATTGAGGTCGACCATAAAGTTGTAACTTATTCCACATGCATAACATTTGTCTTGGAGATTGATAATGTGCTGTATAATAATCTTCTATGCAACCGAACTGGCAAAACTTCAAACTATGAACGTATTCTACGCGTTTTGTTGCGTTAAATTGTTCAACCCACATTCCCATACTCACATCTTCCATCTTGAATAATTTCAGTTTATGTTTCTCAAATTCGGTTGCAATGAAATCAGCAACGTCTGATGATAGAATGTAACCTGGACCGTTTGCGTATGGTGGATAATCTTCTTCTGGCCATTCCTGATCATATAGAAATTATTTAAATTTTGTACACAAATCTAAAAATCATATATCACATGACAGAATTGTCAATAAAACACACAATACAAACTAGTTATACTAAAAACTGAAGACTTAGCATAAATATCAAGAGAAAGAAGAATATTAATACCTCATATGTTACAGACCATTTACCATAACGTAGTGGTTTATGATAATAATTGATATTTCCAACATACAAGCTCTTGTTATCGCCTATTTTATTCGCTTCATTCAAAACAGCATCAACTCTAACAAACGTGTCATCGTCACACTTCATAATATATTTGGCAGACGCTGTACGAACCTGTGTTACATATTAAAAAGAAAATAAATCCAAGATTAAGTATAGACTCCTAGCATGTAACACAAGTTCATCTTATCATTATATTATTATTCTATAAAAACTAACAACTCACCCCGTATTCGCAAATTGCAACGGTTTTCAATACAACAAGATCATAATTATCCATATAAGGCACAATCACAATGTCCCCAAAATATTCTGCCTCTTTCTTCAACTCAATATTCACTTCCTTTCTTGCATGCTGTAATAAACAACTCGTGCAAGATTAGAATCTTTTAAAAATAATATTAATACTAAAGTTATAAACGTGTTATTTGTGTTTTCACTTACTAATGCAACAAAGAAACGAGCAACAACACGTGAAGATTTAATAAGCTTATGTTGCATCCAAGATTTTCTAACCGCCATCCGTTCAGCAAAATGATTACCGGCTGATAGAACACCAACAAACATATCAACGGGCCCGTCTGGTAAAGGTGGGGCCCGCCATTTATCAGACATTTCCAGGTGTCGTTGAGGCGCGAAACTAGGATGTGTTGATGGTAATGAAGCAGCAAATACAGCATTCACATCAATGTCTCCGTTCAAAGACAATCCCGTTGCATCCTCCAATGCAAAACCCTAAAACAAACTCAATTAAAGACGCTTTTTATTAAAACATGAATATTTGTTTAGAAATGTTTACTCACGGTTCGATAAGGAAATGAAGTTATATGTCTTCCATCAACATTAACATGATAACCCTCTAATCCTGCACTTAAAGTTAACACAAATAGTTTTCCTTCTGCAAACGGGTACGGCCAATCAAAAGTAACTTTTTTGGTTCGACCGATGAGTCGGTTCAACCACCAGCTCGATTTCGACTCCTCTGAATGATCATCATCATCGCGTATCCATTTTTCACATTTCACCTGACCATCAACTACAAAAATTCATAAATTAGCTAACATGGTAGCATCTATGATGTTGAATGTACATTCATACTCTAATTGAGTGGAAAGCTTAAACTAAATCAAATCGACTGATATTTACAGAATTGCATAAAATCTTATCGGCATTTGCAACAAAATCATGTATTATGTAATCAATTGAACTTACCGGTTTCTTCATCAGCTCTAGATTTCCAACCTTCACATCGATGAGCAGATCCCCATTGCATCCGATAACATGTATTTTGTTCAATCACAGGTTTACCACTCCAATCACCCTTCAATCTTGGATTAAAATGTAAAATTCTTGGTGGGTCTTCACCATCAACCGTTTTTAAACCCTGCAACTCCATCATAAACTGTGAAACCATCAAATACTGACCCGATTTCAGTAAAGAAATCTTCGGGTCTTGCTCCGCATGAGCCTCTCTGGGTCTGCCCACAAGGGTTATATGCGATCCTAATGTCATCCCACAAGGAAGCACAATTATGTTTCCTTTATCTCGGAAACCCGACCCGGATAGCGTGATTGAATTCGGGCAACTCTCACGGGTTTGATTTTTGTTTTCCGACGGTAATTTGAGTTTACCCGATTCGAGTTCCTCCCAAAACTTCTTCCCTACTGAAAACGCTTCGTTTGCAGACTTCTGAATATCCCCAAATCCATCCTTCGGGTCGCCATTCAAACTATTGATATCAAAATTCAAGGTTGATAAGATGTTAAACTCTCGGATTTTGCGTGAATGCCTCGAATTTGTTCTCGAATTCGAGGGGGTTTTAGCGACGATTTGTGGGTCATTTAGAGGGCGAATTGGGGCTTCTTTCTCTTGTAATTCTTCTTCGCTGTCTAAAACATAGGGTTTTATGGAAAAATTGTCGGTGAAGAAGTAAACACTAGATTCATCTTCTTGACGAGCTATTTTCGACACAAAAGGAACTTCTAAACCCACCATCAGCAGATACAGAACCCCTAAACCGATCAAAACCTGAATCGATCGTTTCTGTCTTAGCGACATGAACCAGTCTAACTTACTGCGCTTCATGTTCAGTTCTTCGATCACCCAGAAAGAAATTGAACAAGAATATAAACACCCACGATTTAGAAAACCCTAACGGTTATTTGATTTGATTTGTTGTAATCATAAGAAAAGGACTCGAAAAGGCACGGACCCAATTTCAAAATTGAACCCGATTTCGAATAAACAGACGCAGAGAAAGAAACGAACCCCACGGACGCGTATTGATGGTTGGAATCTAGAGAGAGAAAGTGTGGAGTGTGTGTTTGTAGGTGAGAGAGAAAGAAAATGGGGAAGAGGGTGGAAGCTAAGCTTTAACAGGTCGGTCGCCTGCCTGGAACAAACAAAAAGTCGATTTATTCTCTATCAATTCACATCAAATTCAAAATGATACCGTTTTTAGTTTTTGCTATTTTTATTACGTTTTATTTATTAAAAATTACTAAAATTGTTTGTTTTCTTTTTCCATTCTGTAAATTAAGTTTCATTATTATAATATGAGAAGTGAATACTTGAGCTTTGAATACAATTTAATGGACTTGAAATCGGTGGAAAAAGCAAGAGTTAAATAAAACTGAAAGTCGTATAAGGTTTAGTTAAAGTACAATAAAATTGTGAGACTTATCTTTAGTCTCATTCAAAGATAGTTGGCGAGGATTGTTGTTACGAATGAAGAGGGATTTGGGGTCAAGTCATAAGTGTGAAACAACAAAGAAAAATTAAAGTAAAAGTTGATATGTATGCACCGTAAGATAAACCCAAAGGTATAACTAACTGAATCATTCGTGCTATCATAACAGAAAGTAGACTAGATCTTTAACTCTCGGTTTTGCTCACTACTAAATCAATGTCTCACCTTCCCTTGTCGGTTTCATACTCATAGCCCTCATAAATTTGGTATGTAACTATAGACCATATAGTTATTTGACATATTATGTATAGAATAGGGATGTCAAGTGTAATATTGAATTCTATATATGATTAGTGATAATGAGAAAGCAAGCAACGATTATAGCCAAATCAATTTTATCATACATAATATGTCAAATAACTATATGGTATAATAGTAACACCTTAAGATAAAAGTATAAAACCCACTTTATGACTAGCTGGGTCATTCGTGCCAACTATCATAACAGAAAATAAACTAGATCTTTAAAGAATCGATGTGCTTAAAGTCTTTAGAACATACTTAGAAAATAGTTGGTTTTTCAAATATGATACATACATTAAGGTGTGTAATAGTATAACATAGTAACGAAGTTATGGAATAAACAAAGAAAAAATAAGTAAAACCACACATAATAAGTGTGATATTAAGCTTAGAAAACCAAGGTCGGCATGTTTTTTTAAGACCCCATAGAGCTTTTGTTATGGTATACATACATGATGAGGATAAGTATGATCAATAAAACTATGAAGCTATGTTGTTCAGGTTATTTTAATCAAATTTCATGTAAGAATGCTTTATTGATATCCATAAGACAAACATCCTAGCCATGAGAAAAAACAACGAATAATTGTATCTAATAAAGTCCACTTCATACCTGTCTACCTGAGGAGCTCATAATATTTGCTTTTGTTGCCTGAGTTAAAAACCTTATAGGAGGCCTTTCGTATTTTGATTGCTTGCACTTGAGCATGCTTAGTTGTGGATTTCTCCTCTAGTCACAACCAGTGCGCTCAAATTGTAGTGGTGATGTGAGACAAGATATTCCATATACCGGAGACCTTATTAGAGTTCACACACTTCGCAAGAAAACAGGATGGGTATATATAGGATTTTGAGCAACAACTAAAATTGCAGATTTGAGGCAGCCTTGACTTTTTTTCCTTGGTAAAAATGACCTCTCCCATCCCTGGAGTATTCGCATTAATCACTCTTTTTATAGATTTCTTCTCTCACCCACAACCAATACCTAAAAAACGCATTTGATGTGAGGCATTCCTTTTAGCTTAGTACCTATCATGTGGATAAAACAATACAATACGAGATTTGCCAAATGTGTCTTATAAATCGATTGAGATCGAGCAGTGACCACATAATCCTTTTTATTTCATCATTTGGTTGTTTGATATATATAGTTAGAAAGTTGAGTACAAATTGCTTATTTTCACAAATTGTGCTTTGCTGAATATCAGAATATGGTATTTGATTTTATGTAATTTTCTAAGAACTTGTAAAGAAATGATAGCCAACTTATCCAATATGTCTTGATTGCGATATATTAGAATTTTAGTTTGATAAAAGCAGCACACGAAGCATGCGACAATAGACAGGATAGCGAATAAACTATGAAGTTCCATGAAGGTTCAATAGACTAACTACATATCAACTAACTGTTATTAGATTTTGACTAACCAACCATATCAAATATGCTTGAAATGTCACAGTTTACCTTTTTTTTTAACGGCAAATGTCACGGTCCACCAGTCAAACAATCTTAAAGTCAAAACTTATATAATGAGGTGAACTTGTACATTTCAAATAATATTAATTGTGTTTTACCGAATATTTACTATGTTTATGGGTATTCTTAAGAGTTAATCGAATAAAATGTGTAAAATTTCCCGTTTAAATGTAAAAGGATTTATGATGAAAATGCAAATAAACTTTTTATAGTTTCTTTTGCATAGTGGCTAAATTATTCATAATATGAACTTTTAAAGTTTACTAATATAAGTTTTGTTGAAAACTTGGGTTATTCTTGGAGTTATCTGAACTAAACAACTCTCAAGTTACTAAACATCAATAGAAGGTCCAAGTTGGGTATCACATGCTACATTCGATCTCCTTTTCCAATCAATATGCAAATATTAATTTAACATCCAGCTTAATAGGTGATTGTCACTAGCATGGTATTTTTTAGAAATAGGAAATTAAAAGTAAAAAGATGGTTTTTGGGAATTATAAACAAATTGATAAAATTGGGTTATAAGGTAAAAATATACAAAAGTTTTATTCTTACGCCTCAAGATATATAATAACAGAATTTAGTATACAATTCTTACTTAATCGGTCAATCCATTATCTCGTCAAATTAATGGTTCACAATTCCTTTGTAATTTCATATATAAAATATTCTTTTATTGAAGACAACATAAATATAGTATTTTATATTTCAAGACTTTACAGACCACTTTCAAGTGATAACCAGGCATGTAAACGAACTGAACGTTCGACGAGCGGAACCGTTCATCAAGAACATGAACAACACATTTTGTTCATTTAGTTAAATCAACGAACATGAATAGAGGTCATGTTCGTTCGTTGTGTTTGTGAGTGTTCAATGATGTGTTCATTTACCTTCATTTGTTTATGTCATTCTTTGAAGGTGTGTTATATCTTTAAACTTTTAATATTTTGTTTGTTACCTTAACTTTTATGTTTATGTTTTTTATTCAAGTGAGCAAAACATTTTATGCTTATAATTTTTATATCAAGTGTATAACTTTATAATAATTTAAGATAATTACTATGTTTAGTGTTTAGGAGTAAGAATGTTGATTCTTATTTTATAAGATAGTAAATGTTCGTTTGCGTTTGTGAACAAGTATAATTTCTTAATGAACGAAGAAAAACAAGAACTTTTCGTTTGGTTATTGTTCATGAATCGTTGGTGAACAAGCTGAATGTTTAACAAACGAACACAAATAAAGTCTCATTCGTGTTTGTTTACAGCCCTAGTGATAACTTCTAGTCTTCCTCTAAAGCATCTCTCTATCAAAAGGTACAAACAAACATACAGACACAAATATCACTCAAAGGTAAGGCCTTCGATTTTCGAATAAAGACATACTTGACATTTATCTCATGTGATAAAGAGACTGCTCCAATATAAACTCGGGCTAAAAAAGCTTCTACACAAATAATATTCTAGAAAACAAGCAGTAGTGCATACTATTATGTATATACAAATGCATTATGTGGGTTTTACGCTTCTCAACATATCTTTGTAATATAATGAACGCGTCTATATGACTATATATATATATATATATATATATATTATTGTCATGAAATAACTAGCTAGTCTCAAAGGTACATTTGTTGCTGAATGTTGATACAAGAATGCATGGTGCGTCACGTATGACATAGAGTGGTGGATGCACCTTGTTACTATTGGGGGATAGACCCCAGTAGGCATACAAAAATTGGAATTTTGTTGTTTCTATCCAAGTATTAGCCTAATTTGAAGGCTTTTATATGACCAGCTGAAAGATTTTGGGGCATCTTCTTAAAAAAGTTGGGGGCCCATAGTGTAGCAGAATCATACTAACTACCAAGTGGAGAAATTAACTAATTAAGTATGGTGAAACCCTAAAACATATTCATTTACTCGTTGCGTGTATCTTCGATGGTTGGCCACTGCGACCTCCTTGGTTGTTGCTGCACAACCTCTTTCGTTGCTACTAGTGCTTCATTGAAGTTTTTTTATTTATATTAAATAATTTGAAATCAAGAAGAAAGAAGTTGTTCAAATTAATGTTTGAAACATGACGATTGGTTATTTGTATGAACCTTTTGCTGGAATAGGTTGCTACGTAAATTTGTAATTTACATGAAACTTTACTTGCTTTCTTCTCTAACTAAACAAGTATATATGATTATTATATTTGTATAAAATAATCTTAATTGCTTATGTTAGTTATTATTCGGTTAGGAATAATAGATACTTTTTAACAAAACTATAATTTTACACAAATATGAAAACCCGCCCTTTACTCAACCCAAATCACCGACCTATTTTTGCCCCCCTCCAAAATATTCATGTATTCACCACTGATGACATGCATAAATTGTATACACTACTGTTTGTTTTCGAAAATCTTTTAATTTATAATAAATATTTAATTATTAAGTACCTATACATTTTTAACTAGTTATGAAAAGTTAAAAGGATTTGATTCTCTTTATTCATCATGTCTCCTTGCATCTGTGGTTTAATTTGGAATGATTTGAGGGCATAATAGTCTGCATTTTCAAGTATATAATTAAAGATCACCTCACATGGAGACCAATCAATTGGCTTAACATAATCTTCCAATGTATCTATTTAAACAATAAAAAAATGGCATTAAAAATCAAATAAAAAGATAAAGAAAAGTTGCTTTGAAAAACCTAAAAACTATCTTAGTAAACCGAAAAACAACAACTATATTTATCATATGTAGGTACTCATTTTAATAGAAAACAACACTTATATCCAACATTGTAAAATTACATAAACTTCAATAAAGTGAAATATTTAGGCAGACATGAGTATAATAAGTCTAAGTGCGTAATTAACTACAAGTTTGAAAAGGTATTCACACGAACTTTTCCCTTTTTTTATTTCCACATTATTGTGAGGGTGTTTGTTACATTTTTAACTTTGTTCAATAGCACATTTTGTGTTATTATTTGTTTTAAGAATGATTATTTGTTAAATTTTATGTCTCATTGTCAATAATAAGATATTATTTTATATGCATTAATTATTGGGACACCCAAAAATACTATTGAGGCACCTTACCCTATCTTATAATTACTGGGACACCCAAAAAATCGTATTTTTAGTTTTGGACTTTTAATTTGGTCAAATTTTACTTTTAGTCTGATTTTTATCACCTATATTATTACATTTTATTGTTTTCGACAAAATTGAATCTGAATTCTGAAATCTCATTTCCTTTGGGCTAAGATTTGACCCATGAATTACGGGTAGTCGGGTCCTATAAGATCAATTTCAAAACTTTTCATATTGGGCCGACCTTGTTCCAAGAGTCTCATATTCCGTCACAAGATAGTTTTCACCGCCTTAACAGGCCCGACCCAATAACAACATACATGGACCATTGAATTCCATTAGGTAGCGTTTGGTATGCATGAATGGAGACGAGAATGGAATAAGTCATTACGTTGGAATGAAATAAAACATGTTTGGTTACAATTAGGAATGGAATGTACCATTACATAAGCAATGTGATTCCTTCTCTTTTAGTGATTTTCATTCCTTGGGGGTAAGGTTTTTTTTTCATTCCTTTTCTTTAAGGAATGACCCGATCAATGATCTAATCATGACTTGACCCAATATTTGACCCATGATCAAAACCATGACCCGACCCATCACCCAACCCATGACCCGACCTATGACTCGAACCATAACCCAACTCATGACCCAAACCATGACCCGACCCATGACTTGAACCATTACCCGACCCATGATCTTAACCATTACCCAACCCATGACTAGAACCATAACCCGACCAATGACCCAACCCATGACTAAACCATAACCCGACTCATGACCCAAACCATGACTTGAACCATAACCTGACCCATTACCCAACTCATGATCCAAACCATTACCCGGCCCATGACTCGAACCATAACCCGACCCATGACCCAACCCATGACTCAAACCATAACCCGATCCATTACCCAACCCATGATCCAAATCATTACCCGACCCATGACTCAAATCATTACCCGACCCATGACACACAACTCACAGCCCAAACCATGACCCGACCC
>WOUH02000045.1:10240800-10263940 GCA_009936405.2 Stevia rebaudiana
TTATTATTATTATTATTATTATTATTATTATTATTATTATTATTATTATTATTATTATTATTATTATTATTATTTTCATTTCTAATCCATTATATTATATTATAGGATTCTACATTTGCTAGTTGGTATAACTGTTATTGCATAGTTCACAACTGAGCTGACTTATACTCTGCAAAAATTGATTTGTACACAACAAACAATAATCTTAAGAAAAAGACAAATATTTGTGTTTTAAATTTAAAGGTGGAAGTGTCAAATAAGAATTTTCATACAAAATTTTCTTTGTAGTTTACAAATCATCTTTCATTAGTAGTAAACGGGTAAATAACTTTGATTCTATTTTTGCTTTCGGTAACCAACTTTATTTAATCCAGAAAACAGCTTCAAAACTTTCAGAAATCTGAATTTAGGTTATCTTTACCATTGACCGCAGTTAACCTATTTCTTAAGCCCATGTAGAAAAGTCAACACGGTCTAAACTACCGACACTATCATCATTTCTAACCTGATGACATATAAGTATCACCTTCATACCATTTTAGAAAGTTTGATAAACTTTTATCAAAACTTTTTGAAGTTCAATTTAATTACTTTTTAAGCAAAAAATGGTAGATTACCCGAAATAGATATTGGATCAAAGTTGGTTACCTTTTACGGTTACTAATGATTTAAACCAACCAATAGTCCAACACTCAACATTTTGATGGTTTAACAACCCTTTTAATAATAATGAGGTTTGCTGCTTTCTTATTTCTCCAGATGTAATTTCTTTAATTATGGAAAAAACACGGTGTGCTTAAAATGCGAGTGCAGCCGACCAGGTGAGGTTCCATTACCCGTTAAACAGGTGAAAAATTACGGTTATGCCCCCTTTGTCCCTTTACCAGATGACATGTTTGCAAAAAAAACAGAAAACATTAAAACAACAAATTCTGAACTAAATTCTAATGTTTCTGACACCAATTCTGAAAAACCAGTTACTAAAATTGAAAATCAGATTAAAGATATTGCTGAAGAACAGAAGTCAGAAAAATGGTTCAAGAAAGTGGCGGAGTTGCACGATGTCGCAGATTTAACGAGTGTTATTTCAGACGATGATTTCCCCGAAATCATGCCGATGCGTAAAGGTGAAAACCGGTTTGTTGTTAGTAAAAAGAAAGATAGACCGTTAAATTCCCCGACATATAAACAACAACAAGCGATCGAGCAAGAGAAAAATTCCAACTTTGTCCCTTTCGTCCCGTTTCCACCGGATTATTTTGCTAAAAAAGGCGATAATCAGCAGACAAAAAGCTCAAATTCAAGTCAAATGTCACATGAGAATTTGAAGAAAGCTACAAAAGAGTCAAATGACATGAATCGTGATGTAGAAACAAGAAATGTTCAAATGAACAGAAGTGGAAATAGATCCAAAAAATTGAATGGAGATCGGGTCAACCCTGAAGATCCGATTTTGAGAAACGGGTTTCATGGGTCGAATCTAGAAGGTTCATCGGTCAAGGAAACGGACCCGTTGGATATATTATTTAAAGAAGCTACAAATGACGTGAATCTTGAGGAAGAATCAAGAAATCGAAAAAGTGATAATGGACCCGAACCGTTGAATGGAGATCGGGTCAAACCTGAAAACCCGAATTTGAGAAACGGGTTTCATGGGTCAAGTCTAGAAGGGTCAGCGGTTAAGGAAACCGACCCGTTGGATATGTCTGAAGAGGCTAAAGCGGAAAGATGGTTTAGACGGGTTGCACAGATTAAAGATATTTCTGAATTGAGTCAAATACCCGATGAAGATTTTCCGTCAATTATGCCGATGAGAAAAGGGGTTAACCGGTTTGTGGTTAGTAAACGGAAAACACCGTTAGAAAGGCGGTTAAGTTCACCGGAGTATAGAAAGAATGTTAGAACCGTAACATCTGAACCGTTGAAAAATGATGGTGATGACAGATTGACAGTTGAGTAACGACCATACATGTTGTAAGTTTATTCTTTTGAGAAATTTTGATACATTTGTATTATAATTGCGGATGGTGTTGGTTTGGAACACTATTAATTGTTTTGATAATCGGTTAATTATTAATTATGTTACATCTTGTCACTTATACAATCCAAAACGTCATGAGTATTTGCATTTAAAAAAGAAAAGAGAGAACATATTCAAGAACTGAGAGGTTGATTAAGTGTATAATGTTTATTTGTTTAGATATGGACTCAGTTTTTCTGAATTATATATTAGTGTTTAATACTATATAATACAATGTTGTGGGGTCAGGGGCGGATCTATAGCGGGGGAAGGGGTCTACCCGGAGACCCTAAAATTTTTGCGCGTAGTGTAAAAAGAATTAAAATATTTTGTTTATTATAGAAAACCGCCTCTCGCGAACCCGAGTTTTTGGAGCTCGTAGGTCGTGCGAGCGACGTGTTAGTTTAAACAAATTTGGATCCGAAACCCGTTTTTGCTCCCCCATGCATGAGGGTAGGATCTTTGGTAAAACCCATCACAAAACCTTGAAACACATTATGAGGTTTTTCTTTTAAACCAACCATTTTGTGTTCACCTCACCAATGTGGGAGAAAGTAAAACCTACATAGGCACATATGAGACATCTCATTCACACAAATATTTCTAACATTAGATTGGGGTTTAAAGTTATGCATTCTTTTCTTTATATTACAAACAACTTCAAGGTATGAAATAAATTTAGTTAAAAAAAACGCACATTTAAAATTTATGATTTATTTCTAACATTGTATCTATTTATTTAAAAGTAGTTGAAAAAAAAAGTATTTATTTATGTGGGTATATATCTTAACGTGTTATCTGTATTATATGTGGTATATATAATTTTTAAGTGTTTTTATATATGGTCGCCTTGCGTACGAAAATCGGGACGGTTCAAGGTATTATGTACTTTTTTAACATAATTTATTAGTTTTTTATTAATGGTGAATTTTTTTATAACTTGAATGTACGGGATAATTTTTTTTTTTTTTTGAAAGTAGATACTGCTTGCCCGGATGTCTAGATCCGCCACTGTGTGGGGTAACAACTTTACATTACATAATGTCTTCTTTTTTATCTTTTTTTTTAAGCTATAAGCATTACCATGCACTAACAACATTATATTAAACATGCTGTTAAAGGTTAAACATCCGCCTATTTTGTTAAACTGATTGTGTTTAGAAGTAGTTCTGATCTCAATAATCCAGCGATGGATTTTAACAAAAGAATGCGACTTGATAGCATAACATAACTCGAATGTATCACGGTTTAAACCATCAATATTGAAAACGTAAAAATCATTAGAAATGCATGGTGGTTGGATTGGAGTGTTGCCAATTTCATTCATGGTGACAAAGGGTAATAAATTTAACTACATCTGGCATTTGGTACTGATGTACATCATATAAAAAATTGCTGATTTTGTAATTTTATCATATTCTTAACATTCAGAAATCTGAATAAGTAGACCTGCTTTTGTTATATATCATCTTTAATGATTCTAATGGGCTGTATAACTTTAATCTATATCTAAAACGGAGATGGTTAAAATTTATATAATCAGAATAATAAAAACTCTGTTTGCTAATACATAATGACTAATGAGGATATTATCTTAAACATGTTCTTTTTCTAAAAACCTAATTTTTTAATGTAATTAAAGGAATGAATAAAAAAGTGTTTAAGCGTTTATTCAACTTTGTTTTGATCCGTTTTCTAACATGCCTGTAATATTGTTCGTACAGAAATAAAAAACCAACGACTAATATATTACACCACCGGCCGATTTTGTTGTTTTTGGAATTTGTATATTCCTATTTGAATTTGACTGGTTAAAGTTTTAAATATATTTTGCCAGAGAGAAACCACGCATTTACTTGGTATTAAATTCATATGTATCGATAATAAATTAGTATCGTACTATCGTTTCACAATTAACATAAGATCGTGTATTATGTAGGTGCTGGATACTGATGAAGTGATGTAGCACATTTCAAATTTTGTTACTTATGAAAAAATCTGCTACATCAAATTTGCTACCGATGTAGCACATTTCAAATTTTCATTGATTTATAAGTTTGTGTTTATCATCAATTTCAAATCCACTTTTTAATGTATCAAAGCTAACACATTCTTGATTTAGTGTATGTGTACTTTGGACCTCCTAAATCGTATATATTCTAACCTTTGTTGATAATGCTAGACTACAAACGTTTGTTGTTGAATATTTGTGTTAAGATGATTATTATCATCCCTCCATAATTCTTGTTCGTCTACCTTAAATCATATACGCATCTTTGCTTGCACTAAATGTTGACAATCTACAAATATAATATTCATGTGTCCCATTAGGAAACCAACATGCATGATTAAAGATAAGATCAACCTTAACACAAGTGCAACACCTAGGCTAAAATCTTGTCTTATTAGAGTTGTAAATTGGTATGAACTATAGTTTCATCTAACTGGTCCAAGTTCATATAACACCTAGTAATTTCCGTAATGAAAACATTGTAAAACATCCTATGACAAATCCAACAACTTGACTCCAAAATCAAAGATTCCAAGGATCAATCCTTAAATTCTCCTAATCCGAACTAACTTAAATCTATATCGAATTTGATTCAAGAAACACATGGGATTTCTGCTAGCGTGCTTGAAACCGGTATTTTTATGTGGTTACAACAAGAGGATAGAACCCGAGAGAGGAAATGAGCAACACGCATTGAACAAAGAAGAGAAAAAAGTACGACTTTTGAAGAATGATAAGTTTACGCTACAAGATTATATGTTAAGTTCACCAAGATCACCGTTGCAAGTTACATCTAGCAAAAAGGTTTATCCTAATCCTATCTTTGTTAATGATGGCGTTTCTAAAGAAACACGTTTATTAGGATGTCATTTGGATGATCAAATACACAATGGTGACGATGGTGGTGATGGTAAAGTAGAGAAGGAAATCGAAGGAAATTTATTGTCAAATGGAGATAGGAGAAAAAAGAAGGTGAGTTTTAGAAAACCTGAAATTGCTGATGTTTTCATATTAGTTGATTCTTCTACAACCGTTGAAGAGTCTACTGACCTACAAGTTTCTGATCATCATTGAAGTATCACACCAGTTTCTCAAAGTCTTAAAAACCTATAAAAAACTAATGACAAAAGGGGGGTTGTAAAATTGTTTTCATATGTTCTTGAATAAAAATACATTTTTTTAAAACTTTTTGCATGTTTCTAAGATGGAATGAAAGGGTTACATCTAAAACATTATGTGTGATTTTAATAAATAAACGGTTATGCTTTATTTATAAACCGGACAAGACAGACGTATCACCTCACGCCTACCACTTTGGTGGTTTGTTTTGGATTATACCTCCAAGGAATGAACAACCAAGTTTCTAATCGAAAGGTTGATTTTTAAACTTCTTTTGTTTTATGTTTGAATGTTTAAAATTTTTAAGTTTGTATGATTAATGTTTGAGTTTCTCATATTTTATAATTTTTTTGGTATTTTATTTTTAAAGATTCGATGACAGAATTTTTCACTATTTAGCATGCCAGAACACGCATGGTTCCATATTAGCATACAACAAATATCATTGTCTCAATGAGTTTGACAAATCCACACTTTTATTTCTATTTGAACTTTATAAGTAGTCAATGCATTGACCATGACCAGTCTTTTAAGCGATTGACCGTTAGAAATCTGAAGTAATATAATCAATTTGTTTACCCGTTAGACCGTTACGTAGGAAAGGTATCATAACATAAGTGTTACAACTTACAAGGATTATTGTATGTATCAAATGTCCAAAAAGTGTACAATTATATATGTTTATTACATTTACAATATAGTTTCTAAAACTAGAATAATATATACAAAGACCAACAAATATACGATCCCAGTGACACTTCACGCGATCATACTCGTGGCATCCAGATGAGAACCACAAACATAAATATGCATACAATTATACAACATTTGTTCATGATAAAATCCGTTGAGGCATGTACTCATACACACGAGCAATATCGCTACAAACAATAATTTTTGAATCACCATAAACGATTGAAGCGTTTT
Organism: Stevia rebaudiana; assembly: GCA_009936405.2. Classification (NCBI taxonomy): domain Eukaryota; kingdom Viridiplantae; phylum Streptophyta; class Magnoliopsida; order Asterales; family Asteraceae; genus Stevia; species Stevia rebaudiana. The sequence continues at coordinate 10,246,878 of WOUH02000045.1, forward strand.
GAAGTCCGTATCCATGGAAATCAGGTAACGAGTATCCAATTCTTAAACGTAAATTCACAACTGGTACAATGACCGTTTTAAGAAGCGTTGACATAACAGACTGCAAAAGTTGCAAACAAAATATTTTTGAAACTGGTTATTTGCTCGATAATTAATTAGATAAAGTAATCACAAACACCCTCAAAACAACTTTGGTAGTTGTATCAAAATATAATAAGCAGATTAACAATATTTTCAAATAAAACTAATACTGCATACATTTGAATACAGATTAGGCTTCTTTTGACCCGTTTGGCCAGTTCAAATTTTAGCTAAATTTGAGTTTTTAACACGTTTGACCCGTTATCATAAAAAATTACCTAAGGTCTTATTTTCATAAAAATGAGTTAAAATCACTACCTCTAATTTTCACCATTTGATTTATTGTCAACGTAATTGGATTTTGAGGGTAAAAATGTAATATTGGCAGACAATCATTGAACTGAATCACTTTGTTGTATCTAATGATTTAATTTTGGTTCTTTAACATCACACTAATCACTTTAAACACCCACATTTTCAACCACATATATTAGTAAATGATATAGATTTATTTTTTTGGCAAACTACACAACATAGGAACCAACACGAAACCTTTTTTCCTAATTTTAGCAACCAATTTTAATTAGTCGCAAAACAGAAACCAACTTACATTTTATTACAATATGACAACCGAGTTATACTTTATTTCTGATTGTAGCACCTAATAACCCGCTCAACTCGTGTTCTCGTGTTATGATTTTCAAAAAACTTGCTCATGTAGGTCAATAAATATTGAATCTAAAAATAATAAAAAACTTCAAACTTGTATATTAATTTGATTTTTTTTTCCTATAATCATGTAGTGAATGTTTAGTACAATCAGTTAATTGCAAAAATTGGTTATATATTGTATGCTGGTTTCTACTTTGCCCCTAATTTATAGGTGGTTATTAAATAAAAAATAAAAAAAATTTAAATACCATTCTATTTCGTGCAGTTGGTCCAGTATATTTATCATAGTAATTAAATAGCATGCTCATTACCATACATATATTTAGCATCTTATATTCAGCTTAACAATCAAATATATATAATTTTATATAATGATTTCAGTAACTTTATACAACTAAAATAATTAAATAAAGATGAATGTACCTGAACAAGAAGCATGTGAAGGGTGCCAATTTCACTCCATTTTAAAGACATTGTGAGTTTACTTAAACTAATATTACCAGCAACAGTGCTCAATGAAATTCCTGCAAATCCAGAAGCTTCAACCTCCTGAAAAAGCGAGTCAACTCGTTTTATACAAGGAATTACCAATCTACCCTTTTTGTCTACATGAATAAATATTCTTATATAGACCATTTTTATTTCAACCCAACCTGACCCGTATTAGAAAATGCTTCTTCTGACCTCATTTTCAAGCTGGCAATTTCAACCCAATTACTCATACATAGTTTATTTTAGGTTAACTTTTTTACTCAAACTGGTCATGCAGTTTAAATCAATATTCTAGCTTAAAATAAAAAAGGGGTCAAAACTCGTCCAAAGTTGTTTTTTTTAATTGTATACCACCTCCTTAAAAAATATTCAATATGTTTAAGTACTAAGAATGAATTTGTGCTTTTATTTTTGTAACGAGTCTGGGTTTAAGGCAAACGTCCGTTAACTTTTCCGTTAAATTAGGATGAAAGGGTATTTTGGTCATTTCACCTTAATTTAAAGGAAAAGTTAGCAAATGTTGGCCTTAAACCCAAACTTGTTACAAAAATAAAAGCACAAATCCCAAACTTGTTACTTTTAAACGTTAGTACCCAAACCTATTACTTTACCCAGACAACAGGGACAACAAGTGTAATTAACTCTTATAAAAATAATATAAATTTTGTAATCATACTTGATACGCTAACTTTCTATAAAAATCAAATTCTAGACAAAAGTGTTTTAGGTCAACTAAACCTAATCTAACAAAAAACACACGGGAATTTTGTTACTAAAGAAGGGTACCAAGCAAATAACCAAATAATATATTAAAATATCAAAAAGTGTAAATAATAAATATTCTTGATTATTCATGGTAACATACCATTGAGATACATGCAACCGGAATAACTTCACCAGCATCAATGACATTAATGATGACATCAGAATTAACTGTAGCAACAATACCCTCATTTTCTATCTCTATGATCGGAGGTGATAATACTGTAATATTTAAACTCATTTCATCATTTGGGAATTCTTTATACAATTTTGGAATTATAAATCTCCATCCAGCAGTGTTCATTAACTTCTGATTCGGTAGGTTATCAACAATCCAATTCATCTTATTTGTCTGAAACAAGAAACTACAAGTGAGTACTCGAAGTTATTTAAAAAATATTACACACGCGATATAATTGACATTAAACTAATAGGTCATTTTAAGAAATAAATATTTTATTCCCTATATGAAAGAAAATCAAATCATATTACTTCTTTAAGCAATAATTACCCATTTAATTGTAATTTTTTATCCTTAATGGCTCAAACATGTAAAATATATATAAAAAAGTGGTTGTATGGGTTAAAGGGGTTGAAAGTTGTCTGACATCAATGCATAAACCCTCTTAAATCATTTATTCAAAAAGAAAAAATTATGTTGAAATGATATTGTCACCTCTATAAAAGAATCTACAAAAAGGGAGACAAAATATATATAAATCGACTATCTTTTTCCCTTTATGCATTCTCTATCTTTTTTTCAGCGGCACCTATTGGTCATTTTTAAATACAAATAAGTGTTACGTATGATTACAAAAAATATATATTGTTATATAATAATCCATGTATTTGAATATAAAGGTTTAGGAAGTTGAATGCATTTAAAAGATATGATTTTTTTTTTAAATTACCATGAACTTACATTGAAATACACCAATGATGCTGAATTAAGAACATCTTCATGAACTGAAATTGCAACCATTTTTTGCGGGTTGTTACACGAACTGTCTGATAATAAACTTATCCCATAACTACCAGAAGTTATTTTACCACCAATTTGTGTAAATAACCCGTCAATTCCAATAAGAAGAGAAGTGTTACTCATAATAGGACCGTCAGTTATGGTTGCATTTAAAGTCGCAAAATCACCAAAAGTGATTTCTTTTGAAAATGATTGAAATCTTGAATCAAGTTTCATCACCGCGTCAATCACTTTGTTGGTGATAGTATCTTCAACCGCAGAAATTATATCGTCTTTAAAAAAATCAACTATTCTGAGAAATACAAAAAAAATAAAAAAAAAATTTAAATTACAATTAGCACGATAAGAGAAAGTTGAACGCCGTGTTAAAAACTAGAGGTGGTAATTTCAAGAAATTAACGTCTAAATGGACAATTTCCACATCATCAATGCTAGATAATTTTCATAAATAATTCATGAAATTGAAACAATAACGTAATATTTAAGCTCATTTCATCATTTGGGAATTCTTTATACAAGCAATGGAAAAATGGTAACTTTGCATTGAATTTTTTTAAAAAGGGAAAAAATTAATTAATTTTTGATACGACGGGGCGGTTTTTAATTTGTTGTATCATATGGACATGAATAGAGATCAATAATAATTAGAAAAATAATAATAATAATAAAATAGAAGGAGCGAAAAGATACCCTTGATAAAGCCAAGATGCGCCTCCATCTAACTTAATGGAGATATAACTGACATAACATCCACAATCTTGAGGAGAAAGTCTAAGAGTCCCTTGTTGACTATATAAACCAAGAGTCAACCCAATTTCCATACCTTCAACCTTAGGATATTAATTATTTATTAGCTTCCCACTAAAATAAGAAGAACAAAAAAGTGGTGTAGATATAAGGGAAGCAACTACATAAACAAATTATGACAAAAAAAAAAATCATTATAAGCTAGAAATTCTCATCTCGCATGCATCAAAAAGCCATATTGTTAAAAATGATTTTTTTTTGTAAAAAATACTTCTACAATATACTTTGCCTTTGTGTCGTGTTAGTAATCGTACTTCTTATTGTACAACTTAGTCATTAAGATTTTTTCTCCCATTTGGATAGTATAAGGTATTTTAATGATGACCGAAACAAGACAAATGTATGCATATTGGCCTAAATTTGACAAAAACTGTCTTTCAGTGACTCAAATGTATAAAAAAGAAAGTACAATGACCAACAAAGGGTAAAACTTACATTGGTATTTTATTTTAAACAACTTTAGAAAGCCTATGAAATGCCTTTTCATGTTTAATAAATAAAAAAAAGGGCGTACCCGGTGCTTGACTTAGCTCCCGCTTTGCGCAGGGTCCGGGGAGGGGCCGGATTGCTTAGCGATCTGATGTACGCAGCCTTACCCTGCACTTTTGTGCAAGAGGCTGTTTCCCACGGCTTGAACCCATGACCTCAAGGTCACAAAGCAGCAACCTTACTAGTTGCTCCAAGGCCCGCCCTCTTTTTCATCCTCAAGGTTTTTAATATTATTGTATCTGGACCACCTTGCATCATTTATGTGAATTTTGTTTTCACTTGCTTGGAATTTTGCTAAACTTTAATTCCTTGATGACATATTTTGACTTTTAAATGTCAAAAACCCTATTAATTAAATTTATAATTAGCTAGTTACTAACGTATTTTGGTGTCAAATCGAACCATATAGAAACATTTTGGATGTAATAGAAGAAAATATTATTGATGCCAAATTTGAAGTTGGAAAGTAGTTGGTTTGACTTTTTAAGATCAATCATAGAAGCTTATTGTCAACTTTTGAATAATTTGACCTTTATTTAGCAACTTGGCCCGCAACAGTTTGATGCAGCTGGACTTATGTTTGGTTCACAAACCACGCGTGAATTTGGTCAAGAATCGCAACCCGAATGGCTTCATATGCAATTGGGAAGTAGTTTCGAAAGAGCAACATAAAGAAAGTCAACATGAAGAATGTTGACTATCATGCATTAATGGTGGAAATGTGAGATGTTATGAGGTATGTAAGCTAAGATGCATATAGTATATGAACTTATATCATATTACTATTGATATTGAAGCTTTATATTGTATCATTTGTAAAAAATTGCATTTATGGTCAACCCTGATTAGACCAAAGACTATTTTAGTCTTTTCTTTGTGACTGATTCTGTGAGATGTACTAATTAGCAAGATGTATTCTTCATGTTCGATATAATAATGTATTACCGATTACGCCACATTTATTTATGTTTTTGTAAAATGATTTTTTTTTCAAAAAACCTAATGCTGGTGTCACACTTTTCAAGTACCTTTATATTTTTCGATTTTATCTATTAAAAACAAGCTATAAAGCATTAAATAAATATAAAAAGACAAAGTGTAAACAAATTATACATAAAAAGAGAATATTTAAAAAAAGAGAAATTAAAACATAGTGTAAAGATGGGGGACTAAATTGGATAAAATAAAAGAACTCATAATCTATTCGTCTCCATCTAAACCTTATCATCACCGGAAAAATCCACCATTGATCCTCCCCGCCGGAAACTTCGTCACCGCTGTCGGAAATTCGCCCAACAGATCTCTCCACCTTGCCTCTATCTCTCCCAACAGCTCTTTCCTGTCTCAACAGATCTACCCGGTTCGGTGACCCGAACCCGTGAAATTTCGAAATTGGAGCAAATCTTAATTTTGTTGGAGCTTCAATCAATCAAACTTTCTTTCAATTGTAATAATTACAAACTTACATATATTCGATGATAGTGAAGCTGAAACTGAAACTAAATTTGACACTGATATTGAATGATGATCTATGATTATTGACACTCTTATGTCCTCATTCACCACTCTCTTCCTCTCTCCATAATATATCATATTAAATTGTTGTTAAGAGATTAATGTTGATAGTTGGCATATAACTAAGATTTGGGGGTAATTATCTCTTCTGTATGACACAACTTTCTTAGATGTTGAGCTATTTCTGTTAAAAGTTCAGCTCCTTTTTCACCCTTTTGAAGTGTCATTGCAGTATGTTTTAAGAATCCACTATCTGCTTCTAAACCCCTTAATCTTTCTTTAATTAGCGATACTTCTCTGTTTAGGGTTGCCCTGCTTTCTTGCACTGCAAATCCATTAATAAATCGTGAAAAAAATAATTATATAAAAATATGAGCCACTTACTATTTTAATCCATGTGTTTTGACCCATTAAACCATTTTAGCCGAATAGAAACATAATATTAAAACCTTAAAGTATGAATTTTGTAACAATTTCAGCCCTGACACTAACTCTAACTCAAGCTCTGGTAAAATGTTTCCAAATTTGATTGTTACAAAATTCAAGCATTAGGCTAAGGAGTTTTCTTTTTATACAAATATAGGTTAAAGGAGTCAAAAAACATATTCCAAACATAAATTTATCAAAATGAACATGTTTAACTTATTTTTTTTAACCAAAATAGACACAGAAAGTGCAAGCTAATTCCAGAAAAACGTCGGCTAAATGTTTGGTCAACAGCCAATCAGGTAATAAAAATGTATTCTGCAGACTAAATTAGCCAGCAGTTTTTTAGTCATCCATTCTAGATTGCTGACACGTGGCATGTTCCCTACAGAGGAACATCTAGTCGGCGCTTTTTTAAATTTAGCTGATGCTTTTTTGGATTCAGCCGGCGCTTTTATTAGCCTGTCCTTTTTGTGTCTATTTTGGTAAAAAATAGGTTAAACATGTTCATTTTGGTAAATTTAATTTACTCTAAAAACAATACATAATATAAATGAAAACATAAATTGTTGTATTACCTGTACTTTTATCTTCTTCTTCGTTTTCCAATGAAGATGACTCAAGATGGTTTTCAAGATCCTTCAACATATCATAAAGTTGATGTTTTTCATTTTCAAAATCTAACAATGGCTCCTCATATGTATCCTTTTCATAATCCCCTAACTCACTTAAATCATTTGGTGACTCGCTCACGGGCTCGTTTCCAAACGGGCTCGTGGGCCCTTCGCAAACATTTTCGAATGGGGTTTCGGGTTCTGATTTCTCACCAAAAGATGAGGAAGAGTGAGATATCCATTCTTGGTAATATTCATCAGCTTCGGTTTCACATTCATCGAAATTACTTACATTAATGTCTCTATATTTCTCTCTATAGCTCTCTAGTTGTAATTCCATAACCCTAACATGTTCATCTCTTTTAGCTAACAAATCTTGAAGTATTTGAATCGTTTCTTGATCGTATTCAGTTTGTTCTTTCATCAGTCTCTGATATTGTAACGCCTCCATTTGAACCGATGCTTTCTCTCCTTGTAACCGCGTGATCATTGCCATTGCGTTGTTTGCTGCAACAGCAGCTGCACTCCTTTCTTCTTCTAACTCCATTGACAATGATCGAATCGTCTTTTGGTCTAAACAAGCTTGTTTTTTCAATTGTTCGACACTTGAATCACCAACTTCCATTGTTTCATCGTTCGTTTCTGACAACAAATCAGATTGTTCTAACGACACCTTTTTGGGAGCTTTGACATTGAATCTTGGACTATCTAAATCCGTTAGTGGGATCCCAAAGAAACTATTGGTTTTTAGCAAATTTGGGGTTTTGCAAGCGTCATCCTTTTCCTCATAATCTGCAATTACATTGTTCCAAATTTGATATCATCTCTTGTTTCTAGAATTATCCATTAAGAACTTACGTTTTACTATTTATATACGAAGATACGATAATTTTGACCGATTTTTTTACGGCTAAAATTTGTCATAAATTAAATTTGAACCCTCACTGAATTTGAATTTTCTTTACGTAGGAATACCGAATATGTTGATGCGGAGTGTTGTGTTTAATATTAAATGAGTCAAACTTGTTGAAAGTTATTCTAATTTTTAATATATATATACAACCTTAGTAAATGGCTTAAATAAATATCAAGTTAGTTAACAAGAATAAACATGTTAACAACTAACACGTGTTTTTCCTGGCTACACCTACCGTAGTAGAAGGAATAAAATTCAATTCTACATTTTGTTTTTTTTTTTATAGTGATCAAGTTTTTACCAACATATTAATTATCTATAACGGATTATTTTGAAATAATAAAAATATGAGTTAATTAAACCCAACCTATTAAAATAGTTAATCAACTTAAAAGGCAAACAAGTTCTTATTGGTATCCAACTAATAGGTTGTCACCTTTACAAAAAACACATGACGTAAACAATAATACTTACATGTAAAAACAACTTACTTTTTGCATCCGTGCCAAATTCGTATTCTGGCATTTCTAGTTCGTTATCTGATATAAATTTAACCTTTGTATACCGTGAATCCTCAGTTTTCCATGTCGGTGTGTAGCACGTTATCGCTCTTGGAGAACAACTCGTTGCTATCATTGAAGCATGAACGTTTGAGAAGTTTGTTGATAAATCTTTCGAACAAACTCTTGTTTTCAAAGACTCACTACAACACGAACACCTTTTCACATCAAGAACGCTTTCATTAGAATCATTACAATCATCAACCAACTTCAAAACAATCTTCCTATTCGACCCTTTTTCAGTTGCGAACGAGAAAAGACAACCCTCACACATGTGTTGAATATCCGAAAGTTTTCTATGAACATGACAATAAGCCAAAGAAGATATATCCTTTTTGTGACATTCACATATGGATTCATTGTAGTAATTGTTTGGGTCTTTGCACGCGAGTGCATGGTCAACCCGCGTGCAAAGCACGCATGGTGGTTTCAACTCGAAGATTTTTGCAAATGCACTTGAAAAAAACGCGACAAACCCATCAATGTAAAGAGACACAATCAATATCCATTCGAAGATAGCCCATAACATGAAATGCGGGAATCCACCTATTTCATTTGCAACAAAATTCTTGAACGATCTTTTTGATGATGTCATTGTTATAATAAATCAAGAAACAAAAAGAGATGGATTGTGTTGAGGATATGAGGAATGTTGTTGGTTGACAGAGAAAGAGATGAAATGATCATGACCTATGTTGACAAGGTACGAAGATCATAATCTACCTCCTTCTCTCTCTAGAACTCTTTGGAGAGAGAAATACAGAGATATGTTTGTAGAATACCAAACGAGGTTTCAAAAGTTTTAGGTAATTTGGTGAGATGTTGGAGAGACATGTTTTGCTTCCAAAAAAAGAAGAGGTTTTTTAGGGGCCAAGTTTGCCTAAATCACCGTTTAACAAGTTGATATTCTGCACACCAAAAATGTAATAATTGGCCATATCGATCCTGAGGCGTGTATATGCTTATCTGTGTAGAATTTCAATCCATTTATTTAGCGAGATAAAGATATCAAAATAAAAAACAATAATATCTTATTTTCTAAATAAGACGCGTCTATCTATAAACCATTTCATTGGTGTTGTATTTTTAATGTAATCATATTTCTTGCACTCATTTACTGTTAAATTTTTTTTTTTCCTGGGAAACTGTGCTCTATTATTAACACCAGGCTACAGTTCTAATCCTTGTTAATTTTTTTTAATTGAACAATTTTGACCGACAATTTAATTACCAAAATGGACATGAAATCGTAGGCTAAAAAACGTTGGCTAAATTCTGGTCAACATCCAATCATCTTTCGCCACGTACCATCCCTAACCTCGAACATCTTGTTTCATATACCAATTAAATGTTGTCACGTAGCACCAGATGTCCCTGACTAGAAATTTAAAAGCGTAGATTATTAGCCGTTGTTTTTTTTTAACCTGAAAAAAATGTATTAGCCGTCACTTTTTGAAATTAGCTAGCGCTTTTTGATCGTAACATTTTAGATATTGTCAGAAAGCTTTTCTCTTATAGTAATAGTTGATCCCATTGCCAACGATTAGAATCAACATTTAATTTGTTGGGTGCTACAATGATTTTGCATTTAAATAGTTGTATGTATGTTTTTCACCTTTTCCCTTCAGTTGGTTTTATGGAAATAAAAGATAATCAAACCCGACCCGCACGAAAATTTGAACTTGACGATTGACCGATTGTCAAAGACGGAAACACAGAGACCAGATCTATCAGACGGCTGATAATTCTTCCAACTGAACCCCAAATTGCGAGAACCCTTGAAGCTCTCTCAACACACGGGCGCCAAAAACCTCCAAAACATCATCACAATTAATCATACATTGCAGTTTATACACTCATACCCATCTCCTTATTATTATTTTTTAGATATAAAAATCAAAACCCTGTTTCTGGATTCCAATTTGTTCGACACATACCTACCATCGATTTGGGGATTCATGGCGCACGAGAACATTGTAAAAGAAGCATTGAACGCGCTTTATCATCACCCAGATGACGCTGTTCGATCTCAAGCCGATCAGTGGCTTCAAAAGTTCCAACGGACAATCGATGCTTGGCAGGTACTGATTGAGTTCAACAGATTCAATTTAATCCGTCTACCTCTATTTTAATACCGTTGATAATCAGTTTGATGTCAAAAGGGTTACAATCAGTAGTGATTTCTATCGATTAATTAATGAGTAATGACTTCGTAAATAGTCCCTTAGGTTTTTATCGAGAATGAAATCATGAATTGTGATTAACTGGTAAGCTTTATGATTGGTACCACTATATAGATTTGATTGTGAACAGGTTTGGAGTGGTGAAGATTTTTATTAATTATCGAACCAAACTAAATTAGGGTGTTAGAATTCGGCAATTTACCCACAGAAATGAAAATCTGTAACTTGCAAGTTATATGCTGTTGGTTTCAATTACTTTGGTATTTAGGATTTTTAAATAAAGCTGAAGAACCATAACAAAAACTAGAAGCTTTAAGATTTAACTGTTAGTAAGTTTAAGTGCTCTAATTTGTTATTACTTATTAAGTTGAGTTTCTTTTTCTACTTAACAAGATACTTAGTGGGTTGTATATTTGCATTTGAATTCTGTTGCTATCATCTACACGCGTTTTTGATGGTTAAAGTAATCGAATTTATAATCTCACTTGTTTTGTTGCACAGGACATACATTCCTGTAGTCTTGTTATTGCAATTTATTTTTCAATTGAATATCAAAATGCCCATTTTTATGCCTTATATCTTCCTTATCTTTTAAGGGTAAACAGAGTAAATAAGATTTACAGATGTTTCAACTTTCAATCATTTGTATCATGAAACATAATATCATGTTTTGCAGATAGATGTATATTTACTTTAGGAATCTAGGTTGTGTGTTATCAAAAGTTCCATGTGATGATTGCTTAATAGAATCTGATGCGTAACAAATTAAGTATAATCAGAGTAGTTGACATTTGTTACGTGTGCAATGTGCCTAATAATAATTCCCGAATTTTCTTATCTGATTTTCTGATTCTAACTCGTCAATTGAAGTTAAAACAAAATCAGTTGACATTTATACAATTTTGTGTAGGTTTCTGATAATTTGCTCCATGATGCAAGTAGCAATGTAGAGACTTTAATTTTTTGCTCACAAACTCTCAGAAGTAAGGTAAATTATTCATCTTTATTTGCTTTTTTAATCTAGTAAGGTATTTTCTGTACTCTAATAGACATTATAATTTAAATTTTCACTTCTAACTTTAAAGATAAATGTTTACTTACAATCATCCATACACGTTTCATATAATATATGTTAATAGGTGCAACGAGATTTTGAAGAATTGCCTTCTGAAGCATTTCGTCCCCTACGCGATTCTTTAAACGTGAGTAAATATTTTTAATTTTCTACCATTATTTTATTTAAATGTCGGGTTTTACAACTGATGTTTAAACTTTTAACTGCAGAACTTGTTGAAAAAATTTCACAAGGGCCCACCTAAAGTTAGAACACAGGTAATGTCTACGACTTCTTATCACATAAACAGTTAAACACACACATTCACACGCTCACTGTGTTCTGACTCACAGTTATAAATTTGTCATTATATTATTATATAGATAAGTCTTGCTGTTGCTGCATTGGCGGTTCAAGTTCCGGCTGAAGATTGGGGAGATGGTGGAATAATGAATTGGCTTCGAGATGAAATGAATTTAAATCCCGATATTGTTCCAAGTTTTTTGGAATTACTTAGAGTCTTACCAGAGGTTCTCATTTTTATGTAGATATTGTATTTTTATCAGATGTCATAAATGATATTATAAAAAAATTGTTATTTATATATATATTATTTAAAAAATCAGGAAGTTTTTAACTACAAAATAGCTGCGCGTCCTGATAGACGTCGGAAATTTGAAGATGAACTTGTTTCTACAATGGATGTTGCTCTTGGTATTTTGACTGCATGCTTAAATATTCCAGAATTAAAAGAACAGGTAATATTTCATCTATCTTATTTTTACTCAAATTATTCAGTAACAATGAAATAATTTAAACTTTTGCATTATTTTGACTAAGTTGTCTCAGTGTTTTTTTTGTTCTCTGATATTTTAAAATCTAATAAAAAATTGAAATTCAGGCTCTGGAGGCTTTTGCATCTTGGCTCCGGTTAAGACACAGGTACATTTTCAAGCTGATGATTAGTTGTTTAATTATAATAAACACAATTATTATTTTTATTATTTTGGTCGATTATTATATATTTTGTTGCTTACAGGATCCCTGCATCTGTTCTTGCTACACACGCGTTGGTACTAACAGCTCTATCTAGCTTAAATTCTGATGTGCTTTCAGAGGCGGCGGTGAATGGTAATATTTAACAAATATTTACATATTTATAACTAAGAAGAGCTATTATTCTATGTGTTTTTGTTAAGTTGATTGTTGATTGGTTTCAAAGTTTATATTATCCGCTGTTGCCAATTTGCAGTCATTTCTGAATTAATTCATTACACGTCTGCAAGAAATTTGGATGGATTTTCTGTTCATATGCCATTAATTCAAGTTATTGTGCCACAAGTTATGAATCTAAAACCGCAACTTAGGGATTCTTCAAAGGTACTTGGTTTTTTAATAACTAATTAATTTCTTTTTTTTTTTAATCCTTTATTTCAATTATTATTATTATTATTATTTTTTTAGGATGAGGAAGATATTAAGGCGATTGCTCGATTATTTGCTGATATGGGTGATTCATATGTCGAATTGATTGCAACTGGTATGATACTTGGTCACTCGTTCAACACATTGAAGAATTTATTTATTCGTTTTGACTTATATTTTTAAAAAAATATCAATATTATATACAGGTTCGGATGAATCTATGATGATTGTACATGCTTTACTAGAAGTTGCTGCACATCCAGAATATGATATTGCTTCAATGACATTTAATTTCTGGCATAATCTTCAAATTTGCTTGATAGAAAGGTGACTCCTTTTTTTTCATGTTTAATTATTCTCACTATTATATGAAACCACATATATGGTACAATGATTATTATTATCATTTTGCAGAGAATCGTATGTGTCACATGGTAATGAATCATTAATTGAAGCTGAGAGAAATCGACGCGTGCAGGTTTTTCGATCATCATATGAAACACTCGTATCCCTGGTGAGTTATTTTTAGATTTTTTTTTCTAATTTTGTGAAATTTGTGGAAACCTAATAATTATTTTATGAGAAATATAATTTTATTTCTTATAGGTTAGTTGCAGAGTTCAGTATCCTCAGGATTACTCAGAACTTTCAGTTGAGGACCAGAAGGATTTCAAACAGACAAGATACGGTATCCATTTGCCTTCATATTGAAAATCTTTTTTTTTTAATTTTTGTTTTTAATTCCAGATTAACATCCATAAAGTAATACAGTGTTATAATTGTATTAACTGACGTTTATCTGATTTGTAGCTGTTGCTGATGTTTTAACTGATGCTGCGTTAGTTTTAGGAGGTGAAACAACGCTTAAAATTCTTTACATGAAGCTTGTTGAGGTACAATTAATCTAATATCATAATGTTCTAGTTTCATATTATTGTATCTTACATCCTCCCTGAATTATTGAATTTCTAGCCTGTTAATCTATATTAAAATGTGTTTAATTATGTTTTAGTATCATCTTCACAAGCAATCATTATATATTTGACATAATGACAGCGACTTAAAAATGTCATCTAAAAGAAATTTGGAACCTGTGTAGAACCCTAAAATGAAAAAAAATACATCCAACTATCCGAGTCTTAATTCAAACAAATTTTGAGTTTTCAGTCGAATTATTTCAGTTCTGATTGTTTTAATAATAATAATATTCAGGCTCTAAGTGGGCCCCAAAATGGTGATATGATGGATTGGCGACCTTCAGAGGCTCAACTGTATTGCATCAGGGCAATTTCAGATCTTGTACCAGTCAACGAGTCAGAAGTTATGCCTCAGGTATAGTCAAACCTACAATGTGATTTCTTCTTTGACCCGTTGTTGACTTTGACCTTTTTTCATTTTCACCAAACTTTACTCCCCAACATTATTTTGGAAACTTAATTTTTGTCTAACATTTCACTAATTTTTCTTTACTATTTTAAATCACTTGGATGAACAGATTATGTCATTGCTACCAAAACTTCCTCATCAATCATTACTACTTCAGACAGGTTACATACATTATTTTATAACATAATTATATAATATCATTTAATTTCTGTAAAGAACATCTCAAAAGACTAATCAACATAGCTATGATAATTATTATTTTTTTAATATTAATTTATTTTTTTTAGTATGTTTGACTGTTGGAGCTTATTCAAAATGGCTTGATGTTGCACCAAATGGACTCTCGTATTTGCCTTCGGTTATTGATATTCTCGTAAGCGGTATGAGTATGTCTGAAGATTCTGCTGCAGCTGCCGCCTTGGCTTTCAGACACATCTGTGATGGTATATTTTATAAATTAATTATTATCAATTCTAAATAATCATTAATAACAAAAGATTAATTAATGTTTTAAATATAGATTGTGGGAAAAAGCTCCGCGGATCTTTAGACGGGCTTTTTCAAATATATCAAAGGGCGGTAACCGGTGAAGGTTCGTTTAAAGTAGCAGCTCAAGATTCTTTGCATCTAGTTGAAGCCTTAAGGTAGGTGCCACTACAATTTTGTAAAACTTAAATAAATTTATTTTAAAAAAATTTCTCATAAATGTTTTGTTGCAGTATAGTTATCACTGAGCTTCCTCCAGATCAGGCTAAGAAAGCCCTTGAGGCACTTTGCATTCCTGTTGTTGCGCCTTTACAGGTTTGACTAATTTACAAATGATTAAACGGGGGTAAATGAGTGTGTCCATCGGGTTGATTAACCGGTCAAAACAGGTTCGGGTTGAAACCGGTTGGGTCAACCAGAACCGTTTTTGTTTAATTTTATTAGTAGAGTTAATTACACAGATGGATCGCGTAATGCTAACTTTTGTTGGTTACATTAGTGTGAATAAACCAAAATACAAAAAATCAAAGGGTATTAAGGTCCTTTCACACTAGCTTAACGTAAAAGTTAACGGAAGTTAGTCTTAATACCGAAACTCGTTACAAAGTTGAAATCACAAATCCCAAACTTGTTACTTTCTTTGCTTTGTATCCAAATTTGTTACTTTACTCAAATCATAGGGACTATCTATGTAAGTAACTCGTTTTAGTAAACTTTTTTTGCTTTGCAGTTTGAAATATATATTTGGCAACTTTAATACCCATTTTGAGATAAATCACAATGTTAACTCACCAATCACCATTATTGTGTATGCTAATGTTTTGCTGATTTATATGTTTATTATGAGCAGGAAGTAATTAATCAGGGTCCTTTGGTATTGGGTCAGAAACCTGCACGTGAAATCACTGTTCACATCGACCGACTTGCAAATATATTTAGGTACCAATTATCAAAAACGTTACTGATTTAAGTTAATAATCATTTAATATAATAAATCATTCGCAGATATGTAGATAATCCAGAAGCTGTTGCTGATGCAATTCAAAGACTTTGGCCACTTTTCAAAGCCATCTTTGATATGTAAGTTTTTTAACCATATATTATTATTTTTTAATTTGTTGTATTTTCTTTTGAAAATACAAATTTATATATGATGAAAACACAGTCGTGCTTGGGATATGCGGACAATGGAATCACTTTGTCGGGCGTGTAAACATGCTGTGAGTTTATGCTATATGTTTTATTTAGCTATATTTATTAATTGCTAATAAATCTTGTAATTAAATAATAAAATAATTGGTTTATGAAGGTGAGAACATCTAAAAGGTTTATGGGAGTTACAATTGGAGCAATGCTTGAAGAGATACAAGGGTTATATAAACAGCATCATCAACCATGTTTCTTATATCTCTCTAGTGAAGTTATAAAGGTAGTATGATTCACCATTACAAGTTATTCATCCTTAATTTAATATTATAAAAAAATGTAATTAATAAACATTATGCTTGCAGATATTTGGTTCTGATCCTTCATGTGCTGATTACTTGAAAGTTTTAATCGAATCTCTATTTAGCCATACTGCATGTTTGCTTACCAAAATCCAGGTCTGATTTCATCTAAAAAATCCAGTAAACATAAATAAATTAATACAGTTTTGAATCATTTATATTATTATTTTCAGGATTTCACTTCCCGACCCGATATAGCAGATGATTGTTTTTTGTTGGCATCGCGATGCATTCGGTATTGTCCGCATTTGTTATTCCCATCTTCGGTATTCCCATCATTGGTCGAATGCTCCATGATTGGAATCACGGTTCAACACAGGTTAATTAATTGATTTAATTTTAATTAAGTTTAATACAGGTTTTATAACCCTCTGGTCAATGCTGTTTTTTCCTTTAAAGTAATATTTGATTTAAGAAAATATATACAATTTGACATATGCAGGGAGGCATCAAATTCTATACTAAGTTTCTTATCTGACATATTTGATTTGGGAAAATCAAGTCAAGGTCAACAATTTATTTCAATAAGGGATAGTGTTATTGTGCCACGTGGTGCCACCATTACCAGAATATTAATTGCAGCTGCAACCGGGGCTCTCCCAAGTTCAAGATTAGAAACGGTAAAACGTGTATATATATATAGGGTAGGGTTATAGTAGGGAGGAGGCTTAGGGTAAGGAGGGTAAGGAGTCATCCCATCCATTA
>WOUH02000045.1:10277325-10287428 GCA_009936405.2 Stevia rebaudiana
TCCAAGACAGCTTACAGGTAACCACAAACTCAGTCCTGTGTTTAAATTTCATATGCAGAAATATATACATTCTTGGCCAAAAAGATGGATAAAAAACTTTAAACCGCTTCGAATTTTTTTAACTAAAAAACAATCAACACCCACAAACAAAAGACCAAAAGTAATTAGTTTGTAATTTAATAAATAGAATGAAGGTTGTGACATTTCTTGAGTTTATTTCTTATCATCAATGAATCTAAAATTCATTGTTTGATCAAGTAAATTTTGCGATAACTATGCTGGAAAAATTCTTTATGACAACTTGGGTTATATATGTTCTTTATCCAAACCTTGTTCATTTTTGAAGTGTGGATTCAAAGTCTATTCTTCAATTTGAACCTTTTTACTGCAGTTGGTAATCAAATTCGGGTTTCAAAATCTTTTTGTGTCAAATTCTGGTTTCAGTGTCTTGGTTATCAAATTTTGTTTTCCGAAAAACATGTGTATCAAATTAGGGATTAAAAACCCTTGTTTATCTAATTTGTATTTAAGAACTTTGTTTGGTCAAATCTGGTATCAAAAAGACATGTGATTTGTGTTGTTTACTGATCAATTTGAAGTTTTGCTATTACAACGTTTTTTATGGGTGCTTGAAAGAAGGGTTATAAAGAATAAAACATTTTTTTGCAACGATTAATAATATTAAAAGTTTTAAAACTATACTCTTCGCCTTAAAATATGTTCTGCCCATTAATCTGAGGGTGGGTGTTAAAAATAAAAGAGGCTAATTGGTTTCTCATTTTAATGGGCTTACGCTAACCCGTTCTTATACTTTGCAGGTAACTTGTGATGGGCCAAACTACCCGATTCAAACATAAAGAAGTAAATTCGTCATAGGGTTAGAACCCTCTTCTCAGTCGCATCACTCCTCACCGCTCATCGTTCTAGTGCTTCTTTACGAGAGTTCTCCTTCCCAAGATCCTTGATATCAATGGTTTCATAACCGTTGGAGCTTTTGCTATTTAAGTGCTGCTCGTTTTGTTCTTCAAGCACACAATAGTAATAACAAGATCTCTTCTCAAATCAATCAACTACAACATGTAGTCATCAAGCTTAATCATGGCAGCCTGCCCATTCTGTTGTTGTGCATGACATTATTCTATTATCTGTTCATCTTCAAATTAAAGTCAATTGAGGTTGTTGGTCAAATTTGTTCTTGTAATCAAACCAATTGTTTCGAATCCTATTTTTGTGTTTAAATAAATTTCATACCTACATTCATGACAGCCACCAACTCGTTTATTCAAGAAATGACCAAAAAGTCTTTTTCTTCATCTTTTTGCTTTGTTTCAAGTATTTTGAACTAAACTTTTTCTGAGTTGAGAAGTGGCTCGCACTTTTATTTTGTTTTTATTGATCTATTTTTCAAACCCGTACTTTTAATGTTTTTTCTAAGCAAAGTTTAGCCACTTTGATTCCTCTTAAATATTTTAAAATTTGAGAGCAACTAAGATTCAATGTGCATTTTAGCTTTCCTTGGTTAAAATGTACATTCAATTTGCATTTAACTAAGTTATGTTTGAAGTTACCAAGAAAACTCAACATGTGGTTGAACTACTTCAAAGTTGGGTTGACCTCGTTAATCTAATATAGTAATATAGGAATTACTTTGCTACTTTCAAGATTCTATAGCCTTTGTTTTTGTATTACTCATCTTGTTTGCCTAATTACCATTTCTTGTAGTTGTATGTATGGAAAAAGACAGGCAAGGAAGACATGGTCTTATTTAACAATATCTTGAATGTTATTCAAATTAATAATTATCGTCACACATTAAGTTTCCCTTGTGAAATCAATAAAACCAAACCATGCACGAGTTGTGTGTTTGATCAAATAATGTAGATGAGCTAGCCTAGCCACATATTATTCAATTTTCTGATTTGTTCTTGTCAAGAATAATGTAATAACTAATTTTTTTATGCCAAATGCTCATAACAATAGAATTTTTAGATTATGTAAATATGAAACATGAGGTTTCCAGTAAAGGGTCGGGTCAAAACTTTTAAGTTTCGTTAATTGGTTGTATCAAAGCTCAAAACATTTAGTTATATACTTAGGAGAAGGATCCAATACATATAAACATTTTCATACTAAACGTAGGATACAATCAGAATGTTACACGTGTACAAAGAGAAAGTGTATATACGTAAAACACGTTTTATAGAAACTAACCGTAATCAAACACACTTTCACCTTTGTTTTTAAAACCGAATAACTTTTTTTACGTTTCAATATTTTTTTAAAAAATTATACAATTAGATAGAGAATTTCATTATCTTTAATTCGAGTATAGCACTGATATGCTTTTTTTCGATTCTTTTTTACGTGGTCCGTAGTTTTGTACGTGATCCGTGATTTTGTGGTACGTTATTATACACTTAGTCCATAATTTATGTGTGTATTTTGGACGTGGTCAGTGATTATACATGTGGTTTGTGATTTTGTGGTACGTGATTATACGCTTGGTCTGTATTTATATGTGTATTTTGGTCGAGGTCCGTAATTATTCATGTGGTCTGTGATTTATACCCCCGGTCCGTAATTACGTAAATAACGTTTCTGCCCTTTTAGAGTACCTGATGCGTTATTTATGTTTATTTATGGAACGTTAATTACGGTTTTGCCACCGCGTTAATCTGGTCCCTTCATTAAATCGATTTAACGGATGAAATTGCATCCTACGATTAACACGTTTTTCTCTCTATATATTTTAACCGGACCCTATATACTTATATACGTTAAAAATTTTCATTCAAGTAACTTCAAACCTTTTTGACATATCACATGCCATATCTGAAATGATTTTGCTAATGATGAATCATGTGTCCATTTTGGCATATTTGTAACCGTTTTGGCAAATTGGCACTTTTTGGTATATCTTCTTGGCAAATACCCCCTTAAATGTTACATGTTTAGCGTAGGCGTCATTATATTATACCTTTCATATTCATCATCGGTGTATCAACGGGTCTCCAATATTTTCCCGGTAACGAATTTAAGTTATGAAAGTAAAATAAAAGTTGATTGCCGTGTAATTAAAGGCTTTGTAGGTGTCACAGCTGTCTTGATTGCTATCAAGATAAAAAGATTAGATTCGAGCCTCATATAGTAATGAACGACTTTTACTTTCATTTCCTTTAAATTATTATTGTATCAAATAATATTTTCATCTTCTATATCGAAAAAATGAAAGCTTAGATATGTGCATTATTTTTGTCGATAATATTATCAATACGGAGATCGAATATTCCATCTATATCGATAAGATATTGCATATTTGCATTATTTTTGTCGATACTTAAAACAAGGGGTATCAACAACCACCCATATTAAAATGACAAAATCCAGGATAACAATCACCACTAAATCAAAGGGTCCCACCATTCTCATCTTACAACCATTGAATATGGAAGATATCAACCCTACAATTGACACCCCACTAATCAAAGTGTGTTTGGAATTCAAATATAAACGACTTTATAATGTTTAATTAACACAAATCACTTTCATTGCAAATAAGAGATGCACATTATATAGATAAACACCCTAAAAACAACTTATTGATCATTTATCTGAGTTGGAGTTCATATAAACAACATAAAACATAATGATAACTTAAGGAAACCTTGTCTGTACATAACAAAAGGATTAAATCAATCGATCTAAGGTAGAAAAACTAATCTAAACAACGCTGATTATACCATCTCCATTGTTGAACCCTTGGAATGTAGAAGCCAATGAAAGATTGAGAGATAATGATAAAGACAATGAATCATTTTCGAGTTTCTGATTCGGATAATATTCCGCCATTGTTGATAGATCTGGTGCTGGAAATAGGGGCACCGGACGAACAAGTGTGGGTCCAGTGTTGATTTGATCTCCAACGTTGAAAGATATTGCTTCGGTTTGATTCTTTACCGTTGGTGGTGGTACAAATTGACTTTTGTTATCTTCATTAACTTGTTCTTCTTCCATTGGAATTGCAGTAGCAGTAGCAGCAACCTAACCATCAATCAATCAATCAATCAATCACAAAGATCTTAGATTTCGTCATTCATAAATTGTATTCAACCTTATGAAATGATAGCTAATTAAACTAAAATAAGCATATGATTTGTTAGATCTGAAATTGATTTCACTCACTGAATCGGTAGTGATATCAAAGAGACTGGATCTCCGGCGCCGGCGATTGAGATTGCTCCGGCGAAGGAAATATTTCTGAGCATGACTTGCGACCTGTGTAGGTGTACGTGTTTTCACAAAGTTTCTTGAGATTCCTCTCCAATCTCCTTTACCGACTTTTTGCAGACCTAAAAGAAATAGCTTGTGTTCATCTTCTGTCCATGGAATCCCTAATTTTTTCAATAATATAAAAAGATTAATCTCATAATATTTCAAATAATTAATTAAAGATGTTAATAGACATTGAAAAAACAAGATCTAACCTCGTTTGCGCTCTTTTCCGCCATTGGACGGGTTACGTGCGGCATCGTCGGCGGATGCGTAACCGGAATCGGCACCAATCGTTGCGGAGCCATCGAGATTATTACTATTACTATTACTATTACTATTCTTATTACCAGTATCACGAGTAGCTGGTTGTACTTGAACATATTGTGAAAGGTCGTTCATACTAACACTTTTTCGCATCGGATCAACCTTGACTCTCACTCCAAATAACATGATCTCACCGGAACCATCATCACCGTTTTGTGACATCATGATTTCTACTCAACAACAAATCGATCAATCGAACCAACTTAACAAACCTTAAATCCAAATCTAGAGAAATTGATGAAAGTTTGCTAAGTGATTGATTAGATTTGGAAGAAAAGTAGAGTTCACCGGATAATCTTTAATCTTATCTTTTGGATTGGCCGGCTGTGGGAATCTAATGGTCGTACAAGGCTTCGGTTAATTTAATCGGTTAGAATGGATACAATATGAGGTTTGTATGGGTGGTATATATAAAATGCTAACATGGCGGGTGGGTTCCATGTGGTTGGATTGTTGGAGTTTGTAGTTCATACACGTGGTGGCTTTTGGTACGATGCTTATTTGTGAGGGAATCACAGTTGTTCAATATGATTTTACGGTAAAAGTCAAAGTCAAACAAGCGTTTTTTATGCCTTATTACCCTTTAATTACGATTATGAATTTAAAACTTGAGATATGAGATAAGAAAGGGACTACTCATCAACTCGATTTGAAACTGAAAGTGTTTATTATCACTTAAAATAAGTAAATAACATTTCCTTTTATATTTTAAGTCGTTCACACATGCATCATGCATATCATATGTAATCCACACATACCACTAAAGTTAATGACCATCAAATCCATTTATTCTCTTATGGGGATGCATCTAGACGGATTTTTATCTTCCAGGCAATCAACATTAACGAGATAGGACTACAAACAAGTAAAAATCGAATGTTCAACGAATAGTTAGTAAACCGTTCACTGAGAAATTCGTTTAAGTTCGTTCGTTTAATAAATGAACAAGCATAAACAAAAGCTTTCGTTCGTTTATTTAAATGAATGAACGTGAATAAATGTCTCATTCGTTAATTTGTGTTCGTGAATGTTCGATAATGTGTTCGTTTATGTTTGTTTACATTCATTTGTTTATGTTAATATATTAGGGTCAATTACTTATATATCCTATTTTAGAACCTATTTACATATGTACCCAATACAAAACTTAAATTACACATATTGTAAAAAGACACAGATGATATTTCAACTTACAGATTCATCATGAATAAGTGATTATTAAGAACTCAAAATAAGTAAACTACAGACACAATGACTCAATACTTGACCATTACAACTCGATCTAAGAACAATGACTCAAACCCTAAGACTCGGTGAACTCATCGTTATTGAAACATATCGATAAGAACAATACAAAGAAGACCAGACATGTATACGAATACAACACTGATGATTCATAAGAAAGACGAATCAACAAAAGACAATACAAAACCCTAAACACTTGATGTAAACTCAGTGAAGGTGAAGAACTCATCAACGCAAGAAGATGATGAATGATCGCCTAAAAGACAAGAGGCATAATCCCTAATAATTGGATTGTATGTCTCTTATTCTCTGGCAGTAGAATGCGGATATATATTCCAAATTGTGTTTGACCAAGCAGCCCCTCAAGATCTCTAATTAAGCATTACCAGTCCTTCCAAGCTTTGAGAAATTGATGCAAGTCACTCAACTTTCTAACACAGCAACATCAGTCCCTCAACATACAAAACAAATATACAACATACTAAGTTAGACACTCATCACAACATGTTTGCTAATGAATTATTATTTTTAACACATATCCCCCATTCATGTTATAACTCAAAAATATATATTGTCTAAAAATGGTATTTTTGATATTATTATCTTAAAGTAAGCGGTATATGTAAATAAATTTTAAATTGGTTATAGATATAATTCGCAAGTTTGTAGAATGGATATATGCCGTTGCCCGTTTTTATTAAACATGTTATATTTTAAGAATTCTAATTATAGTTTATTACTTTAACACTTAAACTAAAAACACAGTCATTTTAAGTTTGTATCTTTTCATATAGTTAGTAATTTAAAACTTATCTAAGTCTTTTATCTTATGAAAATTTTAAGTATGTTTATTGCTTTTATCTTATGAACAAGGTCTCCGAACACGAACATGGTCTTGTTTTTGTTCGTTCGGTTCGTTTATAAGTCTAACTACAAATGCGTAATCATATACTTAAATAGCTTAATATTCATGAATTACATGGGTTAGACTAATTTAGAGCATGCTTTAAAAAGAAATTCCTTTTAAGAATTGCATGTCGTATGTCATTAGTCGTTGGTGATATAAGATATCTAGTTGTATAATTTAATTATTTGTAATCATTAGTATTTACTAATATAAAAAGTAAATATTAAATATGATAGAGATACATAAACATCAAATTTGTTGAGTTATAAAATTGTGTCATGTGATTCACCATAACGTTTGTTGATTAGATAGTGTAAATATATATTTTGGATATCTACCAAAACTTTTTTTTAGTGTACCATTTTTTTAGGCTTATTCACATGACAACCTAACTAAGTTGTTAGTGATTTATTTTTACATATGCCCATATAGTGGGTTTTTCATGAGAAAACCATTTTTTATACGAGAATCAAAAAACCATAGTTAAGTTAACTTCAAATATTTCTTGTTTATTCATTCTTTATTATTCTGTAAGTTTGCACCATTAAATCACAAATTTTGTCCTCTTTCAAATGAGTATTATGAAGCTATGTAAAAAAAAATGTCGTCGTAAGTTGTCGCATACTACATATATGTAGTATACATTTTTTAACTTTTTTTTAACGACTACTTTTAATATACATAGATACATCACAAAAAACAAAAAGAAAATATTTATAGGAAATGCGTAAAGTAGCTCAAAGTTCTAAAATATATGAATTATCATCACACTACATATGTGTAGTATGACTGTAATATATCATACTGCATATATGGGGTATACATAAATAGATGCAAAATTAAAGAAAAAACTGAATAAATGTCTTATAGAAACGCAGATATAAATTTAAAAATGTATAATTCGTAAATTATCATTATATTGTGTTATTGACACGTTTCATTTTCTATAATTAATTATTCGTATTAGATTAGATTAGATATGATATTTTAAAATTTTCTATAAATATACATGATATTTCATATGTTTTAAAACGATATATGTAAAAATAAACCATGGATATTTTAATAATCTAACTAAAGATAACGCTCCGTTTTAACCCGCTATCCTATCTCACTTGTTCGTTTTGCTAGGCTTATATATGCTATTTTTTTTTTTTTGAACAACAAATAGCGTGGCTACCCGGCCTCACCCTGGCAAACAAATCAACCTTCCGCCCAGCGAAATCGTTGAAAGTGTGGCTACCCCGACCCATCAATCCAGGAGGAAACCCACTTTGTGGGAAAACCCCCTAGCCTGGCTCACCCAAAGAGTATTTTTTTGCTCTGAGTGAGACTTCAACCTGGGAACTCCTACTTAGGAAGTATTCAGGGTACCATTGGGACAAATGCCTATTAGTTGCTATTTTATTTTTCCTAAAGAACATTTTTGATAGATGAATAAAAATAATTTGAACTAGTTTCGTAAGAGCTTATGTATGAAAATGTAGTAGTGTGTTATAAGGCTCAGAATGAGGACGTTTCGTCATACCCATCATTGTAAACCATTATTTTTTCTTATCAACCTATTAAAGATATGTTTTTAAATTAAAAAGTGAGAAAAAGTAACGGATCTTGTAACAGCATAAAAAAAGGGATATCTTTGAATTTGAACCGTCCGTTTAGCATTTTCCTATATCTGGTTCATTTATAAAGATGTCGAAGCCACCCAACGGGTGTCACAATTAGAGGTGTCCAAACTACCCGAACCTGATTAAGCTTATTAGGGTTGGGTTATTTGGGTCAACCCGACTAACCCGAATTATTAATAAAGTCGGGTAACCCGAATTATTAATAGGGTCGGGTTTCGGGTTATATATTTAAATTTATACGGGTTGCGGGTCAACCTGAATAACCCGATTAAGCCTTTTCTCAAAAATTAATATAATATAATAGTTCTTATATATTATTGAACTCCAAATTTCAAAGTTACATGGATTGAAATTTTAGACTTTTTAGTATGCTTTTACATGGAGTAATGCCTTTTGACTTTTTCTTGTTAAATGTGTTCAAAATTTTAATTTCAACATTTTTATGTCACGTGACATTTTAATCTTTGTATACATTCTGAGTTTGACTACATATTTAACGAATTCAAAGTCCATCTTTTTATGATGCCACCTAACTTTTTAATCTTTGTATCAAAATTTGATTAAGGTGGTTAAGTGTGTCACAAATTGGTACGACTCAGTATTTTTTGAACTTTTTTCTGCGCCGACCCGATTAACCCGACTCGGCCGACCCGACTAACCCGAACCTTATACGAGTTGGGTTGCGGGTCAATTTTTTTTGCCAAAAAACCCGACTAACCCGACCCGATTAACCCAAAACTCGACGGGTTGACACGATGAACACCCCTAGTCACAATGGACCTTCAATCTTTTGCCCTTCTATTAGGGGCAACACTAATTTTATTTTTGTAAATAAAGCTCTAACACTTAAATCTTAGTTGCTATGTGATCTTATGCTATCCGCATTATAAAAATAATTCACTTAATAGTTTTTTGGTTTGTGGTTTGATAACTTTCGTCACTTTCATTCAAAAGATTTTTTTTCCCATTTAAATTCTCAAAGATTTCAAAAACTATTTATTTTTATTTAGATTACTAACACCATTCTAATTATAATCAACTTTTAGTTAATGTGAAATGACATGTCTTTAAAACCTAAGACTACTTGTAATACATCCCCCGCCAGCCAACGGGGTTATGAGGTGGAGAGCAAACCTCGACGTGAACACTATACCACCCCTAGTCCCCACCCAAGTTTTCATTTCACGAGACCCGTTTTCCACCAAATATTTTCCAACCCTTGCCAATATTCACAATTTTCCACATGTCCCACACCTCTCTATCTCTTCTGCTTTTTTAATACTTCATTAATAAGAAAAACGTAGGATAGGTATAACATAGGTAAAAAAAAAAAAAAAAAGTGTTAGGTGATAATTAATGAGGTGACGTTGAGGTCGCATGAAAAAAGGTTGGTAACATAAGAAACCAGGGAGAGAGTACATAAAGGATGTTAGTGAAAAAGATGAACCTTGCAATCTTTTTAATTATAAAGGATGTTTATCAGTATTTTCAGTGACGTATCTAGACTTTTCGGTTAAGGGTCTCCTCTTTTCAAAAATTTTTTTATCCCCTACGTTCAAGTTATAAAAAAAATACAATTAAAAAAAAACTAATAAATTAGGTTAAAAAGTACCTAATACCTTGAACCGTCCCGATTTTCGTACGTGAGATGATCATATATAAAAACACTTAATTGCGGGTTTTACCTTGTCCCAAAAAATTTCATAACTTTAAAGTCCAATATAATG
>WOUH02000045.1:10321656-10337511 GCA_009936405.2 Stevia rebaudiana
AAACCGTGTGATATAATATGTTCCAACCCTCTTGCAATGACGGAACAAATTTTCCATAACGTCTGCTTGAATATGAATCAACCCATATCTGGAATATATACATAAATAAATAATTAATAATAAGCAGCAGCTGAATTACATATATCATATATGTAATTACATTTGTCAAACTGGAAAATATATGATACCTTGACATCAATTTTGTCGTGTTGAAATGCCATTTCTGACATGAGATCATAGACCACGGGATTCTGCTCAATACCTTCCATTGACATTCCAACACCAACCTAACAGAGAATACATTACAAAAATTATTATTTTTTAATATTTTTAATTTTATGGAAGTAAAACGAGAGGTGAAATAAAACACTTGATTTACCATTGTTGAGTTGTTGCTAACACGGGCTTCAACAGGTCCAGATCCAACAGAATCTAAAACACCATACATTTCAACATTTCCTGCAAAATTATGTAGCATGCACCTGTGTAGTACAGATAATAGCCCAAATAAGAAAACACAAACGATACGCATAGAATTTTAATTATTAATATACCAATAATCTAAATATTAATTTGTAAAGAAAATATTTAAAGAAGAGTAACTTTCCAGATGTAAGGGACACCGTAGAACTGATTTGAAGTAGTCCAAATAGGGTTGACTTCAGCAAAAAGGTCAAGAACAATCATTTTGCCAATAGGAACTGCATGTAGAAGTGCCTGAAAGGAAATTATAAGTTATTTTTTACATCGATATATACAAAAGCGTTCGAAAACAGAATATGTATGCATTTTTTTTTTAATTTACATAGTTTCATAATAGAATGTAAATTCACCAGTTCATCAGAAATACAATTTTAGAGTAGCAACACAAAATCCACCAACTTAAAATCAAATTAAATAACATTAATTTGTGATTATTTTAGTATCACTTAACACATGATCTCTGTTAAATAAATCATTAAGAGCTCTCTTTATTTTTATTTAATGCATATAAATAGAGCATGTAAGATTAAAAAAATCAAGGTGTATTAGGGTGGTGGATAGAGATCCCACCTGCATCTGTGGAGGCCTCCAATATGGATCATATGCAAATAGCCATCCCTGCAGACACAATATTAATAAATAAATAAATAATCTGAATTTAATACTGATAATAATTCTTTTCTTATTGTTTTTGTTTACCTGCATCAACCAAACAGCATCATCATCACCACTTTGCATTGCCTTAAAAATTGCAGCAGCGAGTGAAGAAATGTACTCAGGATCATCTGTTGGTGGCGTGTTCTCGTCAAATGTATCACTATACGAAGTAAAAAAAATCAGGGACTATTATGGAAAATTGGTAACATATGAAGATATAACAACATTTTTTAACCAAATACTTTTAACAAAATATAAGAATTAAGTATGAGCATACAGTATTTCTTATCAATAAATACATGAAGTTGAAAAAGGAGATGTTTTTTTGAAACATGACAGCTAAAGAATAAATAGAAAATAAGTGTTTAGAAGTTTTACCAGTTGTAAATATGGCTACTTCGTCCGTACTCTGTAAAGAAAAGGTATATCCAATATTACAAATATTAAAAAGGTGTTTCTCATTAATGAGTAAAAAAAAAATTAGATGACTATTATGCCCTTTTACATTTTTATAAAAAGATTGTGAGAGAGACACCTTTGACTTGTTCTTGTATAAATGATTTCCCAATCTCAATGAATAAAGGATCAGTTGCATCAAGAAGATAAGTACAGCACCATCTAGGGTTGCTGTCAACTGTAAACCTATAAGGAATTGAATACCATAAAAACATTTTCCTTAATATAAGAATTACTCAATTTACCTAATTAAAATTATTAAAAAAAACGAAAAAGAACGCTCACCAATTTCCTAAACGTGTTATCTTTGCTGATGGATAGACATTTTTTAAAGCAGCAGGTACATTTCCTGAGAAAGCTGGTAGGACTGCAATAATATAAAAAGTTTTATCTTTTTTGTTCAAATAATTATTAAAATGCCAATAAATTAAAATCCCAATTAAAATGCCAAACAATTGAAAGAACCTGGAGTCATTCCGAGCTCATACATTCTTGCAAGAATTTTCTTCTGCATTGCAAGTTGTTGATCTAACCAACTTTTGGGCAGTGGGCCACCCCATCTGCAACCATTATATAATAATTACATATAAAAATTAAAGAAAACCACTAAACGGACACCAGAAATAACTGAATGTTGATAATCATCAACTACAACAAAACTCACCCATGCAAGTTGGCCATGCGAGACCACGCAAGAAAAGCAGGACCTCCAAAGAAATCGTTCAAATCTGAACTGCTAATATTAAATTTCTGCAAAATATCAACGGGCAGTTAACAAGAGGAGGAAACAATAAACGTGACTGGGTTTAAAAGACAAAATCTGAAAATATATAATGTTAGTTATTTGGTCCTATCATATATTCATATCTCAATATCTCATGAATGATTGAAATTGATATTTAGAGTTAATTACACAGATGGTCCTTGTGGTTTGTGAAAAATAACAAGTTTGGGCACTACGGATTTAAAGTAACAAGTTCGAGTTTTATGCATTCTAATTTTTAATGGGTTTGGATACTAAGGCTACCTTCGGTCAACTTTTTCCGTTAAATTAGGGTAAAATGACCAAAATACCCTTTGACTTTGACTATACAAAAAGTCAAAGGGTATTTTGGTCATTTCTCCCTAACTTAATGGAAATTAGCCTTATTACCTAAACTCGTTACAAAATCAAAAGCATAAAACTCACGATTACTTTAAACCCTTAGTACCTAAAGCTGTTACTTTCCGCAAACCATAGGGACCATCTGTGCAATTAACTCAAATATTCATAAAATGAAAATAATAAGAGTGATAAGATATACCTTAAATACTTTTTGCCAAATAGCTTCTTGCCCAGTAAATGCCAAAGGCATATTAATGCCATGAAGAGCCATCCAGTCAATCTCCTTTTCCCATCTTTCCCAGTCCCACCAGGCAAATGTATCTTTAAAAAATATGACAATATAATAAATCAGTAAATATTTCAAATATTTATGTAAAGAAAAAAAAAATTCAAGCTTACAACTAGATGTAACAGCATTCTGGTAGTAATTCCAAGGAACGGGCCTTTGTATTAGAAGTCCATCATCTTTCATACGCGGAAGCGACCCTGTTTTAGGGACGGAAGATAGTTGTGAACCGCCAGTTTTATCCCATGATATATGGGCCCCGCATAAGTTTTTCAAGTACCAATGTAGACCCGTTAGTAATTCTACTCCAGTGACACCACTTATTCTGTTTATGATTGCAGATAAAAAAAGCAGATATATATTAAAAGCAACTCTTCAAGATTGTTAAGATTAACTGACAAATGAGATAAATGGTAATTATTTAAATTTACAAATGGCAAATGAGTTTGACAATATATAATGACATAAGAGCAAATAAAGATAATGATCAGTAAACAGTAGAGATCCTAAGAATAATAATTTAGAATTGTTAATATAAAAATAGAATATTATACGAGTAATGAGTGATGAAAGAAGAATCATACGTAATTTCAGGGGCACCTGGTGAGTTTGAAAAAGGATGATTACTTATCATAAAGCAGGAAACTCCGCCACATTGCTCCTATAAACAAGAATTCAACAGCTTGTAAGTTTAAAAATAAGAATACTTATGAAATTTTTTACTTTGAATGATATCACATACAGAATGATCAAAACAGATTACCAGAAAATAGGTGCAAGCATGTCACTAAGGTTCAAATCTGTTTTGCTTAGATGAATGAGTGTCAAGTGGTAGTTTGTGTATGATGTTTATGATAATGCGACAATTATAAAGGCACTAAACCAATTGATTATCCCAAAACAATTAGATTTATAACATATTTTAAACTAATTATATAAATGAATATTTCTATGAATAGTTGAATACTAGAATATCATGAGTCATGACTGAATCAACCACCTCAAATCATGCTCTATAAAATAAATAGATATAGAAGTTTTGCAAAAAAAGTCCAGATTATATCATTTTAGCAAATATTAACTTACTAGATTAGTAGAGAGTAAGTCATGAGTCTCTGTATTTGATATTACATGTTTAAGCTTATTTGAATCATCAATAAAAATATAATTTACTGTCCAGATTCTACATGAACCTTCCTTTTCTTCACTATCATCCTAAAACTGGGAGGAAGAGAAAGCCTTGTTTCCAATCCGAAACCAAATTGACTTCATCAGTCAATTGAATTTCCACAAAAGGTTTAGAGCAATTTAGAAATCAAAATCCAGTTATAGTTAAGCTAATATCTAAAACAAACCACCAATTCACCAAACTTCAACACCAAAATTTCAAAGTCGCATCCAGAAAAATAAGCACAAACAACTAACGAAACTGAATTTTACCTTAGTGATGATCTTAAACTCGAAACTAGACGAATGCGAAGGAATGAAGCGATCAAGCACAGCTCTAGCAGCGGAAAGTTGCGCAGACGCCGGAGCTCTCTCCCGATCCTGAACCTCAATTAGTCGAGAAACATACTCAACTCCGACGGTCGACGAGTGAGTCGCAGTAAATAAGACGATGACTGTGATGAGTACGAAGGCCACGTAAGCAGTCATGGCGGACGCCATTGAATTGAACCTTGGGAGAAATGAGTGTGATCAGGTATATACAAGAAGTGATAGTAGAAGATGAAGAAGCCATTAACCATGAGAGATTCGATTCGATTCGAAAGGTTGTGAGAGTAGAGACAAAATTTGCAGGCCGGTGATCGATATAATACAACGGAGGTTTGGTGCGAATATCGACAGCAACGTTTAACAAATGGAGCCGTCTGCTTTTGGATAATGCGTTTAATTTTATTTCAGATTTTTTATATTCGTGTTTATGACCTTGAAAGTTTTCTCGTTAGAACAATAATGGACTCTTTTCAATGTATCATCACAATGTTGCTCATAACTCACGAGTTCTAAGTAATTGGCATGACCTAAATACAGTTTGATTCATCAATGAAGATTATAATAACTTCAAGTTAGTAAGCATAGTAAATGACAACCAAACTAGCTTGACTACATGAAGTTGAGGTGACAAAATAATGTCAAGTGGAAACATGTTTGGATAGGAACATGGTATTTTTAGTACAAGTCAAAACAAGACCAACGGGTAATGTGAGGTCGGATCGTGGGTGAACATGTTTATGTCCTTTTAGTTATGGGTCCCTAATGTGTAAAATATATTTGCATTGAGCGTGATGACTATGTTACGGCAAGGAAAATCTATATTTTATCTAGTAGATTGTTACAGGTTCTTAGATAAAAGAGGATGTAAGGACCCGGTTTTTGTTCAATTAGGCATCAAGAAATCTTGGATCGCCCATTTTACTTATAGATATCTACTCAAGCCGCACCTAAAAATAACTACTTGAGTTGTGTAACTTATTTGAAATGTTTGTGAACTTTATAAATCATTTTACACATTCAACTAAAACTACTAATATTAAACATTCAAAAACCTCCATATGATGAAAAGCTCTTAGTATCAATTGATTACGGATAAGTCTCATCACATGTTCCTTGAAGTGATTCATCATTGTGCATGCCACAATTGTGAACACACTCGATCATAGTAAGGATAGTGTTTCCTTCGCAATTGATACGTAGTTTCCATTGTTTCTTTATAAAATCAAATAAGTATGATATTGTAAAACAAACATTAGTACATTACCATTATAGTTGTATGTATGATGTTGTAAAACAAACATCTCCAATTATACAATAAATTTATTCACATTTTATAACACCATTGAAAAAGTAACATCAAATAAGTTTTTCATTATTATTCAACCTATAACTAATTTATGGTTGTAAATTAAGTGTTTTAGCAAAAGTTGTGTTGTATTAGAATGTTGTTTTTGTACGTTTCACATAAATCGAATGTTGTATTTGTAACTAAATAGATTGATAATATAAAAAGGATGTTTTTAATCATAGCCTTTAGAGATATGATATAGTTTGTTAAAAAGGTGTTGGTGTTCGCACTTATATGAGAAAGAAAAACAAAAGTGAATGTGAGAGAGAAATACATGCATTCTACTTGGACCACCAAATCGTGCCCCAATAACTAAAAAGCAACACAAATCAAACACCTTTTTTTTTCTCTAATTTTATTGGCTCCATTAGCCATAGTTGAGCTGCATAATGGTGTCATAAATGGAGGTGATCAATCTACGTATAGACCACCATAAGCTGCCTACACCAGCACTAAAAGTAAATTGAAACTTAGATTAAATTTTTCTTTATTTCTTTCTTCCAATAAATTGTGAAGGAAACAATCTGTTTGTAAACAGTTACTTGTAAGTGGCTACTGACTTATGTTAGTGCTTCCCAAAATAGAAAAGACATTTTATAATATTATTTGGTTTATTTTAACGTTTCCTTGGTGGCAAATTGGCAGAAGCATTACCAAAAAAGGAAAAAGGTGTAAGGTTATTATAACAGAGTTAGGTATAAAAACCAAAGTTTTATGTTATGGTTATGCTTTTAATCTGGAAAACATATTAGATTTAGTGTATTTAATGCTTATATGGTTGGCATAAAGGCAAGGTTTCAAATTTGTTAACTAACATTATAGGTTGAAAACACGTTATGTGGTGCGTACTTTTTGTCCAAAGTTTCCCCATTTTCTATAAGAAATTAGAAGTGCTATATATGAATTATTATACGAATTCAGTAATACGCTAACTTTTTAAATGAATCAAACATCGTACGCCTTACAATTATACGAAAGTTTTAACAATCTGGCTCGTTTCATTTTAAGCTAATAATTTTAGTTTAATCCATTGGCCAGGTAGGGGCAATTTCGTGATAAATATGTAGCTCAAAAGATAAATGATACAAAAAATTGAATACTAGTTCATTTTGCAAAAAAAAATAAAAATTCTTATACTATCAGAGAGAAAACCTATCATTCAGTAAACTCAAAATTAAAGTAGGCATCGGTTATTGACTTATTTGTACACCACACACCACTTGATTTGACCCTTAATAGAATTCGTATTTAAAAAAATTATAATAAATGGATAAGTGAGAGTAATATGAGTGTATTGTTAGTCTGTTACTGGATTGACAATGGATATAGTGTGTGCCGATGATGAGGGTGGTATACGTGTATAAGCAATTAAGTGAGAATACATATATATATGTCTAGACCGGTTGACGTGGGTATCATGTGTTTAACTCATCAAGGCTACATTGAAATTAAAATTAGTTAGAGAAAAGTGATTGATAAAGATCGAAGATTATGATCACTACCTTGCCCATTTAGTGTCATCACAAACCCTCACCTTTGCTTTCTAGTGTCAAATCATTTCAATAATCAAGCATCCTACTTGGACCACTTAAATGTGTCCCAAGAAATAGATAGCACCACAAATCTTTTAAGGATTACAATACTGTTGCTTGAGTTAATTGCACAAATGTGTGGTTTGATCAAATTACATGTTGGCCTCTAATTTTTAAAAATTACAAAGTTAGTCAAAAAGCTTGTGGCATGTGACATGGTTACACACGGTTGCGTGTGTAGCTCATGGCCTTAATACTAGTTAGTTTTTAACAGGAAATTAGCCCATACATCGTTAAACCAAATAAAAAATAACTTAAAATCAAAACAATTAGTTAAGATTAGTAAATGTTAATAAAAATCACTAGTTTTTTTCACTATTTTTTTACAAAATTACTAATTTTAACTCATTTTTAAGGTTAAGTTCGCAATCGTAAGGCACTTGGATAGAACATGAGAAAAATTTTCATTAAAAACTAACTGGCGTTAAGGTCAGGGGCTAGAAACACAACCATATCACATACATTTGGACTAACTTTGCAATTTTTAAAATTTAGGAGCAAAATGTACAATTTGATCAAACCACATGAGCCATTACTGAAACTAATTCTTGTTTCTTTATAGATTTGGAACCACCAAACACATAATATGTGCACATGCACACTCACCTAGTGCAATATTATTTTATAGGCAGGCAACTAACCAAAGTAATTGACCCAAAAACAAGCACAAAAAGAAGGCTACAAATGCATGCACATGTGATCATATGATATAGGGTGTACAAAAGCAACAATATCTTCCTTCAATTTATGAAATAAACAATTAGTATATAAACAAATAAGTGGTTGCTTATGAAATTTTAGGTCATAAAAGTAGCTTTCACATACACTCGCCTACATAACACAATTATATATATGATTACTGAATACTGATGATAGTGCTTCCCATAATTGAAAAGTAATTATACTTTTTTTTTATTTGGCTTATTTTAGTAGTTTCTTGGTGGCACTTTGGGAACATTACATCTGATATAATTAAAGTTGCATTTAACATTGGTTTAACATAAAACAAGGGATAAAACTTAAAAGTGATGGAATATAATAAGGGAGTTAGGTATAAAGTATGAAACTCCAGATTTTAGGCTATTGTGATGCTTTTAATTTGAAAACCGATCTGATTTCTGTATTTTTAAATATCTT
This sequence comes from Stevia rebaudiana, assembly GCA_009936405.2. Lineage (NCBI taxonomy): Eukaryota > Viridiplantae > Streptophyta > Magnoliopsida > Asterales > Asteraceae > Stevia > Stevia rebaudiana. The sequence continues at coordinate 10,330,218 of WOUH02000045.1, forward strand.
ATAGGGTTGGCATACAAGTAAAGTTCCCATATTGTAATTTATATAATCTTAAATTGAATAGAAAGAGAAATCAGTATGACCGATGAATAAAGATCAACAAAGCATATATAACTTATTTGTTTGGCGTCATAGATTGTTACAAAAATTTTATTTAACTTTAATAAAAATTTGACTTTTTATGAATTAAAATGATTTAGGACGTCCTATATGTAGTTGCTTTCAAGCTATATTATTTTATGTGTTTGATCCACTGAAATAACTCATAAAACATAAAATGCCACCAGTAATGTAAACGGTCACTTCATAAAATAGCACAAGACTTAGATTCAACTGTTAAAAAAAACTAAAAGTAAAAAGACACAAATGCCCTTTACAAAAGAAAAAAGTCAGATTGGCCATCTATTATAGGGTCAACTGTAAACAGAAACCTAAAGTAATAAGTGGATAATCTTCCCACTAATCTTACAGACAGTATTGGCCCATTGATGTCACATATGTTGCAAAAGTTGATCTTTTTTCAATTAAATAACTTGAAACTAAAACACTTTTTGCCAAATATATACTTCCATCTTGAAAATCTCATGTATCAAACTCATTTTCCAAATTCTTCTTTCCAAAAATGCAACATCTTAACATTTCTAACTCACAAGATGAATCACAACCTCAATATTCTTATTACCACATACCCATTACACATCAATGCATCTTAACCATCAAACACAACTCTTACATCGCGTCTCTTGCAATTGGTGGAAAGTTTCTATACACAGGTTCTTCTAACAAAGAAATACAGATTTTGAAGCGCGATAACTTAATGTATGAATTCGATCATGAAAATCTGAATAATAGCATGATAACCACAGGAAATGGTGCAATAAAGTCATTAGTGGTTTCTGCTGACAAAATATACAGTGCTCATCAAGACCACAAAATCCGAGTTTGGAAAGTTGATGAAAACGATGCGAATCAAAAGAAGTTATTACAGTTAGCCACACTCCCAACATTTAGTAATCGCGTCGTTACGGTTCTAACACCAAAGAATCATGTACAGGTGTCGCGACACAAGAAGTCCACATGGGTCCATCATAATGATACCGTGTCAGCATTAGCCGTATCCAGGGACGGTTTGGTCCTTTACTCGGTTTCGTGGGATAGAACACTAAAGATTTGGCGTACAACCGATTTCAAATGTGTAGAATCGGTAGCTAACGCGCATGATGATGCAATAAATGCAGTAGCAGTATCAAGCAATGGTGATGTTTATACCGGATCAACAGACAAGAAAATTAAAATTTGGAGGAAATTAAAATCACCGGAGGGTGAAAAACATTCTTTAATTACAACATTAAAGAAACATAAATCTGGGATTAATGCATTGGCACTAAGTGCAGATGAGAGTGTTTTGTACTCCGGTGCGAGTGACAGGTTGATTATCGTTTGGGAGAATAATCTTAATGATGATGATGATGACATGGCGGTTGTGTGTACTCTTAAGGGGCATGTAAAATCTATATTGTGTTTAAGTGTTGTATCAGATTTGTTGTGTAGTGGTTCTGCAGATGAAACCATTAGAATCTGGAGAGGTGTTGACAAATGCTACTTTTGTTTGGCGGTTTTGGAGGGTCATAATGGTCCGGTTAAGTGCTTGACTTCAGAAACGGATCATAACCGTTTATCTGATACATCAGCTAATTATGTGATTATCTATAGTGGTGGTTTAGATTCTGACATTAAAGTTTGGAAGATTTTGATCCCTCTATGTTAAAGGGCTTCCTTATTTTGTAATTACTTTTGTATTGTATGAAGTTTTTATTTTTATTTTTATTTATTGTTTAGTTTAGTTTTTCATTGACTCTATCATGTTGAAAGTTGAAACACAAATAATTGTTCTAAAACGATTCCATTGCAATGGTAGAATAAATATAACACTAGTATTTACCAATACAGTAAAAAAAAAAAAAATTAAAAAAGAAATAAAAAAAGAAGCAAGTTAAGATCAATGAGCATTTAGGTTATCTAAAGTGGCGACTTTGCTGGTGTACCTGGTTCACGAGGATATTTCTTGGGTGTCGGACCATCTTTCAAACATATGATCGCGGTTCGTTGTCCAAACGGGCTGTGTGAATTTACTGGAAAAAAAAGTAAATTAATGGTTGTCACATAATACCAACTTACATTATTGAATAACAAATTTAGAATAGTCTCTTACAATTAAAGTTAGCCAAGTTTGAACTATGAATATCTACTTCTATTATAAGAGACCTTTTAGTTTAAAATAATAATGCAGCTTTAAATCATAGTAAGATTTGTAACTTATTTAGGTTACCATGGAATCAGATTACTAAACTGAGCATACATATTCTGAAAGGAATATATTTTATTTATCTCATCAGCACACGTTTGTGAAAAATGTCAAAATAAACTCAAGTTTTTTAGATTAATGTTACATACAGCTAGACAAGAATACAAAGGAGTAAACTGCAGTTTTCGTCCCTGAGGTTTGCAAGGTTTAACAGTTTCAGTCCACCCTTAACAGTTTTTGTTCCTGACATTTCAAATCTTAACAGTTTTCATCACTAAGGTTTCAAGTCTTGACAGTTTTCTGTTAACGGTCTAGGGACGAAAACTGTCAAGACTTGAAACGTTAGGTATGAAAACTGTTAAGGATGGACTGAAAATGTTAAAACTTGTAAATGTCAGGGACGAAAACTATAGTATACTCAATACAAAATCGGGAATGGAATCCAGATGCGAATACCATGACATGTTTGTAACAAGGAAGCTCCCATCAAACTAATTGCTTTCTTGGCTCTTATTACTTCTTCCTGCCATTGTTAAATAATAAAAATATTAAAAACTATTTGATAATTATGAGAGAAAAAAAAATGAAAACAAATAAATAATGAAAAGAAGATCATGTACTTCTTTATCATAACTTCATAAGAAGATGAGCAACTAAAAATTCTCCGCCTAAAATATAGGTGTAATTTCATATACCCCCTCTAAACTTGCAAAATTTCATATTTCCCCAAGTTTAGAGGGTGACATATGTAATTTCCCTTAAATAAAAGAGCACATTATAGTAGTTAACTTGCAGGGAATCATTTTAAATGAATCCAAAGAAACTTTGGAGTAACGTATACGGTTTTCCCTAAATTTCATGATGAAAACATTTATTTTACTTATGATAACCTGCATGCTGCAATATTCACAATTCTTTCAGTTGACGCAAACCAGAACATTCTGTTATAGGAAATTCTTTCACCGCCAACTGATCCAAACAAAACATATCATTCTAAGTTCTAACAAGTTACTAACTTCTTTTATTCAGAAATGTAACATCATCCTTAAAGAAAATGATTTCCTGATGAAGTGGTTTAGTCAATCATATATGCACGCAGAGGAACAGATAAACCAACTTCTCATGTAATTTTCAATTCTAATAATCAAGTACTTCATAAAAACCAAAATCTAATAACATATAAATCATAAAGATCGATGCATGTACCTCAGGAGAATGACCTTTTGCTGCAACAAACAAGCCACCAACACGAACAAGAGGAAGACAATATTCAGCTGGTTTACAGGAACAGAAAGAAGTTTAAACAGAGTCACAAAAACCACATTATACAACCAAATGGAACATTTGTAGACTGCTTTTGAAGTTGTATGTACCTAATATTCTCATTTCTGCAACAGCTCTCGCTACCGCAACATCAAATACTTCTCTGAATTCTGGATTTTGTCCCACATCCTGCCCTAAAACAACATTAGAATATTATGCAGTTTTCCCAGGAAATGTAACCACGAAGAATATAACATGTGTTTGCTGAAAAGAATACCTCAGCTCTTCCTCTCACAACCTTGACATTAGATAATCCAATCAAGGCAACTACATGCTCTAAGAACACACATCGCTTGTTTAATGATTCCAGAAGCGTCAGTTTCCAATCTACAGAATCAATATGTTAAGCTAATTTAGTTGCAAAAATTAAACAAAAAACAAGCCAACATGACATTTCTAGAAGATATCACCCACAAACAAGATTAAGAAAAGTTGATAGCGGGTTTACCAGGGCAAGCAATTGCTAAAATCAATCCAGGAAGTCCGGCACCACTTCCAACATCTACCAGATTGAGTTTTTCAATGGAAGATTCACAATTCGATACATATGAGCTATGAATGGGAGGTATAATTGCAAGCGAGTCCTCAATGTGTCTATCCATAACATCATTTGCATCTCTAACCGCAGTGAGATTCATCTTCTACATTTCATAACCCCAAAAACAATCATACAAGCTTAATTTGAATGCATAAGTTGAAAGTAATTATAACAATGGGAGAAGAAGAACCTGGTTCCAATCGAGAAGAGCATCAACGTAGAGCTGAACTTGTTGCTTCTGAAGAGGATTTAGGGTTTCGAAGTGGGAGGCATTAACAATCGAAGATTTTGTGGTTGCAGATCTTCTGGTTATGGCTGCTGGTTTGAAATTTGAGGCGCGCACAAAGTGTTTGATGAAAGTCCCCAATGACGACGAAACGGAAAAATTGAAGATTCTGGACTGATACATCAGCATTTTGGCGCCGTAAGCAGATCCCGTACACCGGCTATTAACTAATTTGAGACATCCTATTATTTATGACATGGGAAGTATCTTGGTTCGTTTCGCCTTTTTGCTTGAAATGAAACCGAAAACCGTAATTAAAATAATTGGTTTTTAGTTTTTTACAACGGATGGTTTTTTGTGTTTTGATTTTTGGTTTTTATCAGTTTCTTTTCCATTTTTGGTATTTTTTATTTTTTTAAGTAAATAATATTAGTAATACATATCACATGAATCAATTTATGGGACGATATAAATCAACAGTTGCTATAACATTTTTGTAACTTCGGTAGAAAATGATGTGTGAACACACTAATATATTTACAGAATACATAAGAAGCGTCTAATCAAGATATATAATTAATTAAGAGAATATTTTATTTATTAAGAACTATAAAATAAATACATATTAATATATATACATAAACACTTATTAAATTTTTAAACACACTAGTATATTTAGTATTTACAAACAAAATTGTGAACACTAGGTGATTCGGTTCAGTTTTTTTGATTTTATAGAAAAAAATGTTGAAACCAAACCGGATTTTCGGTTTTTCGATTTGCTGCTCACCCTAATGGGAAGCCGTTGCCAATAACCCATGTACCTTGTTGATAACTTATGTATAATATTCTATGATATTTATAAATTACAAATGGAACATATTTATGGCTTTGGAAAATGAATAAACCAAACTTGATAAATGTAATCAACCAAAATTAAACCAAATCATGTACATGAAGATTGACAAAAGCAAAAATTGAAGATAAATAAGACAGTAAAGATGAAGAAATTGAACCAGATGAAGAAGGTGGAAATGTGATTGATGAAGATGATGGAGGCGAGTTGTGGTGAAGAAATATACACAAAAAACGTAAACCCATATGAAAGAAGAGACTGACAATAAGATAAAAGAAGTTTAAAGACAATAGTCGGGAAAATTCTTTGAGGATAAAGAAGAGACTGACAATTGGGAACAAAAACCTTTTTTATTAATATGTATATAAATTATGGTTTTTGTTTAAAAAAAACTTATAATTTTTTAAATAACGACTTCCGAAAGAAAACTTGAATTTCTATCATATCAATGTTTAAATTGCTTTTGAAGATAACTTTTGGGCCACCAATATAATGGCGCATGAAAAAGATTGAAGAGAGGGTAATGTCACCCCAAATAAGACAAAGTGTTTTAGAAGTTTCATTTGATGTATGATTTTACTTGCCATCACTTTTTTCACTTTTTTTTTCACAAGGAAATAGATTTGGATATGATGAAATGTGCAAAAGTCTTGCTACAGAATCTTTTCCTTTGTAATCATTGTAATATATGGGTTTCGATAATTTAAATCATAATTATACAAATCATTGTACACATAAATTTGGGCTTATTACTTTATTTACTATATTGTGTGGATTATTGAAAATGCAACTAATTGTTACCTAACATGTTAAATAAACGTACCTTCAAGTCAATTTCACACGTGATTGATTTGATTTATCCAGAATTATCAATGTAGTCTTTTTAAGTTTATAATTGAGGTGGATAACCCATAATTCTAATACTATACGGTGCTCCCGGGTGAGTGGGGGCTTGGGTGGGTATGTCACGTAGCCACGTAGGAGGAAATAGTGACTTACATGGGTGAGTGAGGGGTGTAAATGCCCATATGAGTGGGGGTGTGAGTGAGTAAAAAAGTAGGAAGTTGATGTGGTATTTTGTGATTGGTAGGAGGGTAATGTGAGATATTGTGATTAGTTGAAAAAAAAACAAAAAAAAAATTGAAATCACACTCATCTGCTTGGCCAATAATGCCCCAATAGGGGGTAGCGGGGCGGTGTAGGGGCGTCGTGTAGGGGTGTGGTGGAGGGCGTGATTGTGCTCACTCACCCGACACACTGGGTAGTCTAAGTTAGTTACACAAGCAATCATTATTTAAGTTAAATAATTAAACATAGATTGTGGACATCGTTTTTTACCAATGTATCTCTCATTCTCTCAACCACATGTTTGTAAGTTTGAATCCACCGACATGCGGATTGTGTTAATATATTTAAAAAAACTAGGTTTAAAACCCATGTGATACACGTGAATGAGTATAAAAAAAATATATTGTCGACTAACCTAAAAGTTATACATGCACCTTCTATACAACACTTCAAGTCCAACTCATCCTTTCGGTAAAAAGTATCATAAGAAAATCACAATAAATATAATAAATACAAAATAGTGAACACATTAAATACTACTTATTAGTGGAATTGCGTAATTCATTTCGATTAATAAAAAGAAATGATATTTTTATATCACAAATATTTAAATACTTATTTGTATATAAAACATACATAAGTCTCAAACTATACAAACACCACCCATGTGAATTAAAAAATATATAATCTGAAGAAAAGCAAATAAATTATATATATATAGTATATATCCCATACATTTTTAATTTAATTCAAACTTGAAAGGAAATTTTAGGTGTTAAAAAGGTTAATCTATGTATAACTCTTAAAATTGGTATAACAACAACAACAACAACCTACCCAGTGAAATCACACTATAGTAGTAGGGTCTGGGGGAGGTGAGACAGATACAGACCTTACCTTTATTCCAGAGAGATAAAGAGGCTGCTCCAAAGAGACCCCCGGCTCGTGACTTTTTTTTTTGTATATGTTTCAATGATATTA
>WOUH02000045.1:10344632-10360065 GCA_009936405.2 Stevia rebaudiana
GCATAAAACATAATTGCAAAACTGAAACACAAAACGAAACCAAGAATTCAGCTTCGTTCCATCAGTCAAATAACATGCATACATAAAACATAAAATTTCTAAGCAATTACATACACATAACATAGCCTCCTAACCTACAAAAACCTAAACCAGCACAATTACATTCCTAATTTTTACGAAAATCAACAACAAAAAGCCGAAAACCCAAAGAACACAGTTATAAAATCCACTAAATGCCTAACCCAAGAAAGTCATTTCAACAAACACCTGGTGTGCTTGAAAAAGTTACCAAATGACATACACAACAGGAAATCATAAACCAATAAAGATACGATGCACAACAACAAAGAAACAGTACACAGAAAAAATTAAATGAAATAACCAAAAAAAATACGGTAAAAGCAGTAACATACAGAGAAATCGAACGAAGTCTAGCATAAAATCCATTGTAAGAAAATCAAACACTGAAACTGGAGACAGATTAAAGAGCCAACAAAGAAAACAACCGAATCGTACAACCAACATCCAGAAATCAAATACAGAGAAATCGAATGAAGTCCAGTATAAAATCCATTGTAGGCGACATACCTCTGACAGTTGGAAGAGTAAAAGTTGAACGAAAGCTTCTATGGAGAGAAATCAGTGAAGCGTGAAGCAAGAAGAGAGAAAGCAGAGACCCAATCGGACAAACATAAAGGAGAATCATTGAAGGATAACACACTTCCTTGGTGGCCAATTTATGAAAACAATAATAGTTACTGTTCATACTGTTCATAGCATACGAAAATTAATAGTTATATAATTTGTTTCTCAATATTCAAACACTGATAAGTTAAAATTTAAGTTTTTGGATTTCAAAATTTCATCTTATACATACAAAGGATGTGACACCTAATAAAAGAAAACTGTGTAAGATATTTATAATATGTAAGTACAAAAATCAATGATTTAACTTAATAATTATGGTTCCTTGTTGGACCAAACACTATGAATTGTGATATGAGGCATAGTACCACCACATATGAAAGCTGTTAGTAGATAAAATAATAAGTGAATATAATAACTGTGGTCTTACTTTGGGCAAACACTGTCAGCTTTTTTCGAGTTGTGTAAAATAACACCGAGAAGGGTTTCTAGCAATTTGTTTTTTAACTCTACATGTTAATTCATTCCGACACGTTTACAAACCAAACATTGTATAATTTTCCAATTAAAATTAATTTCATTCCATACTTTCCAATTCATTTGAGACGTTTTTATTCTTTGCAAACATCCTGTAACCTTAAATATTGAGAAAGTGTGTGTTACAACTTAGAACACGTTGTGGTTTTATCATGTTCTATTTGTTTCGTTTGAGTGAAAACTTGCAATTCAACTCATTGATGTGTTTAAGATGGCATAATAATTCGAGTTGATTCATCTGGAGGTAAATACTTAAATTGAATATTTTAAATCTATGGAAAAACTTTTAAGTTGATTCGATTAATGCAAATGTATGAAAGAAGAAAAATGTTGTGAAGCTCTGAAGGTTTACCAAAATAGAATGGTAGAGTCACAATTACTTGATTATGACTAAATAATGTAGATCAGCCAAGCTGCTTTGTGACATAATTAGGTTTTCTAAATATAATTCAAATATAAAATTAGAGAAGAAAAGATTGAGACTGATGTGATTGCGTAAGTGTGTTTGTTAGACACGTTAGGGGCGTTTTTACTTTTTAATTTGTTAATATAAAAAAGTGTTTAAAAGGTTAGTTAAGAATAGCCGTAAGACAAATGTATTTCACGTGTTCAAAAACCTCATTGTATTGAAGATTTAAAGTATTTCATGTGTTCAAAGACATCATTGTATTGAAGATTTAAAGTATTTTACGTGTTAAAAAACATCATTGTATGGAAGATTTGAAGCACACATGACAAAGATTACATGCATAAATGTATAATATAGTATTTTGAATCTTGTTATTTTGGTATAGTTTAGGAGTATGAATAAGATATTAGATACACTTGCTCTTAAAAAACAATCTTGTTATCAATTCTAACAAAATCATATATGGTAATCCGAGGCATTTATAAAGAGTTTGTTGAGTGTGATGTAGTTTGGTAAGCTTCCAGATATTTGTAACTGAAACTGGGTCATGTATGCCAAACTATTAGGCACATGAATATTATATTCTACCTTAACTTTTAAAAGATTTATTTAATGTCATTGTCTAATATATGTCACTCTACAAAATATGAATGAAAAAGGTAAAGATCTATCAAAGAATTTAATAGATTTTTACACTAACAGCATTTGTAAATTGAAACAATCATATAAATCATCAGTTGTTTTTTACCTGGTTTCATTTGCACAAGTTTCAACTAAAAATACGGTGGAAACAATTCTTTTTTAATAGCTCATTATTAGTATATAATGTAATAGGGTGGGCGGGTTGGTCTATTGACCAAGCCATTTATAGTTAGAGTGAAGAATACCCTTCAAGGTCAAAGGTTCGAGCCACGTCTGTGACGGTTGATGTAAAATATAAATCGTCGTACGTATATAATAAAAAATCATAATCCACCTAACTTGATCAACTTTCTTACAATAACAACAATGATTAGTTGATTACTACTATCATTATTATTTGTCTTTTCACCAAATATCATATTGCCATGGCTCTATTGCCCCTTAATAACTCTTAAGAATTGTGTATAGTAGTGAATTAAATATGAGAGAAAAAAATACTAAAGTTATCCTATACAGTTACACGACAAAAAGATAAATTGATGATTCATTGCACTCTCACTTATTTTTATTAAGGCACATATGATGATATAAACTGGCATACAAAATTACAGTCCCTTATAATACTATAACACCGGCCTCTTTATATCGCGAATATCACAAGGAGTTGAATTAATATTGTAAAATAGGGTTGTTTATGAGACATGTTAGACTCGAGACTGAAAGCATACGAGCTAGCTTAGCTTGAAATCTACAAGCTAGTTTAGCTTGAAATCTGGCCTCTACCCATAAATGTTGAGCTCGAACTCGGATTATTTCTGACACAAGTTCACTTGTGGCTCAACAAGTTGGCTTTCGTAGGTTTGAGTGCTTTAAATTGGGCTTTTATTACATCTACTGTATTTCTTGTGCTATTTAAAAATAAGTTTTTCTATTCAAGCAAGCTTACCTGATTTGAAATTTATACGAAGTAACTTGGCTCAATTTAGAAATAATATGAGACGATTTCAAGCTACCAGCTATATGAAAAATCATAGTGGAATGAATAAGATTTATAGGATATATGTTTTACCCATCTACGCTATTGTGTTGTTCTTTTTTAGAACACATATCAAAACTAATATTTTAGTCATGTTACTTGGTAGATTTTGAACTCAAAGTTGTAAATCTTGATCATAATTTAGAAGGTTAAACTGCAATAGAGCTTTTTTGTGTTTATATTTGTATAAATAAAAGCTTTAATCCGTCTTGTAATTAACAAACGCAGGACCTAAGGATATGGTCATTTTTTAAAGTTGAAATATGTTCTAACAACTTCATATAACCATTATTTAAGCCGACTCTTCAAAATCTCTACTTTAATAATATTAGTTTAATATCTAAAAACAATCATGCGATTTGATTATAAGTACTTAACAAGAGTTGGTCTATGTCAATGGGCCAAACTATTTTAAAAAATTCTAATACGTGTAATCTAATTTTGACCAAATCATGTTTCAGCATATACTAAATAGGAAAACAACAAATTAGAAATGTCATAATGCGGGTGTATATGTTTCATCGAACAAACCTTATAATAAAAATAAAATAATAGGATTTTTACATCATTTTTTTTGGAAAACTACATCATAAGTATAAACAAAGTTTTAAAAAAATGGAAAATCTAATATCTTCTTCACTCAATTGTGCCTTCTTTCAAATCAACGTTTCGGCTCTTTCTTTTGTAAACCTAGAAAAGGTGTTGGTGGATTTTGGTTGCTGTTAAAAAAAATCTCCCACTAACCTTCGTATCGAATAAAATTTATTTTCTTGTCGTTAAAAAAAAAAAAATCAAACTTGAATACCACATAAACAAAAACACATGATATGCTTAACAAATCCATAAGTTTTTAGAAAATTCTTTGAAAAGCCTTTTTTTCATAGTATCAACCCTCTGAAAAATCAAAAGGACATCAAATTCATGCTTCATTAAGAAAGTTATAGAATATGAGAATAGAAAATACTATGGTTTTTAACTTACACCAACCTAATGTAAATAAAAAATTTATTATTTATTAGAAAATTTCACCTAAGGTATTTAAAATAAATTATAAACTTAATAATCATTAACATCGTCAAACATAAATGCAAAGTTAGATATCATTTCTACATCAATATTATTGCGTCGTTTATATACTTTAGAAAGAAGAAAGTAAACGAAATTGAATTGTTATTTTCATGGGACACATTTTATACGCGGTTTCGATGGGTCCCATAATTACGTTTCGTCCACATGCTCTTCTCAGTTTTCAGTTGCAGAAGCTTTCGAAATTTCTGAATTGTGGCGTCGTCTTTCGTCACCACCGCTCTCCGCCAAACCAGAGGTTGGTTCAATCGTTAGGTTTGATCTGATCATATACTGTATGTTTTCAAGTTTGTCGATTACCGCCTCATTTCACTTCATCGGTTATCTGTTTATAGTGGTGATCATCAACACCGATTCAACTGCTACAGTTTTATTGTTTGAGTCACCTCCGTAAGTACTGGTTACAATTTCCGGTGATTCGAAGAGTTATGTCTCAGAAAAAGGCATCGCCGCCGCCGGAGCAACCTTCCTCATCGTCTTCCGATGACAGTCGCCGTCGTAAACGCCCTTCCTTCAGAAAGTAAGTCGGTTAAATTGCTTAAGCTGCTTATTCTTAATTTCGCATTTTTTTCTCATTTCACGCCTCTAGGATGATTGAATGAAGCGAATTAGGAATTTAGTACTTCTGCCTTTTATTTTGTATCGTGTTAGTGATTGATGATGGATGTTGTTTTTAGAATTTTGAGCTGGATTTTGGAGTTACTAGTGTGGCTTCTTAATTCATATCGTGCTAGTGTGTTACAGACTTTCTTAATTTTCATCTGATGACAAAGCTATGTAGTCGGAGGCTGTAGGTGCACTGAATGCGCAAATGGTCTGTTGCGTAATAGGCGAGCGTCTCTTTAAGAGAAATGCACAGTATACACATACCATTTTAAAGGTTTTATGTATGTTTTAGGTTGGTTTAAGACTTTAAGCTAGTTTCATGTCATTTTTAGACGTTTCAGACCAATTTTAGTTGTTTCAGACTGGTTTTTAGGGGTAACCATGGTTGTTTGTTAATTTGTTTAGCATTAATGTGTGTTATTGGCAAATTTTGTATTTTTCAGTTATTTCTTAATTTTATGGCATTATGTTGATTGAAATTTTGACAGAATATAGTATTAACCGACTACCGTTGTCACTTGTTAAGTTGCATTGTGTAACTGTTCTTACCTTTCTGTTTCTGATATGCAGTGTTGTGCTTGAGGTGATGAAGTTCAGCAAATTCCACAAGTATATGGAGCCAATTTTGGAGCCATTGGTTCGCAAAGTTGTAAGTGAAAGCTTTGTTTTCTTGTATTATATTTTTATCCTGTTGGTATGTTTTGTAATTGTTACATGGTCTATACATGCAATTAGTGGTTGCGTATTTAAATGGACGCCTTTTAACCCGGTTTGCACCCTTAAAAGCACCTAATGAATGCTCTCTGAATATATTACTTTAGAAGCTTCTGTAATTGTGGATTTATTTTGTAAACGCAATGCTATACTAGATTTAGAATGTAAAATTTTATTAAAATTAAGCTCATCTACAATAGAGCACCTACAACCATAAACTTTTGATTTTGACAGAATGTAGATACAATACTGATATGATATAGATGCGATACTTTTTACGTGGATAACCCACTGCAGTCACTATACTTACAATCTGTTTATCTTTTTTGTTTATAAAGGATGTAATTATGAAGAGAGATTAGGTACATTAAATCACATATTTTATTATATAGAAAAGTAAAATGACCAGTTTGGTGGTAACTTCTGGTGGTTGCTATTTATTTTCCCTTTCTGCTTTATATTTTCTTTACCTTTAATGAGTTACCCTACATGTCTTATAACTCTCATTATTTTCTACCAGTATTGTTGATGATATTGTACTTATAGGTGAAAGAGGAGGTTGAATCAGCAATGGAGAAACATAGAGTCTCCTTGAACTGGTAAGGTGTATGATCTCAATAATTTGACATTTCATAAATCCGTCTAAATTTAAAATATCATATATATTGCTCTACATTTTATATTACTATATCATCATATGTACTCATTAAGTAAATAAAATTAAATCAGTTGCTTATAGCAATGAATTTCATTGAGTAAACAAAGAGAAAAGAACATTATGCTTTGAGAATTCGTGATGATTCAGCATTGTTATTTTTCTCGAATGGTTGTTTAGTTAATCAGACTGTTATGAGCAAATATGACATTTTTATTGTTTTACGGTATTATGAGTTTATGACAGCTGAAAGGAAATATATGAATTATGAATTTTGAACTTTTAAAGGATATACATGGCACAAATTTATAGTTTTTACCATCACAAAAATGATAAACAATTGTCAAGGCGTATCAAACAGTTAAATTATCGTTCACATAAATTAATCCAATATATACTCTATACATAGGGATTATAATTACAAAGAAGACTCTTCTGTACCAAGAAGACTGCAGTTACAGTTTCTAAGTGGTTTATCTCTCCCAGTTTATACCGGGACCCGTATCGAAGGCGGAGACTGCAATACATTAAAAGTAGCTTTAATTGATGCGTTTACTGGAAAAACAGTTTCATCTGGGATTGAATCATCAGCAGTAGTGGAAATAGTGGTTCTTGAAGGAGATTTTGATAGCAATGAAGATAATAATTGGACTCTTGAAGAGTTTGCTAATAATATTGTTAGAGAGAGACAAGGGAAAAAGAATCTTCTTACCGGAAATGCGGTTTTGAATCTGAGAGATGGTGTCGGTCTTGTGGGTGATATTTCGTTTACTGATAATTCCAGCTGGACAAGAAGCCGCAAGTTCAGGTTGGGTGCACAAGTTGTAGATAAATGTGATGGAGATAGAGTGAGAGAAGCAAAATCAGAATCGTTTGTTGTCAGAGATCATCGCGGTGAATGTGAGTATGTGTTATGTTTTGTTATTTATAGGTGGAAATATGAGTGGGTCACTGGTTTAAACGGGTTTAGGTTGAAACATGGTTATTAGAGTATTCACATTTGGGTCTTTATATATTATGTGAGTGAGTTCTTTATATTATAGAGATTGATTGAGAGTATTTGTGAGTAGAGAAACTGATGAATAAATATATAAAAACACTGTTCATAAAAATAAATTGGAGAGAGAAAAAGGTAATGATAAATGTATAAAAAAGTATGATTTGATTGAATAGGAAAGAGAAAGGTAATGATAAAGGTATAAAAAGTGTTATTTAATTGAAAAGAAGAGAGAAAATTAGTGATTTTAGTGAATTATAAAGATAAGATAGAGACCAAAATGTGAATGCTCTTAAAATACGGTTCCGTGAATAATAAACAGTTTTTATATGCATATGTTGCTTTACCTTAAAAGGTAATGAGATAATAAATCATAAATTTGATTGTCGAGTAGAATCCAATACACATTTTATTCCTGGTTTCTAGTGTACAAAAAGCATCACCCGCCATATCTGTCTGATGAGGTATGGAGACTTGAAAAAATTGGGAAAGAAGGAGCTTTCCATAAAAGACTGAATAAGGAAAAAATCAAGACGGTTAAAGATTTTTTGGCTCTTTCCAATCTGGACCCTGCAAGGCTTCGAAATGTAAGATGTTTTTCTTTTTTTAAAATCTTTTAACTTTTTTTTAGGCAAAAACAAAATATCTAATGAGATCAAGAAGATCCCCATTGGTGATACACTTGAGTTAGAGAAATTACAAAAACCAATAGCATTTAAGCATTTAACTACTTCATGCATGTCACGTCAATGAAGTTGGCTCGCTTTGTTGGTTATCCAAAAAAATATCCAATTTTATGTTTGCCATACCTGCCTTCATTTAGTGTATAAATTTAAGCAGTATATCTCTAATGCACATGCACTTCATATAAAGTATTTTAATGTTTATTTATGTTTTAATAATAAATGCATCCCTTGATGTGGCATTTTCGACCCGTTTACTTAAAGAATTGGTAAATTTAAGCCATCTTACCTCCAATGAGTTTAAAAGACTTAACTTAAAATGAAGCAATTCAAATGGGTGAAATTATCCAAAGGGGTCTAAATTACAACCTCCTAAGTTGCTTTATTCAAATTAGATTGTTGCTTTAATGGCATCATAAGTTTTGTAACATAGTGAATATGTTAACTATATTTAAAAAAAATTCTATAAAAATATAACCACCTCGACTGACACTGTTTTTAATGAGCACTTCAGATCCTTGGGTCGGGTATGTCTACCAAAATGTGGGAAGTTGTAGTGGAGCATGCAAGGAGATGTATACTTGATGATCTGAAGTTGTATCTCTACTCTCTTAACGGAGACGGTGTTGTTTTTAATGTTGTGGGTCAAGTTCTTGGTATTCTTTCAAACCGCAAATACGTTGTTGCTGACAACCTCTCTGAACTTCAAAGGGTGAGTTTCATATTTTTCTCCATGTTTAATTTCATTTATTTCTGCCTCCAAAAACACTCAAGAAATTAGTTAAAATCAGTTGTTTTACTTGTCATTTTCTTTTAGATTATTATATAAATGTCTTTCTTGCTTTTTATCATTTTAGCAGCTAAGTTACCTTTTATTAAAGGTTTTAACTTAGCTGCTAAAATGTGTAATATAGTGAATAATACACTACTTTCTCTTGCAGTATGCCATTTAACATAATCACTCTCTTGCAGTGTCGTAAAAATCGGGATTAACTGGCGATTAATCGCTAATTGGTTCCCAATCTTTGCGATTTCACCTAATCGGGCCACAAAGTGGTAGCGGCTTAAATTGGTCAAAAATTGATCAAAACTGTTTAAAATCAATCAAAACCGATTTCACATACATTATATTTTGAGTTTTTTAGTACTTAATTTTTTATGTTTTAGTTTAACTTTGAAATACTATTTTCATAACAATGTGTGTGTATATTTAAGTATGAAAAGTTACGCATAAAAAACTCCAATCTTTATTAATCCCGATTAATCGCTAGTTGGTACCCAACTACCCGACTAGCGCCTAACGATTTTTACAGCACTGCTAACTTGTACGCGCTATTGCATATTCAGGATGAAGCACATAAACTGGTGATATCTGCATTCCAACATCCAGAAGAAATCATTTCTTATGATGATGAAGCTTCACTTCGAACAGGTACATGTTCGATTTCTGAAGATATATACCCTTTAAATCCCCAAACCATAACAGGAGATCCAGAAAGCAGCAAAATAAGAACATCTTATAAAAAAGGTCGTTTTGATTACCCACCAATGAATGCATCATCACCAGATGTTAATGTTATGCCAACCATCTTTCCTTTGGGGGATGTTGATAGATTAGATGAATACGGGTTAAATAGCATGGAAACCGATGAACTTAGGTTTGATCATGATGACCCATTGAATTTACCCGACACCTTGATTTGTAACTCGGGTCATGATGATGAGGATATGCAGTATTTTGGTACATCATCTTCTTCACATGTGAATATGGATCTTGGAATTGACGGGTTTTTGTTTCCTCATTCCGCGATTGTTAAAGCTCAAAGGCGATGGAAGATCGTGTCTAGTGTTCTTAAATGGCTCTCGCTTATGTTAGAGATACGCGAGAGAGATATCATGAAATGCATGAACCCGGAGTGAAAACTCGGGTCGTGTAATTTCATCTGCCCGATTTACACATTGTGTGCAGTTTTAGATGGTATAAATGTTGGAAACCTTTTGTTAAGGTGTGCATAAAAACTAGTTGTTTTGTAAGATGAGTTGAAAGGTGGCTATTTGAGTCCCTCGTGTATATGGTGATTGACCGAAAGGTGAATAAAGTTTGTATTGGTTTGGAACGGTTCATGATTAGGAGAACCTGATCCTGACTTGGGTTTCGAGCTTGACACTAGTATATTGGGTTCGAGTCTGTTTCGGGCACTGACCACCGCTTGACTTGTGAGTATATTTAGCAGCCACCACATCTTGATATACCAAGTAATATCCACTAAGTTGATTAATAGAGACAACCTACGTATCAGTTAAGTTTCAGTTATGTTTGATAAGAATAAAAAATAAGAAAAACTAGAAAAGTTGTAAAATAACAAAACATGCCATCAACTTCAAACGCTTGTTACAATTCAAAATGAAAAATTATACTGATAGGTTTGAGTATATTTTTACAAGTCCATAGAACAGTTCATTATACATTTTAAGTTCCAACCATATAGTTCGTTAGATTGGTGGAATGTTTTGAGTTCTAATTTCGTCATGTGTCAAACAAACACATTCTTAGATGAAAATCTAGAGATGCACATAAAAAATCAGGCTCAAACGTGACCCAGTTTTTAACCGGTTTGAACATGACATTAAAATACATTATGTTATATTATTGTAAGGCCCCCGCTATTCCCGTAGGAGGTCAGTTTTTTTATTATTATTATCATTTTTTTGTAATTGCCCGTAAAATTGCGGTTTGTGGCGCATTTGAGATTGAACTCCTCTCTAAATTTAAATTCAATTATGTGCCAGATGGTTTTAACAATCAAGAGGCGTCATTGTCAATAGGATAACCTTGACTTCCGGAATAACCGTAACCTTCGTTGTTTTCGTTATATTCCAGATAACTTTGACTACCAGAATAATCGTAATCTTTGTTGTTGGAAGGAAAAATATTGTTCAACCAAAAACATTTTCAAAACTAATTTCGCATTAATATTTAACTATTTGTATTGAATTGAATCGAATGAAAAACTATATGAAAAACGATCGTTTATATAGGAAATTTCAAGGGAATATTACATCGTATCAAATAATTTAACCGTACGATCCGCGAAATATTACATCGAATCAAATTAACGGGCCCGTATGCAATTTTTTTCTTATAATAATTTGATTAGATTAAAAAAAAAAAAGAAACAAATTGACCCCCGTACGGGCCGTAGGAGGTCATACGGGTCGTAGAGGGGAGGGTGATCAACGAGGAAGGAAAGGTCCTAATAATAGGACCCTATTGTAAGATAACTTAAAATATATTATATTTGACCAGTGACTTGTCTCCTCTCCTCTTGCTTCAATAATTCGGTTTTAATAACATTTATATAGGAACACAGGGAGATTAAACACGTCCCAATGTCTATTCGCAAAAACATAATGCAGTGGAAGAAATTACAATATATTCCCTTAAAACCAGACTTGTTTCATATAATTTTTATAGTAACATAGATATAGATCAACATGTCATAACAGTTATAAAAGCAAACAAAATATGTTCGGAATAGTCAAATAAAAAAGAAATATATAATCTTTTGATGACTTCAGAAGCAATAAAATATATATATAATCTTTTTTCCTTTTTAACTTCTCGTGTCCACTCCGTGTCACCTTAGCAAAAGCAAAAGAATAAATCATAACAATACATAACTCCTACCACAATTTCCAGGCAACTTCCTTCCTGGCCCACAAGATCTATGTGTGATTGTGTTTAATTTCCACAAGGGAAAATTTCAACAGGAATGACACTATTCATTTTCTATGATTTTTAGTAGTAGTAGTAGTCTATTATTATATATGTAAAATACAAAATTCAAATTTCAAACCTTTACACATTTATTTGTGTTGTGTTTCATTGTGTTTTTAACTACTTGAAACTAATTTTAGTAATTAGTTTATGTCTGGATTGGAACCCAAACCTCTTATACATGAGTTATACACGAGACCTTACTTCCTCAAGTGCTTAGTCCATTAATGTTTTTATTATTACTACTAGATAAACTATATAATCTTATTAAATAATATAACTTGTTATTTAATTCAAATTAATTATGTATATTGATTTGACAACCGAAAAGAATAACGATCTATATAGCATGAGGGAATAAAATTGATGAAATAGAATTGACAAGGTAACCCAGTATAACCAATCAGTATGACCGATACAACCGGTTAACACAATTTCCGAACCAACCTGGTATGATTTAAAACCGGATTTTTAGAACATTTATAGTTTTCGCAATTGATTATTAGAAATGTTAAATCAAAGCTAGTGTTCATTCTATATAGTATATACCAAATACTGAGAGTTTTAAGAATATTCAACGATTACACACCGAAAAGTGTGGTGATGTTCGAACACCGATCCCACCGCTCCTCTTCGTGTGACATAATCACATACAGGGGCGAAGGGTAGTGTGGGCCTGGGGTAGCCCGGGCAACCCCAGTTTTTTTCGCGCGTAATGTAAATTTCCCGATTTCGACCAAATTTTTTTATATATATATAGGCCGGCAACCCGCCAAATCCCTTAAAATTCTGCATATATGATCTTGGCAACCCCGCCTCCACAATCCTAGCTTCGCCACTGAGCTCTTTCATTATTCTCGTTGATCATAACATCTTCCGGTCTCTACAAAAATCAAGTAAATCAAAATAATAGTTAAGTTTTCATTGCATGTGATAGCTAAATTATGCTCGTGTTAAAATCTACAAATGATCGATTGACAGATTCATAAATCTATATATCCAAGCTCATTTAATTTTTATTGTTTTTATTTTGGTCATATATCATATCAAACTAAAATTATATCGTCCAAAAGGCAAGAAAAATGACTTACCACTCCTCTCTGGTTGCGCCTCATGTGGCCACAAACTAAAAGTGCCCGATTTATCGCGCCGTTGATGCACGGAATAACCATTGCCATATCTAGTTCGATCTACAAACAAAAAAAACCGTTGTTAAAAGAATTTAATGAGAATGAAATATATGATATTATTTTAACACTGATTACATGCATGATATGCATATCCATGTATTATATATATATATATATATAAGCACATGAAATGCATATATGTATATACAATCTGTTATCAAAGAAGTGAAGAGAACATATACCAGAGAAGAATTTATAAGAGATCTCTTGTGTTAGGATGTGGTTCTAGGACTGTGGGATGGACGAATATATAGCATAATATGGTGAGCATATATATAGTGGAAATATAGACATACAGTGATATAGATAAACTGGGGTATACATATAAGCAAAAAAGGTATATATAAATGAGAAAGTACACATTATCCACCTTACCACACACCCTCCGTGTAATATAACTTTCGAATTTACTAATATAAAGAAATGTTTGTATGTACATGTGTACGTAATAACTTATCTAGTAGATTTATTTTTTGTATATACATATGCACGTGCACGTGTATATTATAGAAAAACTACTGGTTGATATTTATAGTAGATGTGTGTTATATATATTGAATGACAAACATACTTTGGAGTAATTAACTGATTTAACAAAGTTGAATATCTTGACGTGACGATATAACTTATATGCACAATGGATGAAAATTTTTTTAGACATGACACATTTTCCCGTTACAATTTTTTTGTATCGATCTATATAAGGCCTTAAAGTTAAAAAATATTTAAAATACAACAATAGTCATTTTTTACTACTCCCCTCACTGGTTGTAAACAGCGTACGTACCACGACTGTAGAAAAAAATTAAACATGTATGCAATTAGCCAATGTACCAACTTTTATTGCTATTATTATTATTATTATTATTATATTTAAATTTTATCCCTTTAGTAAATTATATTACTTATAAGGTTTTAATTTCATTAGCAATGTATAAGATTATTTTTATATTTATTATTATCAATTTAATTTATTATATATTCCTGTGGTTTGGATGAGTGCATGTTGACCAGTGATAATATTATCTGTTATATAAAATGCACGTTAGCACGTACATATGTATTGTTTATATATATATTTACCAATGTTTCTTGATTATTTGAATAATAAACATATTGCATTCCCAATATACTCCTTACTATGAACAAAGTATAAATGTATTTCTTCTCGCATAGATAGATAAAGGTAGTCTGTAATATTAAGCTACACATTATGACATATTTTACTTTGTATTATAATAAAATAAACGAAGATGATTGTTATGATATTAACAACACCATAAATATGACATATGATGGCTTGCTATTTGAATTATACATTTATACCAACGTTACTAAATATATCATATATGTGATATCAAAGTTATAATATTCAACACCAATTAAGTATGACGTACGAACGATATAAGGTGCATAAAACCATGTGAGTTCTTATTCATGTAATTAAACTCCTACGTGTTTTTTCTTGGGAAATCAACTTTATTCCAAATCTGGATGTCCACCAAATTGGAACTGCCATACATATAAACTTTTTTTTATGTTCCAACAGTTTTACTAATAAATCACTTTAATGAATCACTTTCCTACCGAGCATGCATGTGACATAAGTCAGACGTAATTAGTAATGTGTATAATTTTTTTAGAAGACATATATAAATATTAAGGTTAATTTGATTATTTTCTATTATCTATGTATAAATGAGGGTGAACATAAGAATACGAAGATTAGAGTTGAGTAAAGCACATAACTTGAAGCAAACAGCAATCGAGGCGATCGAGTATACGTACTCTTATTATGATTTACGATAATAATAATATATTCTTAACTAAATGTAAATTTGAATAATTCACTCGTGAATATCTTTACAACAAGATGCGACGCAATTACAAATTTTACATTGCAAAAATCAATTCTTTATTAAACATCACAATACGAATACATATGCATGTATGTAAACACACTATATGTATATATCATTTTAATTTAACTATTTATAAAACACAAATGCAAATGAAGAGTGCCTGGTTTGTACCTATTTCATTTTCATTGGTTTTTAAATATGTTACTAACTCTAAAAATTCATGTTACACCTCCGCTGCACACCATGGGCCGGGGTACCCAAATGGTTGCGGTGAGTATGCGGCAACATCCCACCCCCCCTCCTAAACGTGCTCGTTGCAGTTTGAGTTCACTATAGGTAATGCTCCCGTTGCTTTCGTTTGGCCAGGTGCCTATCTCTCCTTCTTCTCTCGCTCGTCTCTTTATATATTTTTCAATAACAAACTAAGTGAATGGTGATTGTTACATAAGTACAAACCACTAGTATAAATTTGTTTTTTTAAGGCGGTTAAATTCATTTTAACCGCCTTAGAAAATATCGCTTCATATTGCAGTTTGGTTTTAACCGCCTTAAAAAATGTTTTCTTTATTTGAGGCGGTTCTTTCACCCGCCAT
>WOUH02000045.1:10379453-10390258 GCA_009936405.2 Stevia rebaudiana
TTTATAATAATTATATATAAAACTTACAATCCGATTAATCCCGATTAATCCCGACTAATCCTGATTAATCCCTAGTCTCCACCTCGCCGCTCGACTAGCGCCTAGCGATGGTTATTATCCATTTTTTAAATTCTCTAGCCGGATCAATTTCAAATATCATTTTTAAATAATATTGAAATAGGATATCTGTAGGCTAGTGAATATGAAAAACATGAGCATCCCTACCCAAAGTACACATAAAATACATGAAATAGTTCTATACATATACCGCATGATCATCAATCATCATTCATCATCATCCATCATCATGTGTTAAGTCGTCGTTTTCTTTTATATATGCAATTGCAAGTTTGCTTCAAGTGTGAATAACATACAGAACATAGGTGAGAGAAGACTGGTGCATACTACATAGTCCAATAATCAACAAAAATGGCAGCTCGAAGAATCTCCGGCGTTATCTCCCGTTCTTTGTCGTCATCAATCGTTTCTCGAGGTCAACTAACTCAAAACTATTTTCATAACATCTGCGTATTGCTTTCTTTACCATCTTTTTTAGTTGGCGCCATCTGTTTGATGAAATTCCCCAGAGAATAAAATTATACGGTATGCATCGTTGTTTTCCGATGATCATAATGTGTGAGTCAATCAACATGTTATAAGGTAGTTGGAGTCAGAATGATGGCCGAATCATATGTTATATGACTTAAAAAATCATTTTATTGCCTTGATTGTTGTCAAAAGGTTAAAGTAACCCTTTTTTGGATAGAATCTGGATTTTGAATTCGTATATTTGTGTTTGTATTGATTCGTATGGTGGGACAATCTTGACTGATGATTATTCCAAATTAAAGTGCTTTTTTGTCGTCATTTTTTAAGTCAATTGATCGTCGATCGGTAGATTCACTGTGTAAACATGAACAATTTTCTTTCTTTTTTCCAGGAAACACATTCAATTCGGGAAGATATATACAAAGATTCAGTACTGTTGCAGCACTTGATGAACCAATTACTCCACCTGTTCGTATCAACTACACTCAGCTTCTGATCGATGGAAAATTTGTTGATTCAGCATCTGGTAACATTCTCCAACTCGAAATCGATCTTGATTATGAATATCATTTAGCAACTCAACCAAAGTTTTGAAATTTTTATGTATTTATTTCAGGAAAAACATTTCCAACTTTGGATCCTCGTACAGGAGAAGTAATAACCGACGTTGCTGAAGGCGATGCAGAAGATATCAATCGCGCGGTTTCTGCAGCTCGCAAGGCGTTTGATGAAGGCCCATGGCCCAGAATGACTGCTTATGTAAAAATCATATCATCATTTCATAATCTTGAATTCTTGATATATATTATCTTATAACTTTGAATCCAACTGTTGCAGGAGCGATCGCGTATACTACTAAAATTTGCTGATTTGTTGGATAAACATAGTGATGATCTGGCAGCACTCGAGACATGGAACAACGGGAAACCGTACGAACAGGCTTCCAAAATTGAATTACCAATTGTTTCACGCCTATTTCGGTATTATGCTGGTAAGTAATCATAATCATAATCAAATCATAGTCATGTAATGATCTGCTGAATTGTAGAATTTGTTATGCATAAGGTATATATATTGTTTTAAAAAACCGGCAGGTTGGGCGGATAAGATCCACGGGTTAACGGTTCCTGCAGACGGACCATACCACGTGCACACTTTGCATGAACCGATTGGGGTCGCGGGTCAAATCATTCCATGGAACTTTCCTCTTCTTATGTTTGCATGGAAAGTCGGGCCCGCACTTGCAACTGGAAATACTATTGTATTAAAATCAGCTGAACAAACTCCGTTAACCGCTCTTTATGCTGCAAAATTGCTTCATGAGGTAATATAATTAGATAAACTTTTGTTTATGGTGAGATTTAGTGGTGACAAACTGACAATGGTTGTGTTTTATCGCAAACGGGTCAAATTGAAAGAAAATACTCAAATAGGGCCATAGGGGATAAGGGGAATGAGTTAAACGGGTTGACCCGTTACATGACCCGTTTTACACGAACCGTGACTCAACCATATATTTGTTTTGTGTTAGGCTGGTCTTCCTCCTGGTGTTCTTAATATTGTTTCGGGTTATGGTCCGACTGCTGGTGCAGCTCTTGCTAGTCATATGGATGTGGATAAGGTATTGATATCTAACTAATCTTTACATTATACGCGATAGAATCAAATTTAGCGTCTGATTGACTGATTTGATGATGTAATGCATATATTTGCAGATTGCGTTTACAGGATCAACAGCTACTGGTAAAATTGTGCAAGAATTGGCTGCAAAAAGCAATTTGAAACCTGTGACTTTAGAACTCGGTGGAAAATCGCCTTTTATCGTGTGTGAAGATGCTGATGTTGATAATGCTGTAGAATTAGCGCACTTTGCTCTCTTCTTCAATCAAGTTGGTTTTATTAATATAATTTTTATATATATTTGATTTCTTTTACTAAAAAAATTTGTTAAACCAGAGCTAATTTGAGGTAATTGGTCAACTCTAGGGTCAATGTTGTGCTGCGGGTTCGCGTACGTTTGTTCATGAGCGTGTGTATGATGAGTTTTTAGAGAAAGCAAAAGCACGGGCTCAAAAACGTACGGTTGGTGATCCATTCCAAAAGGGAATTGAACAGGGCCCTCAGGTAATTCTTTTTCCAAAACGGGTCGGGTCAACACATGTTCGACCCATTTGACCCGTTTCTTCAGTTTTGAATCTTTTAGATCAACAAACATAACCCAAATCGACCCATTAATGATTATACACTTTATGAAACCTTTCAGATTGATTCTGACCAATTCGAGAAGATTCTACGGTACATAAAATCGGGGATTGAAAGCGATGCAACCCTCGAATGTGGAGGCGACAAAATCGGTTCCAAAGGTTACTATATCCAACCAACTGTTTTCTCAAATGTTAAGGTACTAATGTTTTTCCAACTAACAAATGTATGCACGTTAACAATCATTAATTCATTACCTATGAAATTATGTTTTAAATTAACAGGATGATATGCTGATAGCTCAAGATGAGATATTTGGTCCTGTTCAAACCATCTTAAAATTCAAGTAAATCCCAAATAATCAATCATAACATATTATATAACATTGTTAAATAGCAGCTACAAAACTTATAATTAATATCCTGATTTTGATGATAGGGAGCTTGATGAAGTGATAAAACGCGCTAACAAAACGCGATATGGACTTGCAGCTGGTGTTTTCACTAAAAACATCGATACTGCAAACACGCTGACCCGTGCATTGAAAGTGGGGACCGTTTGGGTAAACTGTTATGATGTGTTTGATGCTGCGATCCCGTTTGGCGGGTATAAAATGAGTGGTGTTGGAAGAGAAAAAGGTATATATAGTCTTCATAATTATTTACAGGTGAAAGCTGTTGTTACCTCATTGGAAAATCCAGCTTGGTTGTAATTTGATTTCTGATTCTGATTCTATATGTTATAATAAAGAATAAGGTAATTTGGTTCTGGTTCGTTATTACTACTACATTCAGTTGTTATGGTGACAATACCACAAAATAAATTTTTTTGTTTGTTTTATATATCATATTGCTAAATAAACCATGTTATAACCCGAATATGATTAACAAGTTCCTCGAAATGTTTGACGAGTCAGTATTTTAATCAACTTACCATTATAAAATGCATTGATGATTAGCAACTTTACCTACACCGCTTGAGATTTTTCATATGGTTGTTTCTTTATATTAGTTATGCAATTGGTCATACCTACTATAGTTTTCTAACATTATTATTATGTCTTTTATTCTTTAATCTATTGTTACTAGTAAAATATAAAGTTAGGGACTTAGGGTTTGTTTAGAGGCAGTCTCTCTCTATCTTCATGAATAGATGTAAGTTTGTTGGACTAATCTTGTAAAGTTATGGGTTAAATTGTTATTTATGACGTTTTAAATTAGGATAGGATTGACTTATTTTAGGATAGAATTTTATTGTTGGTTAAGTTTAGTTTATTATAAATAGATGGTTATGGGTTATTGTAAATAGTGTACTGATTTATTATTCAAAAGTTTTTCTGGCTCATAATTTATATATATATATATATATGTGATTCTAGGCCATCAACTTTTGCCTACGTCCTGCCGTCCCCGATACAAATAGCTCTGCTATGAGTGAGAATTTCCGAGTATGGTTAGTATTGTACTAATAAAATAGTCAAACTCTTTTTGTGATGCTTGTTTTTCTTTTTGTAAGTAATTTCCTATTTCTTTTCTTTAACAAAAGGAGGCTTTACTTAGTTAGGATATCAGAGCATTTTCTTTATTCCTTAAATAAAGGTAATTAACATTTGCTTTCATTTCACTCTTTCAAACTATATTATACCAGTGAGATTTCTGCTAGATATGTCTGTTAATCTTGGGATTTGACGGTGGACTTAAAAAGGCATCTAGAGACGCTTTACGTACAATCATTTCGGATATCACTTCCATCCTCTGAATTACGTAGTTGCTGGCACAGAGTTAGCCTATGATTATTTTGTATACACCGTCATTGCTTCTTTTTCAGAAAAAGAAGTTCACACATGTCTATCATTTTTCTTTATATTCATTAGACAAGCTAGCTAGTAGTTTGCGTCTGTCTACATAATGTTCACGGGGTTCTTTGAAACTATTTGTGTACCATCTTCTCTAAAACCACAACAAACCCTCCTATCATAAAATAAAGAAATCAACAAATAAGAGCTTCAGGGGTTACAAAAGTGAAGGCTTTTATTGAACAACCTTTTATCAAGAGTACCTATTATAAGGTTGCATTTGTCAATAATTAAACCTATTTAAAAATAAAAGCATTAACGTAATTAATCCATTGGAAAAGTGAATATGTGGCTGTTACGCACCTAACTTATCTAAAATTACGCTATTTTGATTAAATCAAAATAAAAATTGATTTGTACCTTATTTCCTTGATTATTTTTCATTATTTCACATACGTTTTCGTATAAAAAAACACATCATAAACCTTATAATTCAAATTTACTTCTTTAACAAAAATGTGAAGACATAAAAATAGGAATCCATATACGTAACTATGATAAAGAAAAAGTAGTGAGAAGTTATGTGAATTAATAGAAAAGAACTAGATAAAGTAGATGAAATATAAAATCTACGTTAATTCAATCAAAATAGCGTAGTTTAGAATGGTTTCACACTTAAGTTAGCTGCGCAACAGCCACGTATTCATCTTCCCCTCCACAGATTATGAAAAAAAAAAAAAAAAATCCCGACCTACATCATTTCTCACTAGTCTTATCGTCAGCATAGCAAGTTAAGCTTGAATAAACTCGAACCTAAATGAAAAATTGGATGCTAATGTCGACTTTTACCCTTACTATTGGGGAACCAAAATAGTTTATAACCAAACATATCGTAAACAAATTACCTTGCTAATTTGACTCAAAAACTATACTTTAAGAATAGAAAAAGAATCACACCCCTGAAAATATAATACTATCCATATCACCCTTTAAGAATATTAACATTCCTGTTTGGAACCCATAACATTTTCTGAGAGAGAACATCAGAATTAGTCAAATAACGCAACGAGTATCCGTTACTCATCCTCAGTTTCATTTTCTCAGTTCTGTCGACATCAAACACAATTGCTTCACTCAATCCTTTGATCGTGCCTTTTTTGTCCTCAGATTTTAACCTTTTACGTCAACAAATCATTGTTCGATCAGTTCTAGAGTGAAAGCTAGGGTTTTGTTAGTTGATTCATCTTCAGAATGACGATCAAGGGTTTAGATTTTAAATGGTTTGTTTTCTCCATCTCAAATTCGTAATCATCAGTAGATTTTCTGATTCCATGAGTTCTAACTCTGAATTTTGCAGGTATGATGGATTTTTCCTATCGATGCTTGCCACTAGCATGTATCCTTTTGTATCAACATTTGCATAATTGTACAAGGCATACGATTCTCCATTTTCGTACTTGTTTCCTTTTTTAATTTGTTGTCTCTTGACGATTCTACTATTAGAATAATTATCGCGATCAATTGGAAGCATTACCATCTATGTACCCATCCATTGCACATATGGATCGTGGTGAGTGATTAAACCTAGATAATTTGTGTTGTGTTTATACATATTGACACAATTCGTGTTGTTGTTGAATAAGATAGGTTGATTATGCAACTGTTTTTGTGTTCCGCCTCTTGATGTTTGTGGACAATGGACTTGCTGCAGGAATGGGATTGTAAGTCATCCATTCATCAAAATTTAAGATTATACTTTACAGCTGATATAGAAATCCATATGTAGTTTTGATTTTGTAATCTTTTTAAGTAATACAATTTCATATGCAAATTGATAATCTCTTTGGCTTTTGAGAATGCTATTAGCTGTAAACAACCTTAAACAAACCAAGTATAAACTCCCAATGTTATCACTTTAGATCTTTAGAATATACATATATGAATTATAAATATTTGTTTCATATAGCGCGTAAAGCCCAAATGCATTATGCTAGTTGTATTTAGAATACGGATCATACTTCCCTTTTAAGATGAACTTTTTAATCTACCCAATAAATCTGTAGTTTTCAAAGTCTTCTTCATAAAGTTTACTAATTAAACTTCAAATTACATAGGGATTTTGGCCCGCAACAAAGACACGCTCGTTTTCGTGGAAGATTGGTGGTTTTAACAATTCTTTGTTTGTTTCTCTATCCTTTCCTTTGGGCATGGACTGTTGTTGGATCTTTATGGTTTATTAACTCGAGAGACTGTGTACGTGTCTTGCTTTTTTTTTATCGGTTATTAGTGTAATTACATAATAGTTAGATATAATTTGCGATCAAGATTATGTATAAGTTATAAACCATTGCAGTTGCCTGAACAAGGTCAGAAATGGGGTTTTCTTATATGGTTGCTTTTCAGTTGTTGTGGACTCCTTTGCCTTGCTGGATGGTCTATTAAAAGTGTATCATATAATACCTTAAACTTTTTAAATCTTTTTTTTTTTTAATATAAATTGAGCAACATCTATGTTTTAACCGATCTTTTGTAGTGGTTAAGAAGAAGACACGCTCATTTACTACGCGCTCAACAAGGGATTCCTATTTCAGAATTCGGGGTACTTTTGGAAATAATTCAGTTTTAGAAAATATATATTTTCTTCATTAATATACATTTAACCATATAAAGTTAAAATCTGCCGTATATTTTCAGGTTTTTGTTGACATGATCCGTGTACCAGATTGGGCATTTGAAAATGCTGCGGGTCAAGAAATGAGAGGTACGGGTCAAGATGCAGATTCATATCATCCGGGTCTTTACTTGACTGAAGCTGAGGTGATTAACTAATTACCAATTACATCTCTTAAATTACTGCTAATTTTTCTTATTTATTCAAAATTTAGTTTTAAAACTTTATAATTTGAGAAATTAGAGAGAAGCAGTGGAGTCATTAATTCAAGAACTTCCAAAGTTCATGCTGATAGCTGTTCCTACTGATTGTAGCGAGTGTCCAATTTGTTTAGAAGAATTCCATGTTGGAAACGAGGTATTATTTTATTTTTTAACCACTTTTTAATAATTGAGTTATTCAGTTAATTATACTAACTTACTAAGTACTACGGGGCATTTGCATATATTCCCCTACAAACTTGGTTAATTGCATATATACCTGAGCCAAAGTTTGTGTTGCATAAATCCCCATCCAAAACATAATTAATTGCGTATTTACCTATTTTGACTTAGTTTAATAAATTCTTTAGTATAATGACTAATCTACCCTTACCTTTTCCAATACTTTAAAATTTTCTAGTTTTTTACTACTTTTTTACGTTCTTTTTTGATTTTTTTTTCATTTTTAATATTTCAAAAAAAGAAAATTAAAAAATAGAAATGAATGTAAAAAATCAAAAACACTTGTTAAATTTGTAGATGTGAAAAATTATAAATAAAAAAAAATAGTAAAAGTAAGGACAGAATAGTCATTATATTAAAAAGTGTATTAAAATAATTTAAAATGGGTAGATACGCAATTAATTATGTTTTAGATGTGGAAATATGCAATAAAAGTTTTTGGTAAATACGCAGATAACTAAGTTTGCGAGACGATATATGTAATTCTCCCTTCTACTAATTAGTAAAAAATTACCAGTTAAGTTAATGTCTTTTGGTTGCTTAATTATAATAATATTAGGTTCGCGGGCTTCCTTGTGCTCATAATTTCCACGTGGGATGCATTGATGAATGGTTGAAGTTGAATGTGAAATGCCCAAGATGCAGGTCTTCTGTCTTTCCAGATCTTGACCTTAGCGCGCTTTCAACTATCCCTGCCGATGTTGACCGGTCAACTCTTGCAACAACTCGTTACATGAGAAGTCAACCATCTAGTCAAAGTTATCTCTTGCGGATGCAGGGTTTCCTCCGTCCCGTTCACACCGGTCTGGGGTCCGATAACAGTCTAGAAACCGCGGAAAACGGAGGTCAACTGTCTGAAAGTCAAAATAGGGACGCAAGCGCGGAGCCTGAATGATAAGTTCAAAGCGCGAGTCAGTGATTCGGACATAAAGCAATAACATTGACGGTGGCAGACATATTGCAAGTGATTTCAAATTCAGGGGCTCAATGTTACAATATTGGAACTTGATGATCTTTATTATACTTTTGTTCTTGATAGCCACCAAATTAAGATTTTCATAATTTCATGTAAAGAAAAATGATGTCATATGGGACTATGGGTGAGATGAAATGATGAATTGCGTTGTAAACATATATTTGTTGCCTTGTTGGCCCAATAAATGTAGACATAAAATTGGGCCTAAGTAATTAACAAGTAGTTGAACCATTTGAGCGCATAAGGTGTTAGTGTGTTACTGGTCTGAGCTAATGGGGACATTATTGCAAAAATCAAGGAAAATACTGATTTAGAAAAGTTTAGAGCAAAATAGTTATTTGAAACAAATAACACAAAGCAAAAAAGAACTTTACATTTGCAATTATTTATGAAAATGACATTATGAATCTCATGTATTAAACACCATGATTCAAGTGTGTAAGATTTTTTCTAAGCTTTTTGAGGATTTTGACCTTTTTAGCCTAACTACATATACTATATGGATATATGTAATATGCACGAATGATCAATCATGTTCTTATAAATTGCATGACTTAGAAGTTATTTGGTAACTTATTAATGGTATTAAGAGGTTACTTGTTAATGGTTCATAACCTTTTAATGGTAAGAGGTAATCTTAAATTTGAATGATTACCTCTTAACTATTCAAAGTTAATATAATTAAAATGCTACTAAACAACCTCTTACTTAATATATATTTGAGATATACATATTAATACACATATACATACCTACCTAGGGTTGGGTTTATTTGAAAGGGTTGTGTTATTTAAACACCCAAAATCCATATTTTTACACCATATACGTCACGTATAGGTCTATACGGGGCGTATAGGGGTCTGACATCCGACAACTTTAATAGACCTGACTTTTTTGTCTGACGTACGTCACGTATAGGTTTATACGGGTCGTATAGGCTTCCCACGTATTGACCCACGTATAGACCTATACTCGGCGTATTAAGTTTTTTTTTTTTTCGCGTCTCGTAACGCCTAATTTAAACGATTGCCGATATTTTTTAAATAACATTATAATTAACAACATACTAGATGTTAATTATGTAACACCATGTACGTAATACACATACACATGTAATACACATACACATGTAATACACATACTCATACACATGTAATACACATACACATACTCATACACATGTAATACACATACTCATACACATGTAATACACTTGACATTTTTGTCCGGCGTACGCCCCGTATTGACCCACGTTATAAACGGGTTTAAGCTACACATACATACATATACTCAACAACATACTAGGTGTTAATTATGTAACACCATGTAATACTTAGAATATCAAATTTAAAAAAATGATGGTCGTCTCTTTACCGTAATTATTTAAAATTAACCACTTTATAAAATATATTGGCCTGATAAACCGATGAATGACAAAGCTAGCTTCTGGGTCTGCATGTATGGTTCCAAGACACAACATTTGGTTATTTTATCAACAGTATGTATATTAATTCATTTATTTACTATTGTATCATTTTTAGGCTAACTAATACAACCTTTTCTAACTAGACATAGGAATATGGAGTTTTTTCCCCCAAAGAAGTGTGGTGGAAAAAATTATTTACCAAAATAGATAGTTTGAAAATTATTTATCAAAATGGGTGCTTTTATAAACTTTATTTTTCTCACTCCTAATCTTATTGTATATATTATTTTAATTTGTATAATTATTAACTAAACTTAAGAAACATATATTAAAATATAAAATATTAATCTAATCTATTAAATAATCAAAAAACTATACATATATAAAATATAAAATAATTCAAAATATTAATCTAATCTATTAAATAATCAAAAAACTATACATGTATTTATAAAATATACCATAAATAAAAAATGTAAAAATTAAAGTAATTTTGACATTATACATTTATTAATTTTCACTCGTTATTAATTTTCGCTCGTTATAAACAGTAACTATGGTTTACATCTGGTAAAGCATGAAGTATAAGAGTAACTGGCTAGACTTTGTGTGTGATATACGCGTCTACAGTGGCTCTCCAAAAGATGAAGACTGCAAAAGATGTTGTATTTCCTTCAATTTTTGCTGTCTATTGTTCGTTTGTTGTTGTGCGTTCTATCTTTCTCGGTTAATCGTTTCCTGTT
>WOUH02000045.1:10392878-10416680 GCA_009936405.2 Stevia rebaudiana
ATGGTAATGGTAACTTCTCGCCATCGTACTTCGCTTGTTGGGAAGAATTAAAGGATAGTCCCCTTTTCCAACCGGTGCCGGTGATTGTCGGACGCTCGTCAACAAAGCGTTCTAAAACTTCTACCTCAAGCACACCGGGAAGTGAGCAAGCAACTTCCAACGCTCGCTTTGACTTTGACCTAAACGACGATGATTTAAAGATGCAAGATGACGAGCCGGTTCGTGCAACCGGTAGAGACACGGTTAAAGCCAAAGCGAAAAAAAAACGACAACGTAAGCGAGAACGAGCGCAAGACACGAAAATACTTATGTCTAACGTCGATCACTTAGAAGGCACCGACCTCGAACTTGTCTTGACGAATAAGGCTAGGATTCGGGCAAAATATGGAAAATAGAAAAAAAAAAGTTTAGTGTTTTTATGTTTATTTATTAATGTGTTAGTTTTTTATTTTTTAAATTATGTAACTTTTTATTATTTATATATGGTTTTATTTTTTTATAAATGTTTTTTACTTTTAATAATAATATAAATAAAAATTAAAAAAAAAAAAATCAATAATTAAAGCGTCATACTTAAAGCCCCAACTAGTAAACCACTACACCCATTTCCATCTCCCATTTCTCTCTCTCTCCTGCTGCGTGTCCGCGTAATACTGAAAGCCGTTCATTCAAACTGATACGTGGCCTTCTCGGCGAAGTAATCTGAACATAATACACCGTCTTCAGCCACCGTCATCCAAAGTCTCCGGCGGAAATGGGTGGCGATACAGACTCCGTTCAGTCTTCGATCCTTGATGATACTGATGACCACCTATTCACCACCGAACCGGGATTCCCGCTTCTTTCCGGTGAAATACCCACTTTACGGTAGGGTTTTCGGCCCTGAAACTTCTAATTTGTTGAATTTTTAGCTGAATTCAGATATATCCTGCTTTCTGATTACTTTTTTGTTCTTTTAGGGCAGGTAGGAGCTTCAGAGATTATCATAAAACTTCGGAAATCGAAGTAAATGAAATGCGAAAAAACATTGTTTACGGACAAGTGATTAAGAGCTATGATGATTTGAAGGATCGAGCTGAGAACATAGAGGTAGCCAAACGTAAAGTTTTGAGGTATTACTTCCTGATTAACTGTTTTGATTTTATCATCTGGATCGATGACTGAGACTATATATATTTTGCGAAGCTTAATTCGAACTATATGCTCAACTGTTATCGTTAATATGTTCAAAAATTATTTTTGCTCGTTGTGCACACAGATATTACATATTCACACTCTAGAATTTCAAACTGCAATTTAGAATGTTTCATGTTATCATTTATTCGAGAAATACCGAATACATGTTAGTGATTGCATCATCAACATGTTCTTGCATTTCTTATTGGTTTTTAGGGCACATTCACCGATGTATACAAGCGAAATGGGAATTTATCTGAGTTTCATTTTCTTGTTTGACGATAAAAGACAGAAATGGAAATGGATTTTACTATAATACACCATTATTAGTTTGTGTGTTTTCTTAAAGAACTTTTAGCGTATGATGATCATGTTGCATATATGAGAACTTTATATGTTTCTCCAGATATACACCTGGATCATGGGTTGGAAACATAGGTGGCATGACCCCAAACGTGTCAAAAACGACTACACTTCTATTGATTGGCCCAAAAGGATCTGGTAAAAGTAGTCTTGTTAACAGAATTTCACGCGTGTTTGAAGATGACAAGTTCGCACCAGAAAGAGCCCAAGTTACATGTACATTTTAGCTCATAGTTCTAACTTCTAACCGTGATTGCAATTTTTTTTACATCATTGGTATGAATATAATAATCTTAATTGTTTGTTTCAGATAATTCATCTATCTGCGATGGAACGAGCTTCCTCCAAGAGTACATGATACCAAGAAACTCAACTTCTTTCTGCTTATACGACACTTGTGGTTTTTCTGATTGTTTATCTGAGAATTTAGAAATGATTAAGAAATGGATGACAAAAGGTGTCCGTCATGGCAAATTGGCGAACAGGTTCTTTCGCTAACTGCAAAACGTGTTCTGATTTCTATTTTTAGTAACCAACTTTCTTTGTACTCGTAAAAATGTTTTTAAGTTTTCAAGAAAAATTAACGTAATTTTTTTAGAGTTGGGAGTCTTTTTGTTAAACTTTTTGAAAGTTTTGAGCCTTTTTATGAGTGAAATAAATTTTTGTTACCCAATGCATTGAGACAAAGTTTGATACCTTTTTATGCAATAACCGCTTCTTGAAAGTTGAATCACTTATTAAAACGATATTTTTATTTATGTTTGGGCTCCGTATAGTTCAAGTTTTCGTGCCAGAATAAATCTTGAAACTCGCGAAGATGAAATCCTGACTTATGAAAGGAAAAGAGTTGATTTTGTAATATTTGTGGTAAACGCGATTTCGATTTTGAAATGTATGGAGAACACCAAAGCAGAGACACTGTACATGTATAGAGTTACTCAAGTTTTCAATTCACCATTTTTATCTTTCAAAGGTACAATGTAAAGACATACTTAACACACATGTTCAAAACTTAATGCATATTTTGATAATTTTTTATATTTTTCATATTTTATGTTTCAGATCATAAACCTGCTATTGCAATCACACATGGAGATTTACTTTCAGTCTCTGAACGTGCACGTGTGCGTGTTTACTTAGGAGATACTCTTGGTGTTCATCCAATTAAACAAACTTTTGATATTCCAGGTGAGTCATCTTTTGTGATTTTAGTTAGTTTTCTAGCCTGAGAATGAGTTGACCGTTTGACTTTTTTATTCTATTTATGCTTTCAGATAACTGTGACCCGTTAACTGAGGTGGCTATTGTTGATTTGGTACGTTATGCTCTTGAGCATGCAGATAGAAATCTTCCCTGCAAATCGCGATCCATAATCAGCAAGGCAAGAGTCTGCAATAAATAATCATAAAGAGTAGTTATTTTTTTTAATTTTTTTTATTTTTTCCTCTTGCATTTACAACTGGTTTTTATGTTTTTCGATTTGGGCAATGGTCAAACTGGTAGAAACTTCCATTAACCCGGGGTGAAATGACTAAAATACCCTTTGTTTTTTTGCATAGTCAAAGTAAAAGGGTATTCTGGTCATTTCACATCAATATAACGGAAAGCACAAAACCCAAACTTGTTACTTTTTAGCTTTTTACTACCTCAACATGTTACCTTGCTCAAACCAATGGGACCATCTGTGTAATTTAATCTATAGATAAATAATGTGCTAAAGATGATTTCAAAAGCTATGTAATCCATTTCCTTTTTTATTTAACTTCTTTTAATAAAACAATTTAGGAGGCCTTTATGCATTTAATCCATTTCCTTTTTTTATCTAAATAAATCCTTTAGTTAGCCGTTTAATCTATATAGAGATGAACCGCAACCAAATAAGATCCACTTATGAGTTATAATAAATAATTGGTTTGCTGTCCAAAAATAAAAAATAAACTTAAAATGTCAGAAATGCCTGTATGAATATATTTTGCAGGAGTTGACTCTATGGACAATGAAACATCTGCTACTATTGCTGGCTGTTGGAATTCTCATTTTTACAGTCAATCTTCATGGATTTGATTCTTCAAAACGTCATCCAGAAAGTGTTCCCGAATCAAACATGAAAATAAAGAAAGTAACAGAAATCGTTCCGGAACATATCATGGTAACAAAGAATGTTTCAAAAATTGATCCAGAAATCATTCCTGAACACATCCCGAATTTCAAGAAAGTTATCCCCGAATATGTATTTGAATCAAACAAGAAAACAAAGAAAGTTGATGCAGAAAGGACTAGCCGAAGAAAACAAAAAACAAAGAAAGTTCGTGTTACTGAACCGGACATGGAAATAGATTGGAAGAAGATTCGACATCTCTGGTACGCGTAGGCGTGTGCGTATAATAATTTTCTTTCGTTTTGGAAATGTGTGAACCATATGAAAAAATGTATGTGATGTGCATAAATAAGTTTTAGTCTGTCTTGAAACGTGTAAAACTGCATGTAAATAGTGAAATGTCATGTGTTCAGATTAGATATGGCTTCTGTTTTAAACCATGTTTGGTGACTTGGGTCGGGAAAAAAAGGTTTATGAATCCTGTTTGGGGTTAGCTACTAAAACATTTAACTCAAATGGTATCTTTACTTGCATTTCCTTGAAGTATTTAAACGTTTTCTACTCTTAGTTTTGACTTTTGACTATGATTTATGATAGACATATTAACTTGAGCACGATCGTTTAAAATAAGGTTGTCTTATAAACCTGTCTAAGTTTAAGTTCATTTTTAATTTCCTGTTTAGTTTTTAAAGGTTGTTTAAAAAAATGTTAAACATTTAAAGGAGGTTTCTTACAACTACACAATTAAGGCATAACAACTAAGCACATGTCATGAACTTTCCATGGCATCAACAATTCATAAAATAATAGTTCTTTCTCACGCAAAACCTATGCTTGAAAATTT
The DNA here is from genome assembly GCA_009936405.2 of Stevia rebaudiana. NCBI lineage: Eukaryota > Viridiplantae > Streptophyta > Magnoliopsida > Asterales > Asteraceae > Stevia > Stevia rebaudiana. The sequence goes on from WOUH02000045.1 coordinate 10,397,360, forward strand.
GGGGACTGGATAAACAAATTTTGTCGTATTAGTTCTCTTGAAGACGATCATAAGCAGCAACACGATCCCTATCTATGTATATATCGCATTCTACTTAAATTTGTGGTATCATTAGAAGAAGAGACACATCATCATCATCGTACTTGGTATATATCTTATAATTAATAAGTTAAGTTAGGGTCTGAGGATGGTAAGATACAAACAACCTTACCTAATTAACCGTCTTTCGTAAGGACCAGCCAAACGCTTTTAACGTTATTTTCACAAACTGAAGTAAAACAACGTTAAAATTAGTGCAATTTTACTTTTTTCCACACATATATACAGTATATGTGCACTGCAAACGGAGTGTTAGACTACACATTATGATTTATTATCAACAAAATTTGATTGATAAGCTTATATGCACTATTTGAAGATTCATGCGAGTTCCATGGCATAAGATCTAAACTTGTTGATAGATCCGTTTAGGTAATAGGATGAAGATTAGTAAGAACTTGATGAGAAAATGATTCAAATAACTAGGTATTTAAAATGTTTATTATAAAACATGTTACCTACTAGATTGAGCCATTGCACAACGTCAACATCGGCAAGCCCAACCCATTGCTACCCACGCCACATAGGTATCACAAGAGTGGGGACGGACAGTATTCCCTAATGAAAAGAGCCACCACATTGTCGTGTTGATGCCCTCGCATAACCACACATTCACCCTTAAAGGTATTAGGTATGATAGATTGGTTTTCTAATGCTTGAATCTCTGATTTAAAACTTTCAAAAACGTATTGAGTCTTTTAAGGTGTATATTGTGCAAGAGATCATCTTTCACAATCCCTTACATATGTTATCGTATGGTGCTTTTCTGAGTATGTCACTCTATTGACTCTAACATGTGAACTCGAGATTAACAAAGTTTATTCCCAATGTAACATGTACCAGAAGACTCCATACAAGTTAACGTTGTTATTTAACTCTCTTTATTCTCCTATATTGTGTGTTTTTTAGCCAACCACCTTTTGGCTGAAGGACTATCCTACAACCATATCTCGTTGTGTGCTCTTTAATCCGTAAATTTGTTTCGGCTATTTTCATTTTAAACGCACAGAAGCAAAACAAATGTCTAGCATGGTTTCTCATATAAAAAAGTATTAATATCTATTTATTTAAGTATAATAAAAAAGTTTCAACAAAAGCTACTAGCCTTTTAAATAATACATAGTACGTTAATACGTTTAAAGGACCATCTAAATACAACAAATTATTAATTTATTCTCCCCTCAAACTATCATCGATACTAATTACAGGTCAAGGCATTGAACAATATTTCGTCACAATAGTCAAATACAAGAATTATCATCATAAAATGTCAAGTCATCGGCCAATACACGTATTGGATTTCTTAACGAAACCGTTGAGCTAATTTCTCTAACATAATTAAACATTCCTTGTCTTCAATAGAAAATTAAATACTTTTTATTCTTTACTTTTTTTATTAATAAATATATAGAGGTTAGCTAATGTATAAATGACCCTTTACTTGCAAAAAGTTTGAAGGCGTGACAGATGCTACATGGCGAGCAATAATATTGTGGTCAAAGAGTTCTTATTCAAATAAGACCATGTGTTATACCCAGATGAGGGTGAGTACCCGTCACACATAAAAGATAATGTGCTCACTTAGGTGAGTAGAAAGTGGTGTAATGAGTGAGTGAATGTTAGAGAATTTTGTAATCATTAGTTAACAATTGTTTTTTATAAATTTTTTATTTGAGATAAATATTAAATAAAAAATTAGTATATTAAATAAACATAAATAAAATCCTAAAAAAAATACATAATTAAAAAAAAAAACATTCAAGTACTCCTAAAAACACAATAAAAACTTAAATAATACATTACTTCGCTATAGCATCTTTTTCACAGTTCGCCCCTAGTCATTCTCGTCTATTTCGCGATCGAATCCGATTAAAAGCTCGGTGTTCATAAAAAGTAGTTGCAACTCAAGGCTTCGTTGACGTTGTGTTTTCAAATCTATTTTTCTGACGTCTTTTCATTCAAAGTCCCGATCTGTTCGGTTAGTGACTCCAAATCTACCGTATAATCCACTCCCGATCTTGAAGATGAAACCCGTTTAGCTTTTGCCCAGTCTCTTTCCGTCGGAAAAATAGGCTTGTCACCTTGCATTCCATGTTCATCATCCATGGTTGCTAGAGTTTGAGGTTTTTGAACGCTTCAATGGCCATGAACCGACAACAACCGGTATCGGTTGCAATAGTGGACTCTCCTTTAAGAGGTCCCAACATTTTAAGAGCGATGCCGTAAATTGACCACCTTGTTCACGTTAATATTGTTCTTGCGTCTCACGTTCAATCATTGCGTCGCTTTGGCCAATACGCCTCGTGATGACTTTTTGTCGATAAATCCCGTTGAGCTTGTGCTTCACCTCCCACCACCTGCCCTCTATCATGTGATTCGTGTGGTGTTCCCCAAGATTCATCTTTTATTTTTTAACAATTAAAATGTGTTAGCATAGACGTATATTTATATATATAAACATATAAAGTTATAATGTATTAGGAAGAAAATTCATAAATTTATATATAATTTTATAAATATTACCAAGAATGGGGTTCTCAGAGACTGCTACTCAAGATTGAACCAACGCAAGCTCCTCCTCTTGTGTCCACTTCACAGACGTCTTGCGTCTCGTGTCGACTGACGTGCTTGCTTGAGTTTTTTTTTTCCAACCTTCCCTTTCATTAGGTTTTGGGAGTCTGAAACTCGGGTTGAGTCTCGGGGATAACTTCCTCTTGTGACTCAAGCACCTCAAATGTGTGACCACTCCAAAAATCCAAAAACCAAGCATTTGAGTTAACGAACCCGGTTGTAAATTTAGGGGGTCGAAAATATTGGTTGAATTGGCCGGTTTAGGTAATACTTAATAAAGGTTTGGGATGAAAAGGTTGGGGTTTTGGTTGAATGGGTTGAGGTTTTGATTGAATTGATTAAAGTTGAATTGGTCGAGGTTGGGTTTGAACTGGTTTTGGTTTTGATCATCTTAATTGGGACCCGTTTTTAAATTTAAAGAGTAGAAGTATAAAATTGTAGAGAGAAGTATCTTATGTGAAAAAAAAAATTGGTCAGAGTTGTTAATATATAGAATTTTTTTTTCTTTTTAATTAAAATGTCAAACCCCACCTCACTCCCACCCACCTCAACGGATACTTTATGCACGAGAGGGGGCTCACCGATGCAAACTCTCACTCCCATATTATGGACGTGGCGCAGTGTGCGTGACACGACCACATCTATGACGCCGCCCCACGCCCAAACTCACGCACCAGACCACTCCGTTTAATACATATGAGTTGATGAAATGCGACAATTTCTGCTTTTAGTATAGATTAAAAGTAGATTAAACGAGTAACTATGTTAAAAATATTATGTGAATTGCGGTTAAAAAAGCTAAATATACTCAAAAGAAATTAGAGACTTACGTAAAAGATTAGAAAAACTAATTATAAACTATTTTTTCTCACCCATAGATTTGTTTGGCAACCAAATCGCACAACCCCAAAATGTTATAAATCCATTTCTCCCCATCTTTCTCCCTAAATTCTGCCGATTACAAACCCAAATCGCCGACCAATTTCGTCGGTTTCTTCCGCCCTTGATCATCGTCTCTCTCTCCTCCACCTCCGGCGAGAATCACGAGAGGGAGTAGAAGAAGGAGGTGGTCATCATCGCCGGACGTCGACACAGGTTGATCGAAAATGGGCCGGAGAAGAGGTTCGGCGGTCAACAAATTGTTCACATGGGTTCGTAGGCAGTCGATGAAGGTGAAGATTTTTTTGGCCGTTACATCGGTTATATCTTCTCTCATCGCACTTAGACTTCTTGTCAAAGACACAAACCAGTTTTTCATTGCGTCGGAAGCTGTTCATGCCGCCGGTATCATCGTTCTCATCTACAAGCTGACAACACAAAAGAATTGCTCTGGTATGTCGTAATTGATCGTTCGTCGTATTCGTTTCTGCGTTTGATTTTTCAAAGGATTTATGTTGATTGTGGAGTTTGATGTTTGCATGCAGAGTAGTTTTTTAATCTATGATATTTCAATTTGGGGTTTCCGTGTCTGTTTGTGTAGAATTCAGGGTTTGGTAGTTGAATCGGATGATCGAATTTGCGTTTTTGTCTTGGATTGCATGCAATCAGATTTTCCATTTCCCCTTTTGCTTATTAGTTAGAATCTTTTCGTTCTGCATCATATTATTTTGGTTTTGAAATTAACACTGAGATAGAATAAAATCAGGAATCTTTAAGAACCCTGTATACTATTTATGTCGATTTGCTTGTTTCATGATATTATCTGGTTCTTATAATCTAATGTTTTGGGTTTCATTCCAACACAATTTTAGATATATCTGCATACAATCTTTCTTTATAATCAACATTAACTTATTTTACATGAAATTAAGGTAGTTAATTATATGAAATATGCATTTTGCAGGCCTTTCGTTACAAACACAAGAACTGACAGCTATGTTTCTAGCTGTAAGATTAGTTTGTAGCTTTATGATGGAACATGACATTCACACCATTCTTGATTTTGCTACTTTGGTGTCTACTCTTTGGGTCATCTACATGATCAGATTCAAACTCAAGGCAACCTACAATGAAGATCTTGACAACTTACCCAAATATTATATGGTAACCACATTGTTTTTACCTAAATAATAACTGATATGTAATAACAACCTAATAGATGAAGAAATTATGAAAATGGTTTACTTGATAAAAATCACCGACATAAATATGTAAAAATTATCATCAAGCTCCAAACGCGTAATTGTGCTACTCAAAACAAAAACACTTTAGTAGTTTTTAAAAGATATATGTAAAGTTACATGTTTTGACCCGTTACGCACGCCTAAATAGCCACATTGGTAATTTGGTTTCATTATTAATAACTGTAAATTTTTATTTATTTATTTATTTATTTATTTTTAAATCAAATTCAGGTGGTCCCGTGTGCGATTCTTGCTCTGGTAATATACCCGCATACTTATCATTCGCATTTAAGCAAAATTATGTGGGCATTTTGTGTTTACTTGGAAGCAATTGCAGTGCTTCCTCAGCTAACTATGATGCAGAAAACAAAGGTTTTTAATTTCTTAACAAGTATCATATTCTTGTCATCATGCGTATCTTATTGCGTTTAAATTAAATGCGTATGATCGGTAAAGTAAATTATTTGATAAATTGTAGATGATTGAACCATCTACCGCTCATTATGTGTTTGCACTCGGAGTTGCAAGATTTTTGGGAGCCGCTCACTGGATCATTCAGGTCAGTTTTCTGTTTCCAGTGTATTGTTACATGTTTCATAGCAATTGCGTGTGTGGACGCGATACGTAAGATTTAAAATAATGTTGTATGATTCATCAGGTATATGAGTCTGCTGGCGCGTATCTGTTCTTACTGGGAAGTGGCTACTTTTGGCTGCCAACAGTCTTGATTGCAGAATCCGTTCAAACACTTATTTTAGCTGACTTTTGTTACTACTATGTTAGAAGGTAAACTCATCATAATTTTGGTAAATCTGGTTATTTTGACCCATTTCCTTACATATGGGTTGTCATTATTTATCTCTAATGGGTCAAACATGTAATTGGGTTATCATCCATCTCTAACGGGTAATACCAAAATGATTCAGTGCATAAAACCCTCATTATATTCACAGATTATTTTTTGGACAAAAAATTGCTTTAAACGAGCTCGCTTGGTTTTCTCAACCTTTTTAACGGGCTATAAAGGTGCGCTAAAGCTTGGTTCATACAAAACTCGAGCCAGCTTGAATCAAAAAAAATAATTATATATAAATTCTTTAAATTTTGTATTTTATTTTTTGGTTTTGAATTTCTTAAACTCAAACCAGCTCGTTAGCAGTTTTCGAACGTGATTCGTCATTCTTCATTAGAATATATTTTTTAATTAAAAATAACCAATAAAAAATAACTACTTTATTATGTATACACACAGAATATTTATTTATTTTAAACGAGCCAACAAGCGAGCCACAAGCTGACTAACTCTAGCTCGAACTCGGCTCATTTACAATTTTACTTTTTACGAGCGAGCCACAAGTTTTTTTATTAGACTTTTGAATAATACAATGCAACGCGAACATGTATATATATTATATATACCATCTCATGGTTTTTCATTAACTTGTGAATTTGCATTTATATTGCAGTGTCGTGAATGGTCAACTTCTAGTGAGTCTGCCACCGGTGTAGAAGCATGAACAGTTTCGGGTTGTAAGTTTGATGTTTAGCAATGTACAATGTAGTTTTTGAACTGGATTTTCCTGGCTTTTTATTACCTCATTCGGTTAAGATATGATATATCATCCATCAAAAGCCGGGAATCTGTCGTCTAAATCGTGTTTTTTGAATTTCATTGTTTTAGGATGACTTCTGTAAAGGTTACAATTATGTTTTGAATTTGATATCATTCAAAAGTTAAAGTGAGCTTGAGTTTTGGATTGGATTTTGTGGTTGGTTCGAACATGTAAAACACATCCACAGTTGTCTTTGACTATAATTAATCCTCCACAAGGTGTTTAATACACTATTAGGATAAACCACTAAATTCGAAATATGAACTATCTTACTTTCAACCTATTAGAAAAAATTGAAACTGCAAATTAATTTAAATCATTTATGACACTTGTAGTTATAAATTGGAATTACCTGAAACATGATTCATCCATGTTGGTTGTTCATCATGTAGAAGAATATTTTCTCTCTTTTTGACTTTAGTCAATTTTCATCGATTTTTCAACCAAACGATACAATTTCAATGCGACACACCTTCACCTTCATTATTGAAACTAATTTACCACAAATAATTTAAAGCAGCCTTTTTTAGAATTTAGGTTTAAAATTTCTACCCTATTCATCGCACGTAATCATGTCTTTTATAAGATTTAAATATTCCAATCTCAATAGTATCTCAACACTAAGACTATCCGGTATACACTCGTTAGTGGGCGTTTTGCTCACAACGACGCCCCCCTAAAGCCCAAACACCACCCCCCTCCTTTTTCCAGGCGTTGCCGGCGACGCCGTCACCCGGGTGATGCCGTTCTTGGCAAAAAAATGACAGTTGGTGATACGGGAAGGATGTTGATCGGAGGTGGGTTTTGGTGCTGTGGGATGATAGATCGCCGGTAAGGAAGGTTCCTCTCACTACACTTGCTCTCTCTCTCTCTCTCTCTAAAAACGGCTGGAACAAAGGGAAGGGATGATTTTAGGGTTTTGAAAAATGGGGAAGATAAGAGTATAAGGTAGTGTTTGGTATGACGTAATGAAGGATGGAATGGAATAACCCATTCATATAGAATGAAAATAAGATTGTTTGGTTTGAGAAAAGGAATGAAATCAAGCTTTCCTCAAGGAATTATTTCCCCTTTAATTGCGTCTGACTTATTCCTCCCCCACCCCACGTTTTTTTTTTCATTCCTCCCGTACTTGTAGCATATTCTCGATTTTGCCCTCCTCTTTTTACGTTTTTCATCTTCTTCTTCAATTAATCCGAGATTTCATATTCTTTAGACCAGGTTGTTTCTGTTTATGTCTCAATCAGTTTACCTTAATCGATTTTCCCTCTTCTTCTTTAATCGGTTTGTATTTCCTCAACTCTTTGGTGTATGTGATTGTTGACATGTTCTTGCAACTCAAACCTTGATCAAAATTGATTAATGAAGAAGCTGAACACACACTTGAATCTGACAATTGAACTTGGAAACATAAAAATGAAGGAGACGATATGTGCGGAAACTCCAATTTTAATTAAGAAACTGAATTTGCTTAACTGCTCTTATCTCGGTGTATACAAATTTAATATAATTGAAAAAAGAGTTTGACCATGAGTTGTATATCTTTCTTATCATCAAATGCCCTTGAAAGTTGAATATGGTTTATTTTGAAGCCTAACTATTGTTAAGCCCTAGGCCACTAAATATTCATACACATTGTAATATGATTCGTATGTTAAGTTTTGATCTTTTTACGGAACAATATATAGATCATGAAGATATTTGGATCATAAGTAAATTCAAGACGTTAAAAGGATGTAAAATATATGTTATTTTGAGGCAAGGGTATTTTTGTCATTCTTTATGAATTCATTCTATCCTCATATGGTAACCAAACAAGACAGTAGAATGGTAATGATTTAATTCTTTCTCTCATCTATTCCATTCTTTCGTCCATTCCATTCACTCGTTCATTCTATTACCATGTACCAAACAGACCCTTAAGGTATTATATAATTAGTTAAACCAACTTTACCACTAGCCATGTTATACTTTTTTATATGAAATTTATTTCATCATCTTTTTAATATGACCCACCTCCGACCTAAAATAGCCCAAGCAGAAGAGAAAAAATTTATTATATAGCAATATTCAAACGACATTAAAAATTTTCACTCTTATGTAAAAATTACTGAGTCCGCCATTGGATATATAGTTTACTTGCATGTATAATTACACATGTGGTCTCCACTTTTCTAAAAATCGTTACAAACTATCAAACTTAGGATTAAAAAAAAAGGGGTCGTCCGGGCTTGGTAACTGGCTTGCGACAACCCTCACACCAGAACACCGTAGGATGCAGGATGCAATCGACTCAATGTTCTAAAGGCCGAATCATGGGATAAGGTTAGAACTGCTATCTCCGCCTCAAATCACGTTATGCTCTACCCTGAATAGAATTCCATGATTATTGCTTAAGAATTCCATGAATATTGCTTATGACCGACCATCCAAAGCATCACCTAGTCGGATTTGAATTTGAAGAACCCAAGTCTTAACACTAGGGCATTTATTTGGTGGTTGTCAAACTTATGATTTAGTAAACAATAAAATACAAATATAGATAAGAAATGAAGGATATGACTAGAAAAGGTTTCTGCAATCGAAATTACGAGTGAAGCTCCGTTTTGTTGAGCACATGGATTGACATAAGAAATTGCTTAAAAGTTAAAAAGATGATTCCATTGCATCATTACATTTCTTATTTCAAGAAAAAGAGAGAATTAGGAATCAATTAGAGCATAGGGAGTGGAAACGGGGAAAGGATCGGGACGATGATGTGGCGATCGGGGAATCACAGGAACACCATTCCCCCGATTTCGGGATGGTGATTTTCGGGGAGAACCCCCTGATCGGGGCCGATGAATCCGTTGAGAATATAGCAGTTGGGTGGGGTGGGGTAGGGTATATAGCCGTTGGAGCCTTTTAAAAAAAAAAAAACTTTATTTTTTATTTTTTTACCCTATAAATACCAATCAATTTTCTCATTCATCCACACCAAAATCTTCTCTTTTTCTCTTCTTTCACCCAACATTTTTATAAAAAATTGAAGGCGATTTATCCCGTGTGATGGTTCTTCGCGAGGCGGTCCAAATAAAAGGTTTCAAAAACCATGAAACAAAAACCTTCAAATACCTCAAAATCAAGCATTTCAAACACCCGGTTATCATCCGCAACCTCCATCTCCCCATTTCATCCCACAAAATTACTCATATAACCAACCTTTCGATCTCCAACAATTTCAAAACGCGTATCAACATTTTGATCCATCATCCCAACAATCAATCCAACACTTCGCTAATCAACCGTTTCAAATTTTCAACCGATCTCCCCCATCGCCAAATGTTCAAGGTTATTATTAGTTTAATTTTTTTTTTAGTTGTAATTTTTTTAATGTCTTTTTTTTATTTAAGTTTTATTTATCTTTTTATTTTATGTTAGTTTGTAATTTTTTAATTAATGAATTAAAGTTTTTTTTATGTTTAAATGTGATTTATATTTAATAAATATAAAATAAATTATGAGGTGGAAAAGTCAGGAAAGTGGGGAAAAGTGAGCGGGTTGCAAGTGAAATGAGGAAAAGTGGGGAAAGCTGATGTGGCGCTGATGTGGCAGTGGGAAAAAATGGGAAAGTATGTGAGGACTCCTAGTGCCCTAATTACCTAAGTTCATATGGCACCATTGTCGTTAATTAAGGGGTTCCACCCTTAACCTCAGCCGAATGAGAGATAGAAAAATTATCATTAATTAAAAATGGTTAAATGCTTAAACGACGATGCATTATTAAAAAATTAAATGTTGAAATAATAGAGGTGACGATTTAACCAAATGCAATAAATAATATAAGTGTAGCACACATAGATATGTTAAATCGGTGGGTGAAAAACTTAAAACCAATTGCCCCCATAAACAGAAGAGAGCATAGACCGTATACGGAAGGTGTCCGACACACCCACGGCTACAGGACTCAATGCGGGTCCCTTTGCGTCTGTCTTTCATGTTCTTTCTTAACTTCCTTTTAAGTCCACTTTACCATTTTACCCCTCAAACTCGTTTTATTTTCCATATTGAATTACTTCATGTTAATTGTTCTTTGTTTTCCTTTATTCATTTTCTTTTCTAGTGTTTTGCCGGTAATAATAATTTCTGGTTATTATTAAAATGTTAACACTTCTTTGAGGCATCCTTATATCTTAAACTTTTTACACTTGGTATTCCATAAGGACCATAAATCCATAACTAACTATATAGTAGAAACTACCTTTTTCTAACACAATGTAACTATCATATAATCATATATTATATATGTCTAAATAAATTTATCTGGGTAAACTAGTCTCATATTTTCCTTCTTACATAATTTTAAATTTAAGAAATTCAACAAGAAAGCATTATGTAACTAAATTTTAAGTTAACAAAATCACAAGACAAATTATGAAAGAAACTTACAACTTTCATTCCTAGAAATAAACAATATATGTTCATCGTTCAGATCAAAGAGAGTTTTGCAAGCCTTTTGATTGTGTCCAACAAATTTTACATACTAAATAACAAAGTTCAAAGAAATTATATATTCCAGTTTAAAACTTTAACCAAATAACCATTTATCTAAACGAGCTAAGAACGCACTAGATTATATCACGAGAGGAATCAAAATACAAGAGAAACACACCAAGTATTTCAATTTCAGGTTTTCATATTTGCTGTGTTTTTAATATATGTGATTGCTTTGATTGCATTCAAAATGTTATCCTGAGTTTGATTATATTGTTATAATATTTATAGCTCCATGTTTTTCATAAATACTATTCTATAGCTAACAAAACAGGCTAACCCACCATTTTGAATGCCACTGATTTTGCATATCTTTTGACAGAAAATAAATGTTAGTTGTAAATTTTAAATATCAACAAATGCTATATTGTTTACTAATCATGGTATTTAAATAAAAACACATCTAACAAGTTATTATTCATTGTTTTTGTACATCTATTGGTGACGATTAATGTCACCAACACTACCTCAATGAGTACAAGATCAACTGGTTCAAAAAGATCATCTCCAACCATCATGACCTTTTAATGTGAATTAGAGGTCCTCAGTGTTGTCTGCCTCTGTGTACATTGATGACCTTTCGTCAATGAATTTTACTTGAATAGTAGGTTTAAAAGTATTAATTTGGCTTTTAAAAAATGTTACTAAGTACTAATTATTGACAATTGAAGCTATAACAAATAGTTAATGCTTCAATAAATTTTAGTTGGATTGTAGCGACTTGAAAACAGATGTTGCATTTCTTGTGAAAACATCTTTTATTAGGCCAACCATTTCCAGCAGGAGTAGACATGCAATTGTCAGGTATATATGCGCCTAATCGAAACATACAAACAAAAAAGCAAATATATTAAATATTTCTAGATTTCTATTGAAACTTATAATTTTCTTTCATTCATTATAAAATTAATGATAGACCCCGAAATTATAAAAGTAATATTTACAGGCTAATATTTATCTGGTAATACGAAATTATAAAATTACGAAATGAATTTTTTTTTTATTATTTGATATTAGAAAGTAATACGAAGGGGTAAAATGGGAATGTAAAAATGTAATTAGCGTCACCCTCAACCGCAATACCCTTCTGGTTTCGTTTGAAGTGGATTTTCGCAGGTTACAAAGGACACTATGTGTCTTTCACCCACATTTCGCTCTTTTCTTCTTCTTTCTAGTGAGAGAAAAATAATATTTTAGAGAGAGAAACATCATCCGCCTCTCACACACAGTGGCACAGAGCTGTTGTTATTACTAAACCTAACTCAGATGAACGCAAATCGGTTCTGTTTCCAGTCGGAGCGTACACATTCACGTTTTCCGATGTAGTTCGTCGTCGTCGTTTTCGTAGATTGGTTTATTTTGCAAATTTACATGATTTCGGACAACAAATTGATGAATCGACGATGAAATTCAACTTGTTTAAGCCAAATTCAAACAATGAGAAGCTGGAGAAGAGGCTATCTCTCGGAGAGTACAAGAGATCGGTATCGTGGTCGAAGTATTTAATATCGTCTGGAGGTGCGATTAAAGCTAACGGAGGTGGAGAAGAAGAAGAAGAATGGAGTGCTGAGATGTCGCAACTGTTCGTCGGAAATAAATTCGCTAGCGGAAGACACAGTAGGGTTTACAGAGGTGTTTATAAACAGAAAGATGTTGCAATTAAACTCGTGAGTCAGCCTGAAGAAGATAGAGAATTGGCATCGATTTTGGAAAAACAGTTCACTTCTGAGGTCGTCTTGCTGTTTCGTCTTCAACATCCCAACATCATCACTGTAAGTATCCACATTTGATGTAAAATTATGTGTTCATTCAATGTTTATGTTTGTATGAGGAATTTGGTGGTTCAATTTCGTGAATTTTCTATCTTCACATGCTTAAAATGACCTTAAACGTTGTTCTCACGATTTATAATTATGACTAGTAAATGGAACTTTTCGGTTGAAGTTGCAATTGTTGGTGTAAGGTTATAATCATGACTATAATTAGCTAGATTTCTAAAGATCTGCCATGTTATCCCTAAAGTTTTCAATCTAAATGGCTAACAATTTGAATGCTTTAAAAGTTAGGTTGTTATACTATGTTATAATATGTATGGATGTAAAGTTCTTGGAATAGAAATCTTAAAATAGAAACATGAAAACCAAATACCATGAAAAAAAATTTAGTAGAAAACAAAAAACAGTACAAAAACTAAAAAAAAAATTACAATAATAAAACAAAAAATCAATTACAAAAAAATAAAATCCAGTACAAATATTTTGTACTCTATTTTGTTTTTTTAGTGTGCATGGAATTTGTGAAATTTAAATAAAAAACAAAATAATCTTTCAGACAATCCCAACCTTATATTCATAGAAAATGGACAACATTACTTTTATTTTATCTCTAGCTTTGTGTCATACATAACTTATCATCTCCTGTTGATATAAAACAATATTTCAGGGTCTTATTGATGAACATGAATTATAAGTTCTTTCACTTGAAAATGTTTTGCTTAGGTTAAAATAATATTATGTTTCAGATTTACATCTTCTTTCACTTGATTAATCATATAAAAACAAATTAGATTATTTGTTTAAGAAATTACCTTAATAATTGTCCTATGTTTATAACAAAGATAATTTCTTGATTTCCAACCAGTTAGTTGCAGCTTGTAAAAAACCTCCTGTATTTTGCATAATCACCGAATACTTGGCGGGTGGGTCCCTCAGGGCATATCTTCATCAACAAGAACCATATTCAGTGTCACCAAATTTAGTTTTAAAATTAGCTCTTGATATTGCATGGGGAATGCAATATCTTCATTCTCAAGGAATACTTCATAGGGATTTAAAATCTGAAAATTTACTTCTCGGTGAAAATATGCGTGTAAAAGTAGCCGATTTTGGTATCTCGTGTTTAGAATCACAATGTGGTAGCGCGAAAGGATTTACCGGTACTTACCGTTGGATGGCACCCGAAATGATTAAAGAGAAAAAACACACAAAAAAGATTGATGTTTATAGTTTTGCAATTGTTCTTTGGGAGCTTTTAACTGCTTTGACACCGTTTGATGACATGACTCCAGAACAAGCTGCATTTGCTGTTTGTCAGAAGGTATCATATTTTATAGTTGAAATTAATATATATATTTTATTAGTTTTAATGTTTATTATATGATGTTTACTTATAAGTGTTTATATATGTAGAATGCAAGACCTCCATTACATGATTCATGTCCAATGGCGTTTCGCCAGCTCATCAGCCGGTGTTGGTCAAGCAGACCAGATAAACGACCAGGATTTGATGAAATTGTGAGGATTCTTGAGAGATATGCAGCATGTGTGGAAGAAAATCCTGATTTTTTTACTACTTATGAACCTGATAATGGTGGTTTATTCGGTTGTGACCGTGGTTGTTTTGGTCCCCGTTAAATTGCTTAGGGGAATTAATTATGGATTATGCCAAAAGTGTATGATCTGGTTGTTTCTTCATTGTTAGGTGTTGAAATATTATTGAACGATAATGAATTATGATATTGCAAGTCTTGCTAGTTATACTTTAGCTTGGGATTGTTTTTGGTTCTGATTTTGACATCTCCCTTTGAAATAAATATACATAAAGAAGCTTTTATAACCGTATAATATCTCTCCAATTATATATGATGGGTTAGGTTCAAGTGACAAAGGTAGTAAGACTAAAGGTGTTTCTCGCAATAAGGTTAAAATTTGAGCCCCGCTAAAGACTAATCAAGCGTGAAGTTGCTGTTGAAAAAACTTACAAATGCTAATATTGTTCTCTTAGAAATTAATTTTAAAGTAAATTACCTAGATAGTACATGTGGTTTGCTAAAATTTCACTTTTGGTTTCTAGGTATAGAAAGTTACTCTAATGGTCACACATTTGACACTTTATAACACATTTGGTACTTAGGGTTTAACATATTGGCTCCAAACTTGAGCTGACATAGACCAAACTCTTAAACCAACCATAGGTGTCAATAGGGGCTATAGCGCGCTACCTAGCGTATAGGTGAGTTGCCGTTTTTTGGTAATAGCGACCAAATAGCGTAAAAAAGTGACCACCTAATTTTTTTCCCTTTCTTAGGCTTTTATGGAAATAGCGGCCCTGATTTCATAATATTGCTATTTTTAGGCACAAAACTATAACACTTATCATCATTTTAGTTTTTTTTTTAACGTTTTTTGGAAACTATAGACCGTGAATTTAAAAAAATTGCTATTTTTTTGTCAGGAATTTTGTATCGCTAAACATCAAATAGTGAGCGTTATTTCGTCACTGTCGCTACGTAGCATATAGGTAGGTTGTCGCTATACCACACTATTGACAACTATGACACCAACCCCTATTACCATAAGGTGATCAATAGTCTTTAGATTAACTTTAATTCTTACAAACTGAAATATGAGAATGACATTGAGCTCACCCTTGGAAAAACATAACAGAATTCATTGTGCTTATTCTTGACATACAAAAACACATAAACATACACAATATAATCCTACTAACATAGTAAGGTTTAGAAAATGTGAGATGAGTTTATTGAGCACACACACGCATTGTGCTTATTCATGGCATACAACAACAGGAAGCTTAAATCAAAAGTGAAGAAGCAGGAGAGAAAGACAATAATAAACACTTCGTGAATCCCTTATAAACGTAATCATTCTTGTATGTTGGTTGTTGGTTTGATATCATCCACTTCACATGTTATAAACTTTCCACAAACGAAATCATAGTATCCACCCAATAGTTTAAGTTTCTTATTTGCAATTCCAGATTGAACGTACGGGTAGGATAGCAAGTTTGCTAACGAATTCATCACCGACTCCTGCGCGTATAGATATGTATATACAAAACACATCATTTGAAATCATGGATCATTTGTTAAATAGGATTGAAGAAATCTAACCTTTTCAACCAGTGTTTGAAGTTCTTCGTCACATGCATTTGGATGCTCTGCAACCACCTTTGCTTTCGCTGGTTCACCAATTCGAACCCAATCGTCTATGAAGTCACTTCACATCGTGCATAAATACAACACTTATTGACTTATTGTTATATGTTTCACTAATAATCAAACTCTATTATTTAATCACTAAGTTCAACTTAAAATGTTCATCATTTGCTCCATATCAAGAGTTATGGGCCCAAAACTAATGAACCGCACATCTCAAATATTTTCCTAATTTGAGCATTTTTAATATATTTTCTTTTGAGCCTAATAAAGTGTGAAATTTTGTTTTGACCCTGTTTATTAAGGGAATCGATATGATATTTTTGAAGTCAATTTCATTTTTCAGAATTTCGTTTGATGTGTCAAATTTGAATTCAACTTACTTATATTAGACTTAACATTTGGTATCGTTTTACTTTCTCACAAGTGTGTCTTTTATTATTTGTTTCCGTCATGTGTCACTTAAGTATAATAACGGTTTGATTTAATTTAAAACAAACATTTAGAGAACATAATAAAGATTAAACAAAAATACTTACTACGAAAACTTTTCATCGGGAAGTGATATTAGTCGCTGGATTCCACCACATCGACTATGTCCAATGACCATAATTACCTCAACCTATAGCGAATATCAATCGACTCTTTAGTAACATAGTTTATATATATATATACCGAGTTGGTGAGTTATAGATTTTTAACCTTAAGAGCTAAGATTGCATATTCAATGACTGCACCAACTCCAGCATGCTTAAGCTGCATATTTTAAAATAATATCAATTTTTAAAATAATAAAAGGAAATGCATTGCAGGAAATGTGTATTTTGAAGTTTGCTTTTTAATTCGGAGGACTGTTTTTGTCACCTGATTAAACGCAGGGACCATATTGGCAATATTACGAGCCATGAAAGCTTCCCCAGGTCGTAGATTCAGAATATTAGTAGGGCAAACCCGGGAATCCGAACAAGCAAACATTAGAAACTGCACCATTTCAAATTTTATTAAAAACATCTCAAAATATAATATATTCGTAATATAAAGTGTTACTTTGCGTGCAGTATTTTTTAGAACCGTACCAGACCAATCAGTATATTAATTGGTTTAGTAACGTTTATTTAAACTGTCTACATTTGAACATGCCGGTTCAGATGAACAAGTCTAATTTTGAAAACTTTTGAAAACATTAAGTATAAAAGTTATAGGATTTAATCACCTTTGGTTCTTGTTTCTCCGCCAGTTTACGATAATAATCTGGATGTTTGCTGCGAATATAAGTGTAATTTATGTAAATAAACTACTATTTGATATTAAAACCACCAAGATATAAAGATGACATATGGTTCAAACTTTTTTACTTGAATTCGTGAATCTTGAAGTGCTCAAACCCCTCGTTGACCCATTTTACGGGGTCAAATACCGACAATTGTTCGGTTACTTGTGATAGTGTGATCTTCTCAAGATTGATTTGATTGTCCTCTAGTTTTTCTTCTTCCCTACAATTTGAAATCATGCAAATTTTCTTTAATCTAGACATATTATCTGGCACATAATAGGACCTTTAGTGACAAACAAAACCGTTGGCTCCGTCTGTGAAGGTGCATGGTAAAGAATTTAGTGACAGATCACTGACGGGAATTGCTGAGGGATCACAGACGTCAACATCACCGATGGGTTACTCTCTTAAGTCATAATGGATTGATGTGACAAAACTATTGACGACAAATATTTCACTAGCAAATTAGACATGCTTTTCTCACCGACTGAATATTTCATTGGTGATATTTTTGTTACTGGTTGTTGGGGGGGGAGGGGGGTGTGCAAAATGTGCGAACGCATAGGCATTCATTTTTTTTGGGCCTAAAAAAAATTATATATTTTTTACATATATAATTTTATATATAATTTTATTTTTAACAAAAACATATATAATTTAGAATCAAAACCAATTAACTTATTAAAGTTTTAATCCAAACATATAGACTCATGAACCCATTAACTATTAAATTGTTAACCCAATTTTCGAATTACGATAAGTTTTTATATATAGAGACTCATTTTTTATAGTTGCGCACATGCCACATGAAATCTCGGAGAGAGTGTTGCTGGTTGTGATTGTATTAACATAACAAACAAAGTATTTAAATTGTAACCATTAATACTAAATTTCTATTTGGATTCTTGACAAATACTTGAACCACAATATGAAACAGATTTGTAAACCACCTTGCCGTTTGTGATACAATTGCTTCTTCATTCAAGTGCTTTGACATCATGATGTGTTCTAGATGATCCTGCAATTTAAGTATATTAAAACAACTAAACAGGCTAAAATTATTTACATACATAAGAGACAAATTATATCCACTCGTGTAATAAAAAACAAACGAATAGCATGTGTAAATGCATTATGATATTGAAAGATGCATAAATGTGTCTAATATATATTTTTGGCCACTGATTATTTTTAATTTAAACATTTCGCCACTGATTTATACATTGAAACATGATAATAGCATTTACTCAAACAACTTTGGATGTTGTGTTTCATGTTTACATTGAGAAAATCAAATTAAAAAAAAAAAGCAATGAAAGTCGATACCTCAAGTTATGAATATTTGAAATATGAACTTCGGTTGTGATTTTGAAACCGAGCTAATGGATGTGTATATATAGGGATTCTTTGATAACTCGATGACAAATGCAATTACCTAACCCCCATAAGCAAAATGTAGAAAGTCAATTATCACATGTTTTGTAAATTAAATATGCAATTTCTATATCTATTTTTTATGGTTGATGTGGACGTGATTTTTGAGTTTTTTAGTGTAATTTTTTTCAATTCAATGAATTTGGATATGTTTGATGCATGTAAATGGGAAACGTGGAGTGCATGGTTAGCGACTAAACATGGGTATGTATGTATCAAGGAACCTTGACCAACTAATGATTGCAAATGAGCCATAACGAGTGTTCATGTGGTGTAATAGATCAATTCATCCAACACCTATTTATACCAAGTATTTATACTAAGTTAGGGGACAACTTGATCCATAAAAACTGAAAAAAGCGGTCATAAGGGGCAAATATACATTTGTGAACGATTTTTAAAAAACGTTCAAAACGTTTTTTGGTTCGGTCTGGAAGCAGATTAGAATTGGTCGAAGGGAAAAAATGTGGAACCGAGTAGGAACCACTGTTCTTTTCGGGTCCATATTGGCTTTCTTTTGACCAGGTGAAACCACAGAACTAGTTCTGGTTCCAGGCTCTTTCAAACAATGTTGGAACCGGGTTTTTTTTCACCTCTACCCCCATCCACCAAAGAAAGTAGTATGTATCGGATTAGATTGATCCAATGACTCAGATTGTATCATACGTTTAGCGCCAAAAGAAACATATGTATCGGATCCGTCTCCTATATATATATA
>WOUH02000045.1:10416780-10429876 GCA_009936405.2 Stevia rebaudiana
TGTATATATATATATATATATATATATATATTTTGTCTAACACATTACACACAAATGTAATAAAATTGCGGATTAGGTTTACCTTACATGGTTCTAACAAGTAACACATGAGTTCTTACTTGTGTGAACTACAAACTTATGTCCTAAACATGTCATACAAACATCTTTCTCTGAATTTCTCAGATAGGACATGATACCTAGAAGTGTCTCATATGCGTAGAAGCTAGAGCTAACATGACTTGATATGTCATATAAACATATAATACAAACAATTTATCCTATATGCATAGAAGAGCTAACATGACTTCGCCTGTAAGACAAGATAACATAACACTTGCAAAATCTAATTTAAGGTCCGTAGTCTCATAATTAGCACCAAATCATTGGTCCCAAAACATGATCCTTAGAACGCAGCCGACTCAAAGTTTGACTACAACTTGGCAAGTGGTCAACCAACCGGTTAGTAACACGTTTTGTATATAATCAAATTTCCATAAACCGGTAAGGCTGTCACTCACTATCTCTGCAACTTTTTGATCATGCGTAATGGGAAATTAAAGGTTGACTTACACTCTTGGTTGAGAGTGGTGTAACGACATGGAAGAACGAATCAAAGCAAGGCACTAACATCATGAAAGCCACTTTAAACGTGCCAAGATTTAATAAATAGTAATTAGGAGTTATCTGAAATGGTAATGATGCGAAAACAGACAGGCAATTTGGTTCATTTTATTGGCCATATTTAAAAACGTATATATTGTCAATGGACTTTTTCGCCTAATTTCCTTGAACTAGCCATGAGTATATTATATGGAATATAATATACTTGGTGGTTATAGAGGTTAGATAAAGTAACAATTAAATAAAATAAATAAATAATAATCAAATATTACATGTAGAAGATAAGAATATGAACGATGAATAAGAGATAAATATATCTTAGACTCATAAAATTGTAACATATACGCCGCCTTAAAAGCAACTAACACAAACTTTTGTTGAAAATAAGATTGAATTCATTGATTGTGGTTCTTTTAGATAAAAAGTCTAGAAGGATCCTCCACCGTTAAATCATGAGTTTGATGGTTGAGATTCATAAGGTGACATTTTCGTAAATAATTTCAATTTGAAAACCACTAAAAGGGCATAATAGGAAAAAATCTAATAAAAACTTGCACATACAAGTCACATGCCAATTCCACCTTTTTTTAAAACGTTAATAACTTTTTTATATGTCATTATTTTTTTTAAGAATATTACATCATAAAATTGAGAATTTTTTATCTTTTCAATGTTTATAATATTGCTATATAAATTTGTGAATTTTTGTTTTACCAACCGAGTGTTGCTCCCAATTTTGCGTTTTATGGCGTTTTAATGACGTTTTTATGGTGTTTTTTCAACTACGTTTTTTTTACCTACACAGTTCTTATGGTGTTTTTCGAGTGTAACTTGGCAGTTTTATGGTTTTTTTTCGACTGATTTATGGTGTTTTATCCAGCCAGTTTTATGGCGTTTTTTGACTGTTGGGTTTAACTTACAGGTTTATGCGTTTTTTTACTGAGTGTTTTAACCGAACATTTTATGGTATTTTTCCACTATGTAGTCTCATTAACCTACAAAAACACACCATAAAATGTTCAGTTCAATGAATACTTGAAAAAACATTATAAACGCGTAAGATCATGAATACGCAGTTTAAGATCTTTTAAAAAAAAAAATTATACATCCGTATTATACTCGTTAGAAAGATAATAAAATTTCAATTTTATGGTGTAATTTTTATAAAAAAATTATTAAGATATAAAAAAGTTATAAACGCTTAAAAAAGGTGGAAATTGTTTTGGTCAAAAATTAACAAGAGTCAATTTTATATATTCCAAATTAGTTTAGTGAGGCTTAAGTGTTTGTAAAAATATGAAATGTGTTGGAATACTGATTTAACGATTATATCCTTTAATATCCTTTATTATGTTTCAATATCCTAAAGTTCCTTAAGGATATGTTAATAGAAAGCAGAAAATGAAAATGGTAACACAAGGATTTTTAGCGAGGAAAGCCCTTAATCCTTACAGATTGCCGGCATAAAACCTCAGACAAGTGAACAAAAAATCACTTTTCTAGTCAATATTATTAATCAATCAAACAAGTACAATAAGTAAAGCAAACCTATGGATATCAAAGTGAATATGTGAAGGATATGCTAAAAAGAGTGCTTGTATGCTTGAATCTCGAACAAGTTATGACTGCAAAAGAGAGATTAGTATGTTGCGAATGAGTGTAAGTTTCAGATGTGTTCTATCGTGTTTAAACCTAAGTTCCATCGGTCCCTTTTATAGTTCACAATTACAACGGTAAAAAGAAAGTAGTTCCTATATTCTAGGAAAGCATCGTCCACATTCGTCCATTTGAAAAGAGTCCCGATCCGCTATTTCAGGCTTGACACAGTCAGCTCCACATCTTGTAATTCACACGTGGATAATTTGAGGATCATATAACCATAATCTTCTAAGATAGCCAATCAAGAAACCTTTATATATTCTGTCTATAAGAAAGGACATATATCATGTGAACAATTCTCAATCGAGTGTTAGTAAACATATATAATAATTCAAATGAAAATATTAATTACATTTACATAAATAAAAATAAAAATAAAGACAAGTGTTAGAAGTCAGGATCTTCTAAATAACCATCGTAAATTCTTAAGATAGCCACTGTAAATCCTGCTATAACAGTATGTATGTATGTATAGGAGAGTGTTTGAATGAAAACTCATTTAAATTGAAAAAACTTTAGAAACTCGATCATGTGTAATTTTAAAAAAGGTTTGTTGAATTTATATAGTTTTGTCACTTAAAAAAAAGCCAAGTGGTATGTAAAACATAACAAAAATCACATCTATTTATTTTTAAATCAAAAAATGTTACATATTTAACATGTTATTTACGTACGTAACATACTAACGATTTTACATATCTTAAATTTCTTTTTCTTTCAAATATATGTTTTAATCGGTTAAGATATTGTAAACGTCAACGTTGGTATGAATAATAATGGTTTTGTTAAATCCAACAATGCGACAAAATTGGAACGTGAAGGTATCTTAGAGATATATTTAGATATATGCTCTTAACAGTCCCACACCCAAACATTTGTTTTATTCTAAAAATACTTTAGAAAATTCCCCATTTGCAAGCGAATACAATCTTACATTACCGAGAAGATTATTTATTAAAATGATAACAGAAGTTTTATTTCAAAACTATTTCTAAAAATAAAATGTGTTTTCTTAAAGACTTTGATAATTGATGCATGTACATTTATTGGAAGTGGACCGCTTGATGCGTTTACATTTATTGTAATGCATATTGGTATAAATGGTATCACAATCATTCATATAAATTTTACTTTAAACTGTTTTTTTAACGTAACTTCTCATATATTTCTTACTACTGCTACACAACAACTAAAAATGTTGGTGGAACTTTAAAATTATCCCTTGCTAACTCTTTTATTAACTTTTTACCATCATTTAATGTTAAAAAAAGTTTTTCTATAAAACTAATAACTTAAAACGCTTCTTTTTGATGTAAAAACAAATTATTAAACGTAAACAAAATATAATTTGGTTGCATAAATGATAATATTTATACAACAATCAGTTTTGTGTTTTTTTTCTTTACATGGGCTTTCTGGTTCAGTTTCTTACTTTTTCATGTATGGATCTAATGAAAATGAAAGGCATTTGAGTAAACAAAAAGTTGACGTATAATATTATTTTTTCGTGCTTTTCAAAAAATATACATATAGATTTTCGTCATAAATGCTGGCCCCCAGCAGCCTTCGTTCCACACATGCATCGTCCTTGAGTCCTTATTTGCGTTTTTCGTCGGTTCCGGTATTTTTTCATTTTAACCCTTATGCATCTTGATTAGTTTCAATAAACGTTTCTTATTTCACTAAACTTGCATAACTTTCAAAAACTTTTAGTATCACTATTTCCTGAAGTTCAGTCACACAAGCCTAAGGTCAAAAGTTAATCAAATTAGGGTGGACTGATACAGAATGGATGGAGCATAACGAGAGCCAAAAAATCGAAGCAAAAGCTTAAGACAAAAAAAAATTAATTGTTTTATGAATAAAGTTAACCAATAAATCAAATCTATATATATCTATTCACATACAGAAATTATATATGTACGTATAAATTTTTGGTTTATTATTGTTGGTCACAAATTTGATATTCAATTCAAATTTTTTTCTGAAGTACTTGCCCTTTTTTGAAAACTAAGAAATATGGGGGCCAAAGTAAAATGACACTAGTTTTAACGTTATCTTACTTATTTTTGTGACAATAACATTAAAAGCACTAGGTTGGTAGACGGTTAATCATGCATTATGAGCTGAGAGTCTCATTGGAAGCAATTTCTCTATTCCTATGAGATGGAGGTTGTCTACATCTTACCCTTTTAAGACCATACCTTTAGGTGAAATATACTAAGTATGATGATGATGATTTATTATTCTGATGTTTTTCTTAATATAATTTTTAACCAGCTAGAGAAAAGAATTCAAATCTAAAAAATTATACAACTTATAGAACATAAGTTATGATCCTACTTCACATAATTCTTTAAATATGGAATTGATAAGATTGAATAAAACATAATCAAAACATCTTCATATTCACAAGAGAATTTGATACCTACTATGAACCTTTAGTCACTGCAAAAGTCAAATTTAATGAACCAGAACCAACGGTGAATCACTATCATTGTAGGTGAATCAAACTTAGTGAATCATGATTGATGGTGAACCGAAGCTCTATACATACTTTGCTTGTACCCCGTGCTTAACATTTAAACTGTGTATGCCTATTTTGGTTACACCTCATGCTTGACTGAAGACGATGACCAATGAAGAATGACCACGTGAATGGAGATCATACTATAATTGACGAAGAAGAACCAAGACGAAACAAAGATTATATAGGACTGTGATAGTGACTAAAGGAAGGGGTTGAGATAGTTTAGCATGAGATATGACAACTAAGAATTAGAGTGTTTATAAAGTAATTTAGTCTTTTTAAAGTGTCAAAGATTTTAACTACTTCATATTTTACAAACAAACAGATATTTTATTATTTTGACTAAAATTAATTTCAATCACTTTTAGTTCTAATCCCTTAAAAATATTTTTAATCATATTACAATTTACAAACATCAAGCAACTAAAACACATTTTGAAAAGAAACAATTGGTCGATTGCTACAACTAAAGCCAACCTTAAGGGGTAATAAGTGTAACAATATCCATTTATAAAATACTCACGAGTTCCACGACACACTATTCGTTCGCATCCTCTTCTTCTACCTTTACTACTCGCTACTAGCTACTCTTTTTCCTATCTTTATCACATCCTTTCTATAAATCCCACATCGTCTATTTGCCGAAAAAGATAACAGAAATAACTTGATCATTCACTCTTTTCGGCATTCGAATATTCCTTTCAAGATTTTCTTGAACCTATCATCTGCTGAAATCTGTTAATTTTTTCAAAGAAAAATGACGTCTTTGAACACAGTTTCTCCAACCGAAATCAGGGTAACCTCTTTCTTGGACACCACCAAATCCAGCAACCAACTTCTTAACCTTCAAGGTGTTGTTTTGTTTTCATCACTCAAGATTTAAACTTTTAGCAAATACCTTAATTGTTTGTACATCTGTAATGCTGATTTTGATGTTTGGTGGTTATCTGGTTGTAAAAAATGCTTAATTTGTGTATTTTGACTTTTGACAGGTGGGTTTTCTTTTAAGAGAAATGATAGTTTCAGAAAGGGGATCCGGTGTTCGTCGGCGCCGGCGCCACCGCCGCCGGCGTGGCCGGGAACGGCTCTTGTTCAGCCGGGGACGAAGAATTGGGATGGACCTAAACCTATTTCAATCATTGGATCCACTGGTTCCATTGGAACTCAGGTAAATTTCAAAAAATTTAATTTCTGCTGTCGGAATCGTTTGATTAACTGATGTTTTTATATGAAGACACTGGATATTGTTGCCGAAAATCCAGATAAATTCAAAGTTGTCGCACTTGCTGCCGGCTCAAATGTCACGCTTCTTGCTGATCAGGTGACTAAATCATTAAATTAACAGTTGATTATTTAATTTAAATTATTCTATATCACATGATTAATTTAAAAAAACCTGTAAAATTTAGATCGAGAACTGTTAACAAGCTTGAAATTTGTGCCCATTTGCAGATCAAAGCATTCAAACCACAATTAGTTTCCATCAAGAACGAGTCGTTGGTAGGTGAACTCAAAGAAGCTTTATCTGGTGCTGATTACATGCCTGAAATCATTCCTGGTGATGAAGGTGTTGTTGAGGTTAGTCGCTAATTCTAATTATTTTCAATCATTATATCAATTTAATTTCTTT
Source organism: Stevia rebaudiana (assembly GCA_009936405.2). Classification (NCBI taxonomy): domain Eukaryota; kingdom Viridiplantae; phylum Streptophyta; class Magnoliopsida; order Asterales; family Asteraceae; genus Stevia; species Stevia rebaudiana. The sequence goes on from WOUH02000045.1 coordinate 10,423,221, forward strand.
AAAGTATTCACAAATTAATTTTTATAATCAATTCAGGTTGCTCGTCATCCAGATTGTGTTACCGTTGTCACCGGAATAGTTGGTTGTGCTGGTTTAAAGGTATATTTGTACACTATTAAACACAAAATAATAATAATCAAATCTTCAAAATCGGATGATTAATTACTTAATTTACATAATGCTTTGTGTTTATTAGCCTACAGTTGCTGCTATTGAAGCAGGGAAAAACATTGCATTAGCAAATAAAGAAACCTTAATTGCTGGTGGTCCTTTTGTTCTTCCTCTTGCACAAAAGCATAATGTCAAGATTCTTCCCGCTGATTCTGAACATTCTGCTATATTTCAGGTTACATAATCTAGTATCGAAAGTTTGTTCTTTTTATATTAAAAAGTTTATTAAAATGATTTATATAAATGTTCTGTTTTTAGTGTATTCAAGGATTCCCTGAAGGTGCTCTAAGGCGTATAATCTTGACTGCATCCGGAGGCGCTTTTAGGTATAGTAAATTTTGTGTTTTAGCATTTAATGAAATTCAAATTAATCTTTAATTTTAATGTTAATCTTGGCTTTTTTTTATTTTTTTTATTTTAGGGACTTGCCTGTTGAAAAATTAAAAGATGTTAAAGTAGCCGATGCCTTAAAGCATCCAAACTGGAGCATGGGGAAAAAAATAACCGTTGATTCGGCTACACTTTTCAACAAGGTAAAAAAAAAACAAAAAAAATAGTCGACTTGTTGATTAAAATTGTTATTTATATATATTTGTAATATGAATTGGGCTCAATTTGTAGGGGCTAGAAGTGATTGAAGCCCATTATCTTTACGGGTCGGATTATGACAACATTGATATCGTTATTCATCCTCAATCCATCATACATTCCATGGTCGAAACACAGGTAACTAAATTTTTCCATCTTTGTTGACTGGTCAACGGTTTTTAACACTTTACGTTGACCTGATGTTTTTTCGGGTTATTAATTTACAGGATTCATCAGTTCTAGCTCAATTAGGATGGCCCGATATGCGTTTACCAATTTTATATACGTTATCGTGGCCCGATAGAATCGCGTGCTCTGAGATTACATGGCCCCGTCTTGATCTTTGCAAGTATGTGACACATTTAGACGTATGATATAAATAATTAAATAAATACACGATGTTCACTTTTTTTTTGTATGTGAAACGTTATACAGGCTTGGATCGTTGACGTTTAAAGCTCCAGATAATGTGAAATACCCATCGATGGATCTGGCTTATGCTGCCGGTCGAGCTGGCGGCACGATGACCGGAGTTCTTAGTGCCGCTAACGAGAAAGCGGTTGAAATGTTCATTGATGAAAAGTAAGTCGTACGTTTAAAACATCGGCACATGCATTATTTGATTAAATACAAACAAACAAACAGACAGGGTAAAATTTGATTAACTAATTAAGCATAAGGGTATGAGGATGGTAAGATGAAGGCAAATCTTGCTGATGTTTGGTTGAATTTATGTTGTTATTAATATGATGGTTTGTTGGTGTTTTTAGGATTAGCTACTTGGACATATTTAAGGTTGTTGAATTAACATGTGAGAAACATCGGGACGAATTAGTGACGGCACCGTCGCTTGAGGAGATCATACATTATGATTTGTGGGCCCGTGATTATGCCGCCAATTTGAAGCCGTTGGTGTCCGGCGCAACTCCGGCATTGGTATGAAAAGAAGAATGTGTTGGGATGAAGGTGATGGGTGTTGGTTTAGATTGAAATTAAGTGATTGTATGAATAAATGCATTTTGGCATGTATGTTGAGTAACTGAAACTGAAATGGGAAATGAATTTAGAAAATTGTTTGATTTGATGCGAATTAGTATATCTGTAGAACATTTGGTTTTGATATTGACCTTGAGTGTGAGTATGGTTTTGTTATAGCTCTATTGTTAAGGGATGAGTAGAATTGAAAAATATACATATATATCTAAAAGGTTGTAAGTGTACACACAAATATAGAATAGAGTTGTGTGTTGCGTGAGAGTTTAAGAAACAATAAACAACTATTTATATTCTTTTATTTTTTATATTAAAGTTGAAAAAAGGTAATACCATATAGATAGTTTAACACACACAAAGTGTGCATATGTATATTAATAATTAATAAAGATATATTGATGTCACCCTTGATGTCTAAACTATTCATGAAACTTGGTAAAAGTTTTCTTATTTTTATATTTAATGTTGTAAAATAACAATACATTTTCTCAAAGTTTCATAATTTGTAAATGAAGAAAATAAAGCATTTTTTATGTTAAGTGATCAATAGTATATCGAAATCTATCTCATCTCTTATCTCATCTCTAATAAAAGTAACAATTTATCACGTGTTACATTCTAATTAAACTATATAACAATCACATTAATTAAACTATATAACAATCAATTTATCACGTGTTACATTCTAATTAAACTATAAATACTTTTCTTAATTTTTTTTTCTAATTTATTTTTTGACAACATAATCACATTAATACATTCTTGATTTATTACCAAAAAAAAAAAAACTTCTCAAAATCTATACATACATATCATTCACTTTTATATTGTCCATATTGAATATCTAATCATCTATTTCATTCATTCACTACTAAAGTCCGATATTTTTATGTAATTTTTTATTCCTTTTGTCTTTTATATACATTTCTTTTTTTACGTTGGTTATGCAATTTGAACTTCTTCTATTTTTCAAACGTCATTTGTTATATAATCAACACAGATAATAATGTAATTAACACAAGAATGTACTACATGTAAGTTAATTTCTTTTGTTCGTTCTCGAATCAAAATTTCTTTTCAAAGTTTTGGATCCTATGTTTCAGTTTCTGATTTTAATCTATCATGGGCCGAGAATGCCTTTCATAGCTTAATGCCTTGATCTTTGATCTGAGGAAAATTTATAAAGAAGCCTATTTACCTCTCATGGGCCAACACTTGTAGCCCACTAATCTTGTAAACATGCCTAGATCCAAAGCCCATAACCAAATTCATATAAAGGTGTTCCAGTTTATTTTAGCTTAATACATAATTACCGCATTTACCATTAATACAGTTACATGCTTTTTTAATTAAGAAAACCCAGTAACTTTGCTAACACTTTTGAATAGTGTCTTAGTGTTTTAAAACGAGCAAATTTTAATACATGTTATGACGTAAGGGTGTTAATGTTTCTATTTTTAACGTTTAAGACACACTTTATTATACACTCACGTTACTCGCTCTTAAAATAATCACATGCACTTCGCAGTTTAACGTTGGCTATAAACTGAAAATCAAATAACCAAATCCCAAAGTTAATTATTAATGTTTTTGAAAAATGGGTTTAGGTAACTCAAATCACTTAAATCCATGGAAACCTGATTTACATCTATTGAGCTGAAACACGTAGTCGATTACAAAGCTGAGGAAACCAAACAAAGAAACATGAGGAACCCGGGATCCAAATCGATGAACACAACTGGCTATAGGGGTATATGGAAGGTCCGCCCGCACATGACCCATTATTTTGGGGCTGAAATTTTGAAGTATGTAACATTAACTTCATTATAGAGAGGCTTATTAATCTTTTTATTCATTCAAGCAATTATTCTTTTAATTTTAATTTAACTCATCATTGTCTTTTAATTCACATTCTGGAGCCTATGCATCTAGCCAACTTTTCAGATTTCTCCGTTCCTGACTTCCAAACTTCTTCAGCCTCATGTGACCATGCAATCATCAATAAACGATCAACATTCCAGTAGTCTCATGTGGTCGTCCTTCTAGTCAAACCTAATAACTTAGTTAGTCATGAACAGGTTTGAAGCCGAACTTTTAAGTCCCAATAACGATTTTGAACCCATTCATGATTGAAATTTTTTATATATAGGGGCCCTTGCGCAGTGCACCCAAAATCTCGGAAACGATCCTACCGATGAGCATCCATCTTGTTAAAATACGACTCCTCAATTTGAAACCACCACTGAAGAGAATCATAATACGGGTTCTAGTTTGTACTTCTCAACATATTGAATTCCTTTAGATTCAGTTCTTGAATACGGCTAATTAAAATCTTTAAATTGAGGTGACTGAAACCCGAACCGATAAACAACTGTATAAAAATACAAATAGAAATTAATAAGATTTGTTAATAGAAATTAAGATTTGTGAAGGAATTGATATGAATTGCAGCCATTGAAACTGGTCTGCCAATAATCCTAAAGATAGAGTGAAAGGGGACCATATTGTATAAAATGGCCAACCTCCATCCACTAATGATTCCCCACTTAGATGTCAATCTATAGACTCAACACCAATGTTGCTTTCACTAAGTTGGTGTTAGGATTAAATTATTAGGTTTCTTTGATAAACATCCTTGTGCTTTTGACTAATAATACCAGTTATTTAATCCACTAGCCTATATTTCTTTTCTGTTTTGTGTTCAATATATGACATAAGTAATAACTTTAATGTAAGTTTTATGAAAATCCGATATTGGGTTGTGTATTTAAAGACTGTAAAATATAAACGCCAGGGTGTCCAAGGCGGTAGTGCCATAAGTCTTGAGTGATTGTAGCAAAGGCAGACGGACTGGTAAGTTGAGAAGCGAGCTCGGTAGTGAGTGGATAAAGATCTCCCGTGCTGTTACATGGACTAATCGTTGCCTTCTCATTCATTCATCAAACGTATAAATAATACATGGAGGATCCTATATTTTAGGATCAGATTTACATTGATTAGCTTTACCTATATCTACACAATAATATAAACGAAATATACTAATCTAAATATATATAAATATTTCGGCTAATATATCATACTTTGATGTTTAAGTGGCATGAATATGTCTAGGATTTTAAAGATGTTGATGGATATTTTAATATCAATTATTTTTTTTATCTTGATTTATCAATACAAATTTACCAAATCAGATATCATAATTCTTTCATAAAAAATAATAATATGGAATCTGAATTGACAATAACCCTGCAATTAGCATAAATGAGATGTAAGTTGACGTATGAACCCCTTTGACAGCTGAAAGTGGCAATTCATCAAATGTTAGACAACAAGTTCCCAACTAAAATATTCCTTTTATCTGCTTTGATGTATGTACGGCGGTGATCGTGTTATATTATTGGTTGTTGCTTATTCTAAAACAAAAATTAATAGTTGTGTCAAATGTCTTCTCTCTTTTGTCACAAACGATAAAAGTGGTACCGGTAGCTAGATAAATATTTATTATTATTATAATTATTTTAACGGCAAAAGATTTTTTTTTTTCATAAAAAAGCCTTGTAAAATGGTAGATAATACACCAAGACAACACAAAATACACACGTGCAAAAAACAAAAGAAAACCACCTAAATTATTAGGGTAAACGGTGTACACTCGGCTAAGGTGATCGGGTAGGTTGAACCTTATTGAGAACATCGCCGCCATTATTGTGGGTACCCCGATAGGGTAGATGATTCGGGTATGCATCACCGATTAGGTTAGTGGATTCGTCGATTCCAACGGTTAAAAATATAACCGTTAGACGGCATTTAATAAAAAAAAATTTATAAATAAACATATTTCCCAAAAATCTTACACTATAAATATTCACTTATTATATCTTATTTCTCACAAAATTCGCATCTCTCAAAAACTCAATAAAAAACTCTCTTTTATCTCCGAAAGTTTTCACATGGAAGAAAATTATTTACCAGCAGTTCTCCCTCTCGCATGGAACGATGAGGAGGAGGAAATGTTAGCTCGGGCTTTCAATATCGTGAAGTCGGATGATGATAAACCCTCGAACTTTAATGAAACTTGACAGCGGATTAGTGACATGTATCACGGTGCTGGTATGAGACAACGTACGTCCAACAACTAGTTCATAAGTGGGCGGATATGAGAGTTAAAAGTGAAAAGTTTACAAGGTTTTATGAAAAAATCAGTGCTACCCGTCAACCTGAGTAGAGCGAAAATGACCTTTAAGAGAGGGCGATATTGCGATACCAAAGGACGGAGGGTCATACGTTTACCCTTATTCGTGTGTGGCCCATTGTGACTGAGATTTCAATATATATTTAGTTTCTTTTTATTTTATATGATGTAATTTTTTTATGCCTTTTTAATGTGATATTTAGTTTTAATTTCAATGTTTAAGTTTTTAATGAAATGTTTTAGTTTTAAGTTTAAATTTAAAAAAGAAAATTCAAACAAAAAAATGAGTTAGGGTAGTGACGCCATCAATTGGGGGGTAGTTTAAGGGGAGTTAGGGTACTTGATAAGTGGCATCCTCTGATTGGTAGTTAATTAGGGTACTTAAGGAAAGTTATGGTAGTACTCCCCTCACCCTTATTATTATTTTATACAAAACTATTTGTAACTTTTGCCCTCAACTATTGGGTAACTTTTACCAATGATTTATAGCTCAAGTGGTTAGGATGAGGTATGGACTTGAGGCTCTCCGTTTGGGAGGTTTCAGGTTCAAATCTTGTCCAGAGCATTGCTCTGGGCAATTTCTTGTGATAGGGAGAAAGTTATAACAACTGGCCGTTTTCCGGCAGTTGACCGGTAACTTTCCGGCCTTTGACTATACGTATTCTGGCGGTACGCTATCCGTAACACGATGATTATATGAATTTTATATTAT
>WOUH02000045.1:10429976-10468359 GCA_009936405.2 Stevia rebaudiana
ACTTCAATATACGGGATAAAAAAAAATTTTGAAAAGAGGAGACCCCTAGACAATTGGGCTAGATCCGCCACTGTCAATCAAATCATTTAAAATCAACACCTTGTATTAAACGTGTAAAGGTTACTTCCGTCTATTCAAATACACTTAGTGTTTGTGTTAGTTAATTTGTTTTTCTGTGCTAATCAAGGTGATTTCATTAACAAAAACACGGCTCTTAGACTGCGCGTAGTAGAGTCATTCATGAGCGTCAAAATGAATTTTGGTATTTTAATACCATCACGTATCATCATTGAAAAAACATCATTAATTTTTAACCAAGTTTCTTAACCGCTGTTAAACACAATTTACATTCAATGCACTTCTTAATAATTTCAGTCTTACCATTCTCATTTAATGTAAAGAATTAATGTTTAGTTAAAATCAATACACATAAATGAAATAGGTCTTTAGTTAAATGGTTTTCGCCTATTTCACATTTACATGTCTTTAACTAAAAAAGACAATAGCCTTATGATACTTGGTATACCCGTGAATGTCAATTGCTAATCACTCACGAAATTTTACATAGAAAGGAATAGCCTAGTGAATCAAAGTGATGAGAATTTATACTTTGAAATCCAAAAAATTTAATGTTAAAAAATAAAAAAATATCTTATTGCCTCTCACTTGTTTTGTCTCCTTTTTCACATAAGTGATTCCTAGTTTTTTTTTTCTCTTTATCCAATAATAAAAAAATTATTTTATTAATCAAGGTTAGTAAGAAGCTAAAACTTCAAAAAAGGACACCAATACAATGAGATAAAAGAAAACAATTTGGGATACAATGAGAGAACTTATACATAAAAGAAAACAAGGACACCTGGAGTTATAAGATAACTACATGACATCAAAAGAAACCCATGAATTCCAGTCTATTCTATGTCTTTTTGATCTATTCTTAATCCAAAGAAAGCTAAGGGCTTTTATGTCCTCCGTGATTATCTCCATTGAAACTATAGATTGGCGAAATTGAGTTTCGTTACGCGTCTTTCATAAACACCATACCGAGATGAGAATAATTGCATGAACCATCTTCTTTTTATTTTTACTGGTGTGGATTGTTTTATAGATCTCCATCAAGTACCGAAAATCGAAAGCAATTGCACCAACAACTCACATAATTCTAACTATGGTTTGAAATCAAGGACGATATGAATAATAACTCAATCTAAGACTAAGACAATGGTGGTATACCACATGATCTTAATGTTCTTTGTTGGCGCCAGATGGAAATGTTGCTAGATGGGTGTAGAGAGTTGTTGTCTTTTGCCTATGAATGGAAGGAGATAAGTGAGGAGATAGAATGATGCTTGTGTTGGTCTTATATAACGCATGTTTATGAAATCTTTAAACAATTTTATCAAGAAGACAATGTTGAAGGTTTGATCTTGAAGACTGATTATGGGTGAGTGGGTAGTGAGAGACAATAGGGACTTAATTCGCAAAAGGCAAGGAACCCAATTGAAAACAAATTGAAAGCTAGGGGACTCAATTTGCGAATCATGACGGTGAAGACGCTACCTGCATTTTTAAGTAAAGACTGGTGATGCTAATTGTAATTTTTTTTCCTCTAGAAGATATAAAAACTATTCGTGTGAAATAAGTAAACGATATTACACAAATTAAAATTTTAATATTATATATTGTTGAAATAAAAACATTAAAAAAGAAATCTTAAACTCACATAAGACGCATGAAATTCAAACCAAACTTTATTTTTATTTCAACTCAATACACTAGTTTGATCATATAATTATAACAACTTTCTTGATAGAAAAGTAAGATTTAGCCCAATACGTTAGCTATATTACTAATATATTATGCATTCATTTTTATAATACTACAAGAGCTAATAAATATATTAATAACGAATTAGTAAAACAAGAAATAGGTGTTGAATAAATAAAATAAATGAATATTATATGTGAAAGAGAAGTAAATAATTAAATATGGATATATGAATTAAAAAGAGCAGAAAAAAATCCAGAAATGTGTCAGCACAAATATTTGCTTAGAAATATTATTTATTACGTATAAAATACCAAAGATGAAGTGCTATTTTTATCATCTCTTATATGAAAACTTATTTTACCATTTTTGTGTTCCTGAATTTAAGTATCCAAATACACATGCAATCAATCCAGATGCCACACGTAATTGCAGCGATTATCACAAGAAAATCGCGTATAACGATCACAATTTGTTACACCGTAATCGTGTGACCAAACCTACCCACACGCTTTTCGTATGTTTAACCGTCACCACACCACTTCTTATATTTTTTTTCTCTTTATTCCCCTTTATCTTTTTCATTTTTACAATTCGCCCCCTTTTACTTTTCCAAAAGCTGCGTCATTATTGATCTATTATTCCACATTTCCACCAACACGAAATAATAACGAAAGTGCCAGCACCGCCGCCGTATCAAATCTCCGACAACGGCAAACAAATTACTTAACATTAATAGAGAATCAATTAATTTGTGTACATAGATGCTCACTCATGTTGATTAAATTTATAAATGCAAACCCTAAACTACTGATCAGAGATGTAAATTCTGTTGGATCGACTTACGGTAGTAAACGCACCGGCCAGAGGTTGCCCGCTGGAAGGTATGACTGCCGCCGGTCAACTCTGTTTTCTGCTTTGTTGGCCGGAACAACTTTTCCGGTAGGTACCGCCGGCGAGCGTTCACCGACAGTAGCAGATACCTTGTATACTTTCTCAGTCTTCTTCACCTTATCGTTGTTTATCTTCTTGTTCGTTGCGATTAAAGGTTTGAAGAAGATAAACGGTGATTCCTTACTGTCGCTGTTGCTCCGGTAAAGAATGTCACGAAACTTCCACCGCCGGGATGAATTACCGGTGGAATTGCTCTTCTTACACCTTTCAGGTGATTCTGTCTTCGGCTTCCACACGCAATAAGTTCCCGGAGTGATTCCGTCGAGATCGTCAGCTTCCGACGAAGATGAAGATCCGAAATCACGATCTTCGCTGAAAAGCTTCCTCAGAGACGTCGACTTACAATCAGTCTCCGGTGTGCCGTTAACGTCGTTAATCGGTTCAGGATCGACGTCTAACAATAAGCTCCGATCAAATAGAGGATACCGAGGCATTATATGACCTTGCGAGAAGATGTCATTAGCCGAAATCGACGAGGAATTAACGTCGCTACAAACAACAGCAAATTCAAACTCATCATCATCATCACGGTCACAATCGTTCTCATCTTTCATTTCTTCCGGATCAAAATTAGTGACTAATCTTTCATCAGCAGGAACAGAAAACTCACTGTTGTCGTAAACATAATCGGTAGAGCTGAAGATATCATCATAATCATCTCCATTTTGTTGGCGGAATTCTTCAACAACCCTAGCGGCAACATCGGCGAGGTTGTTTGAAGAATTGGTGGTGAAGCTCGGCGATACACTTGTAATTGTACTGGATTGCATGCTTACAGAGTTGTAATTCAGAGCTTCTGTGTACTGAAATTTGTTGAATTTGTGGGAGTTTTCAGTTGATTTTGGAGTGCGAGCGTAATTGGAATGTGTTTTTCTGGAAGTTACTGTGAAGTACAAGAAGACGAGGCCCTAAATTCTAATGCCTTATTGGGCCGGGATATATTGGACTTAATTTTACTTTTACTTTCCTTTTTCTTTTTCGAAATGATTGTGGGAAACAATAGGGTAAGTAAATGTAAATGGATAATATACTTTAAATTATTATCATCTGTTTCTTTAACCTTGAATAACTTGGAATAGAATACACTATTAATACTAAAATAATTTTCAACCACCGACTCTATTTATAGAGGGACATACCTAAATATATCTACAAGCCATTTGATAAAAAACTTTCATAAATCTTGTTTAGTTTTTCAAAAAGATATGTTAAAAAGAATCATAATATATTCTTTATAACATGATTATGATTATGGTATTGGTATACACACATATATATCGTTGGGTTAGCATAACAAGAGTGAAAACTATAAAAGTTTAAAATGAATTTGAGTTATAATTAGACTATGCGGTAGGCGTCACGCAGGAAAGAGAAGAAGTCACTTGACCACTCAATTAGCAAAATGCTCAAGTGAATATGAGTGGCTAAAAGAGTAGAATGGTGGGACGGTGTATTCTGATTGGTAAGAGAAGTGGTTTATGCAACACCTATGGCACCCTCCCACATCGTCCGTGAACTCCTATATTATCGTCCGTGGACATAAGTAATGTTCGACGCATTTTGGGCTTAGATGGTTGTGGAGCATTAAAAAACTTCACAATTAAGCGTGCTCAGGTGGGAGTAGTATCAGGATGGGTGACCCTCTGAGAAGTTTTCACCGTGCAACCAAAAACAAATTCGTGAGCTCATAGCGGGGCAAAGCAAACAATATTGGTGATTATGAGGTCGGGGCCGGGGTGTTACAGTTTATTAGGATTGGTTTAAAAAAAAAAATTATGTTCAACAGGCGTGACTGCACCCATGGAAGAGGGGCGACGCCCACTCACATGAGGAGGGGTGCGGTGTTGAGGCGTGGGTGGGGCTTGAGTCACGCCCACTTATGAGCATTCCGCGTAGTCTTAGATTTGTAGATGGATGGTTCTTATTAATCCACGTCAGTTATTATAGACTTTTTGCCTACACTTAAATCTTATATAAAAAAAAATTTACACCATGAACAAACATAGTTTTTTGAACAGAGAAAGCCAACTTCATAAAAACGATGAAAACAAGATTTGGGTTTAGCAAGAAGTTGAGCCCAAAACAAGAAACAGATTACAAGCCGCATAGTCGACTCCATTGAAATATATGATGTGATGTTGATTACGACGGTCCACTAATATTTGTATTTAATAATAATAATGATATCCATTGCATCGTTGATAACAACTTGTTTAAAATATCTATACCGCGCGTCAAACATTTTTGCTTGATCTAGTGTCATAATAAGTCTCCGCTTTGCAAATACAATTCATGATCACAAGTTGCGGCAAACTTACCTAGAGGCTAAAGCACACATGTAAATATGTAATTATACAAATGCAAATACGCCACGCCTAAAACTCACACGTCATACACACGGCTTCTCATGATATCTTCTTTGTTTTTATAATTTTGACACACGGTACATATGAGAGTGTTCAAATGAGAACTTAATGTCTTTATGAGAACCCGTTGCTACACATGTGTAAAACAATATTTTCACCAAATATTTTCACAAAAAATAAATGATAACTTTTTTTACGAAAACTTTAAGAAATTCTTTTACACATGTTTATACATTTACACGTGGAAATGTGTAAAAAACGTTTATTAAAGTTTTTGCAAAAACATAAGTTTTCATTTAAACTCATTATGTTATTATAAACCGTAAGAACTGCATAAAACACTTCTACATAATGTATTAATGATTCATTATGATAGAGAAGATGAGTGAGATCAGCAGTTAATTAATCGCCTTATGTATTAAAATATGTAGTTAAGAATAGTTCTTTTGGTTCTTAACAAAAAAATGATTCTTAATGAAACATCACTTGTATGTATGTAACTATGTAAGTGATCAATTTTTAGGTTGGGTTCACATCAAATTATTTGTTGGTGTTTTATCTTTTATGCATTTCACATATAACTAACCTTTTATGATTGATAACGATAACTCAAAATCAATAGAAGAGTAAACTTCGTCTTAGTTCCAAGAGTTTGGTCAAGTAAGTATTTTAGTGCATTTGTTTCAATTTCAGATTTTAGTCATTCGTATCTAATCTGTCTTAACCAACTAGGAAAACTTAAATGTGTCAAAATTTTCTGTTAAGTTTTTGAACCAAACATGATTTGGACGACTTTAGGTGGCGCCGCTATCAAACATAAATAAAAATATGGAAACCATGCATTCTTTACGGTCCTAGTATATCATATGACACCATCTTTAGTTATGCTATTGAACGTTGTATCTCTAAACATTCTTTTTTCCTTTTCGTGTATTAGGCTTGCATCTCTGAATGAGAAGAGGTCAGGGTGATGCAGATGGTTATAGCTAATTAGGTGATAAAGAAAAAAAGCCTAGAGATTATAACACGCCTATCAAATTGCTTAGTTCTTAATCTTAAGTTTTTAAACCAAACATGATTTGGATGACTTTAGGTAGCGCCGCTATCAGACATGAAAAATTTTTTGGAAACCATGCATTTTTTACGGTCCTAGTATATCATATGACACCATTTTTAGTTATGCTATTGAATGTTGTATGTCTAATCATTCTTTTTCCTTTTTGTGTATTAGGCTTGCATCTCTGAATGAGAAGAGGTCAGGGGTGATGCAGATGGTTATAACTAATTAGGTGATAAAGAAAAAAAAGCCTAGATATTATAGACATTGAGTTGGACTACTTTCCTTAGTTTCCCTGTGGTCACCTTGCCCTTCTACTTACTGGCTTGGCTATTTCGTAGGATTCGCTTCGACTGGTGATTGAACTAAAAAATCATTTTTGAAAGTGGCACTCGATAATAAATACAGAAGTTGCGGTCAATAAGGTAGGGATCATCAAAACGGCAATCCATCCAATGTAAAGGCGCTAGAAGGAGCATCCCCACTTAGTGATCAGTCCGCTAGTTCACCAAATCCGAAGAAGTTATCGCGGACGAGCCACATGCAGGGAAACTTGCACGTGTGGTTCTGGCCGGGATCCTTTGCCCCATACTTTGAGATGCTCCTCCCCGTCGATCAAGCAATGACGCTGCTCTTAGCTTTAAGCCGCTATCGTTCGGTTCGGATAAGTCAAGTCCCTTCGGTCAGTTCGCTCAGGTGATCCTCCTTATCTTCCCTAATGTTCAGAGTTGTTCTGGTTTGAGAAAGGAGCACCGGTCGAGCGCCCTGAATGAATAAGAAATTGACAGCAGAGGTAATTTCACGAAGTAAGGTCAACTGGTTAAGGAAAGCTCAGGTTATGAAAAAGTTTAGCCATTAATTAATCAATTAAGTAGTAGTGAGACGGAGTTGCGTCAGTTGTGGATATAGACTACCCAACAAGGCGGATACTTCAGATCGTGCTTGGACAAAACGGAAGATATTGTCAACAAATAAAAGAACGTCTTGTTCATTAACATCTTGGAAATATTCCGCCATAGTTAGGTAGTCAAGCCAACTCTCATACGAGCTCCCAACGGTTCATTCATTTGACCGTAAACTATAGCCACTTTTGATTCTGCAATATTTTGATCATTAATTACTCCAGATACTTTCATTTCCATGTAAAGATCATTTCCTTCACGAGTCGGTTCACTGAATCCGCCAAATACAGATACGCCTCCGTGAGAAGCCGAAATACCTGAAATTGGTTCGTGTTCCGTTTCCAAAGTCAGTCGTCTTTACCCAGGTGTGAACTTCAGACGACTCTCAAGCGGTTCCATTCCTTCTAATCATTTCATAGAAGTTCATTGAGATCTTCTTTTTATAAACGAAATCAACTTCGATTCTTGAATAATCCACATCCTTATCACATATACATGTCTTTCTCTACAATGTAAACCAACTCTTCCTTCATCTTCAATTCAATTTGATAAGGATGTGTCTAACCCTTGACAAGAGTTAACTTATAGCCATTAAATTTCCATATACCTAGTTCGAGTAAGGAGCGGGTACGGGAGCTTGACCAGGAACAAGATAACGAGAAGTGGATTTGCCTGGGGTGGGCTCACTTTTCCTCTCACGATTTAAGGATTGGCTCAAGCAACCTATGTTACTAATAAGAAAGTGGCTGCTAGTTGTAGCGCTATAACACGCCTATCAAATTGCTTACTTCTTAATCTTAATTCATTTTTGTTGATTAACCTGATTACTTTCACCAGAGTGACGAATGAAGCAGATAATTCATGATTACATGCTTAAGAAGCTGGTTTTTGTTAAAATAACAAAAAAAGGCTGTAAATTTTGCTTTTAAGAAAAACATTGTGATGCAGTCTTATCCAGTAGCCTTGAAGTACACTGAAATTTGACTGTCGTCTTAACAATTGTCAATTGTTCAAATTAAATACGCCAAAATAGGTGTTTTTTCTTAATATAAATGATAAATTAAGAAGTGGAAGTTGTTATCAAAATATGAGAGGTATGTGATCCTATGGACTGTCCACATGCAGACTTGTTTGTGACATGTAACCAATATTATAATAAAAAATAAACACCAAATACATACTAGTAATGTAAAAAATATATTGATTTTTAAACCAAAGTCTCTCTTTCTTTTTGTGTGTCAAATTGTCAAAATGTAAAACTGTAACCTATCTAAAACTCTCCTTTTAGTTTTCACGACCATTTCCCTCAAGTCTTTATTCTGCTCATACTGGTAATATATTCAACCACCATCTTTTAACCGACCTTGTTGCATCGCCTCTGCAAAATCAAACACAAAAGATCATTATCATCATCAGTTCAGCAATCATCAATTCAGCAATCATCAATTCATGATTTCTGTCAATGTAAAGCTAGCAACTAATTGTATACAGACAAATGCTACCATTCTTGATCACAATTCACGAGTTTTAACAAGAACAATCTTAAACTACAAAAGTTAAAAAAAAAAAAAATTTGCATACCTGCTCGGTGAAATTTTTTAGAACCATTAGCAGAAGTTTATCCCCAGTGACTTGTCTGATTCCGCGTATCATATCGCGTCTAGAGATCTTATGCTCCTGTTAAATAACAAAAAACATTAGAAGTAAGAAGCTGGATCCATTATTTGAAAATACAAAAAGCTATGATTTGTTATGTTGACACTTACAATGTAACTTTGACGAAAATGTGTCATCTTCTTGATATCTTTAGGAGGCAAAATCTTGGAAAGTGCTGCAATGAGATCTGGAATTGGAATCCAAGGAGAAACTGGTTTCCTAAGATGAACTCTATCTGGTTCAGGTCCTGTGTCATATTTAAGAGCATGTACAATCAACTGGAACCACTTATTGATATGATGATATTTGATGCTAACATGATATTCTTGAATTGACTTACTGTTCATGCTTGTTAGTGTCTTGAAACTTATGATGAATTCGGGTAATATATGAGTGTTCATCTGTTGACTCCAGATGATATACTTCTTTGGAGATACCAAATCATCGACACCTGACTGGAAATTATCAGAACTCGGATGAGATTGCATAGAACCACGGGTTACAACCTCTTGTTTGCCCAATAACACTCTACAAAGCAGAATGTGTTTGATTCCATCTTCATCAGCAATTGCAGACTCCACACTGTTAAGATCAAGAACTCATTATCATAACTAATGCTACTAATGAAGCAATACCAAGATCAAACCCTATTGTTAAAGCTATGCAACTACAGACTGTTCTAAACAGATGTAGTCAGAATAGAATTGAACTTTGAAGCATGAAGAACATGAAATCATGAATTGAGTTGAACTTACCTTTCAAGAGGAGAATGATCAGCAGAAAGAGCAATTCCATGATCATAACCACTATTCTTCCGAATATTACCATAGCCAAATCCGTGCAGAATAATATTATCAATTTCATCCTTTGAGGCACCAAACCAAGCATACTTGATATTAGCATCTCCACCGTTTCTCCTCTCCACAGCTTTTGTGAAAATCTGAAAGCTACTAACCTTTGCTTGAGTGATAGCACTAGAATTGAACAGATTCCTCTGGATGTATCGAACTTGAGCATTGATCTCAATATCACTCAATCTAGATACGAACTTCTTCCCAATAATCCCGTGCAATTTGTCATCCTCATCCAATCGAACCAGTCCGTTTCGTTCAATTGAGGTCTTTTCGACAAATCTACTGCCAGAAACAACACTCTCGCAATCAGAAACTGATGAAGAATCGCCTTCATCTTCTAATCCATCTCCAGAATCAGAGCCTTCGATGACCGGAATGTAAACTCCACCTTCACTTCGAAACCTCGACGAAATTTCTTCACCGTCATCTAAAAACCTCCGATCCACCGCAACCGGCAATAATCGTGTCATTGTTAGTTCACTACCTAACAAACCAAATCAGAATCTGCAACTCTGACGTATGTAATCAAAGAATGAATTGCAACTAACAAACAACCAAATTGTTCAACTCAAATTGCTTGAACAAAAAGCTGAGCATATATACCATGCAAGATCAATCAAAAGACGAATCTATGATTCCAAATCAACCAATTGAAGAAGAATGTATACGTGTACTAAACAAACTTGAAGAAGAAATCACTATAAATCCTTTGAAGAATTCATTTACAAATGCATATAAATTATAGGCACGCCAACGGATTCCATTAATCAATAATCAACCGTCTGCACAAGGATTAGAGAATACCGAAACAGAGGCAGTGCGGCGGAAACTGGTGGCGATTGCTACCGGTTTTATGAGCGTGATGAGTCGGTTACAATGAAGAAAACTTATCCTCCACGGAACATGGTGAAATTACGAATGTGCCCTTGGGTTTCTTGGGAAAGTGGACACGTGAATTAAGTCGGCACTTTTGTTTTGTGGTGAAGTTGGTTTCGTGCAAAATAGAAACTACGTGAACTGTTTGATTACTTCTTTCGGTAAAACTTGCACAAAATATGATTTTAATATTGGGTTAATGTTCCACTTAAAGACATATTAGAAAAGAAAATACTTATTGCGGTTGTTTTGCTTTATCTAAAACAATAAATTCATTATTATCAAAATATGATACATTAAGCCAACCTTTCAAAAACGGAGAGGATGCATCACCTCAAAAACATTAAAATTTACAACCCTCGAACAAGCAGAGATATATCAATTGGTGTATATTTAATTATTTAAATACATTATCTCGTCACGCCTTTGATAATATATAATAAACAATTGGTTAACGGAGATGATGCGTGTAAGAATGTAATTTCCGGTGGCTTTAGTCGGTCGATGCCTAGTATGATTTGTATTAATATTGTGTTGATATATTTGTTATGTTGTGTTCTAACAAAGCTCGTGACAGTATCATGATATACATCTTATAAGTTGTAATCAAGTAATGTTATCCTATAAGTATATTTGCTAATAATCTGATCATATTCTCAAATTACATGAATTTCTTGTGGCCGTAATCGAGCTTTATGATATATCGATACAAGATTCAAACAACTATCGAGTACAAAGATAATAAGTTTTGTATATATATATATATATATATCTAAAAACAAAAACACCAAAGATTTCGACCTTCAAGTAGCAGGCTCATATCTGCACACACAATCGTATATATTCCCTTTAATCAACTTCTCAGCCAATCGTTGATTCTTCACCATCGCAAGCTACACAAAAAAAAAATTTTATAAATAAAATAAAAATTCAGGATAAACAAGAATTTTTATATAAAAATGGTGGCAAGATCAAATTTTTACCTTTAATGCATCACATTTAAAACGAGCATTATAATTCGTATGTAAAGCGCGCCCCATTCCTTCCAATATGACCTACACGCGATGTGGAATATTCAAATTTACATCAAAAAAATCGTTCGCAAATCTGTTTGCACTAATAATCTCAAGTTAATGCAACTTAATTTCATATCTTCACCATTTTATGCAAGTAACCTGTGTTTTTTAACACAGGACTATCATACAATTGTTAAAAACTGAAACTTTACTTGATGGTGTGTAATAAACCATAATTTTGGCAAAAAAATTATATTATTTTTGAATTGGAAAAACAGCATACCAAATCAGCATCTTTGGCAACAGCAGCAAGCTCAGAGCTGACTTGCCTCAAGTCAATGCACGGACTCCCGCAACCGTTTTCAACCACCATTAATGGAGTTGAAGATAGTTTCTCAGTTTGATTATCTTGAGTATTACTCATTGCATCCATAAGTAAACCACCAGCTTCAGCAGCTCCACGAAGAATATCACAGTGCTGTCGTTATAACAAAACTAAAATACTTAACAAAAGATATTAATTATTATAAAATATTCAGTGTTGTATAGTTTTATATAGAGTTAATTACACATATGGACCTTGTGGTTTGAGCAAAGTAACTGGTTTGGGTACTAAGTTCTAAAAGTAACAAGTCTGGGGTTTATGGTTTTAATTTTGTAACGAGTGTGGGTATTAATGCTAACTTCCGTTAACTTTTCTGTTAAATCTAAGAGAAATGACCAAAATACCCTTTGACTTTTTGAATAACCACTAAAAAGTGAAAGGGTGTTTTGGTCATTTTCACCCTAATTTAACGGAGAAGTTAACATAAGTTAACCTTAATATCCAAACTCGTCACAAACTGGAAGCGCAAACCCCAAACTTGATAATTTTAAACTCTAGTACCCAAACATCAAAATGTTACTTTACCCAAACCTCAGGGACCATTTATGTAGTTTAACTCTTTTTTTTTATAAAACCTTGGCAGCCTCTGCAACAATTTCTGGAAGTTCCATTGCAGTAACATCGTTTAAAGCTGGGAGTGAGTTTGCAACAAGCACAACCTGGAAAAAAAAAATTAATAAATTAGAAAGATGTAATATTTAGAAGAGTAAAACAGATTTGAAACGTTAAGGACGAAAACTGTTAAGAGTTGAAACTTTAAGGACGGAAACTGTTAAGGGTGGACTAAAACTGTTAATCTTTGCAAACCTCAGGGACAAAAATTGTAGTTTATTTTAAAGGGTATTTATGTCATTTTGACTCACTTCGGTTCCGCGGCGTAGAAGTTCGCGGGCCAACGGAAGCATTCCTAAAACGACATCCGCTCCCGAATTGTCCACAAAAAGCAAAGCGCGTTTATGACGGATACAAGGTTTCTTGTTTCCAAAACCCATTCTTTCCTTAAATGCATCAAAATCATCCACCTAAAATACATGCACAATTAAACTCATTAATATATATATATATATATTTTTTTTTTTTAATAATTTAATGTTGAAATGCACTTGCCCGCCATGGTCTTTGCATCTTTTTGCGACTCATTCTATAGATTTCAATAATTGTTCCTTTGTGATAAAGATCAACACAAGCGCGCGATCCCCAATCAAAGATATTTGCAGCAAGAACTCCTTCTATTAATGTAAGAAGTCTTGTTTCCTGAAAAAGAAACAATTTTAATGGTTTTTGTTTTGCGGGTAATGTAAAATGTACTAAAACAATAAAAAAAAATACACTCTTTTTAAATAAGTTCATGATTTAAAGTGTTTTTAGTGACATGATCAACTGTAAACATACCTCACTCATACTATCAAGCTCCATTAGAAGATCAGGCAAGACAGCAAGTGATGCCTCATTCTCTCTGCAAATAATTTAAATTGAATAAATTTTTAATATTTCATAAGGGTTTAAAAAAAAAGAAAAATAATATAACAAATACCTCTGTTTTATAGCACTATATGCATCAAAAAAGTTGAATTCTCGCAAGCATTCTTCTCTTAATTCAAGAAGATTTGCAAGCCCTAATTTCCCATAAGCAGCAGGTTCTTCCATTAACCTGTAGCATATTAAGGCATCATTCATAAATAGAAAGTATAAACTTTAATTTGTTAGAAATTATTTTAAAAAAATACCTTGCCAAATGAGCAGAAAAAGCACGAGCAAAAGCATTACCCCTTCTTCTAGCATCATCTGTTCCACCTTCACTCGCCACCGCCTATGTATTTCATAACAATATAAAATTACAAAATTTTAAAGAATCAAGACTTAATGTTATTAAATGAATATATAAAAAATGCATGATTTGAGCAAGGTAGCGAAACATATAATTATGTTTACCTTTTCAACAAGGTCCGGTAAATGCTCAGACAAAACTGTGAACCAATATCTACAACAAAAATAAATATCCAACATTTAAAAAATGATAAACTTTAGTACCTAAAATAAATAAATTAATATTAACTTACTCAAGCTCATTGGGATCAGCAAGATCAATGGTGTTAGGTTCATAGCTGTAAATATCACCAAATTTAAAACATCAATCAAGTGTCAACTACCTCCATTATGAAAGTTTAATCCTTTAAAAACTTATTAGTATTCTAATTAATATTAGTAAAATTAGCATACGTTCTAGGGTCCGTCAACAAGGGGAAAACTTCTAACGAAGGAACCAAATGAAGAACACCAACGTTTAAATTACTTTCATCGGATCGAAGCGCATCGCCTTTTGAAGATGGGGCCTCAAAACCACCTAAACCCGTAGTTCTTGGAGACGCCATTGGAACCGGAGCAAATATTTTAGTTCCTTTTCTTACAAATTTCTCCATCCATGAAATCTGAAATAAGTATTGGATTAAAGATTACTTTTTTAAACTATTTTATAAAAAAATTAAAAGACTTCAGATATATAAACTTGCCTTTTCGTTTAAATCCCCAAGTGGGGGCCCATGAATCTTTCCACCAGTGTATGGAGCACCCATTGGGAATCTTTCAACCAACTGATGAACCCTTAAATCATCTAATCCATGTTTTTCATAACTCATAAATGCACCTAAAGCCCCTAAAAAACCTTCATGGCGCAAAAACATAGCTTCTGCACCGCCTTTTGACCTAAGTCAATGCATTATTATCCAAAATTTAATAATATAAATTAGGCAAATTGGATTTTAATAATCCCAACTTTGACTAATTGGCCGGTAATAATCCCAACTCAGGAAATTGTTACCACAATACCACCAGTCCCAACGTTTATATCATTTACTTGTGGCAGTTCCTAACTAAAGGAACCTAACTCCGCAAGCATATTTCTGACTTGACATAATGCCACGTCAGCAAATTCTTGTCATGTCAGCATGCCACATCAGAAAGTATTGCCATGTCCGCATACCACGTCAGCAATACGCTAAAGGGGTTAGGTTCCGTTAGTTAGGGACTGTCTCAAGTAAATGATATAAAAGTTGGAAGTGGTGGTAACAATTTCCCGAGATAGGATTATTACCGGCCAATAGGTCAAAGATGGATGAAATTGTAGTGGAAAAAGTATTGTAAGTTTGTACCAAAATTGAATTGCAAAGGAAATGGTATCCATGGTATAAGCATGGCCCCTGATGAAAAAACCTCCAAAAAATATTCGCTTTATTCCAAGTTGCAATGCAGTTAAATAAGATATCTACATAAATAATATAAACCCTCTTTAAGCATCCTATTTTTCAATACCAAAACAATGTCATTATAATTCATATATGTGTATGTGTGTATGCATGTATGCATGTATGTATGTATGTCATACCTGCCCTATATTATAAGATATCATACGAAGGAGAGATAGAGATATATCTTCAGGTCTATAGTCTTCAATCTCCTTGTTCTCAGAAATCGCCTTGCCAAAACTTGAAGCAATTGTTGATGCAGAAAGTCCAATCTGTAAATAAAATAGGAAATGAAGGTAATTATTTTAAAAAACTAAAAAAGATTTAAACTTTTTGCATCTACGAGTTACATAACAGGACATATAATAAAAATATCTCACCTTTGAGTAATCTAACCCCCCATAAATGTCCCCCACAAGCATGTCTACCGAGCTATTATCTCCCCTTTGACTCAACTCCAACAGTTCATCAAAACTGAAAAAGAAAAAAACTCAAATTATAATTTAAATTATTTTATCATGTATAAATATAGTCAATAATATAAGATTAACCTCTTGCACTTAGTCAACAGTCTCCCTAATCCCCAATAAGTACCACCACCCACATTGGTCCCACTAACCCTTTGAAACTTCCCATCTCCATCCACCTACAATTAATGCAAATTATTAATATTTATTACTTTAATTAAAAATAAAGATCATAATAATGGCAAAAAAACAAGAGATACCTTTATCAGGCTCACACCAGATCCAATATTAACAAGAAGATAAGGGTACAAATCATTATTATGGTCTATTTGCACAAACTCTTTGTGACCTTCTTTATGAGTGAAAGCTTCATGGCGAATTGCCTACAAAAAGTTAACTTTTTTTAAACCTTAATATAGATATGACTATATGAGTGTGAACTTTATTAATAATTTGATATACACAAAATAAAAATACCACCTTTAGCAAAAAATTTGCACCCGCAACAAGACAATCCATCTCATCTTCTTTGTCTATAACAACGCCAAGTTTTTCTTTAAACAAATCAGCAAATTTGTACGCACCACCACCTGTAGCCTTCTCAAATATTCTAATTAGTCAATTAATAAAAAATCTTGTTTCTTTCATTGATATCAAAATTGAAACATTTAACTTCAATATAGAAAGAGTGTGTGTGTGTGTTGTATGTACCTTGATTACTGCATTGTCAATGGCTGAAACAAAAAAAAAAGTTAAATTAGGTGTGAAGTTTAAGTGAAATAAGTATTAAGATAAATAACAAAAGCATCAAACCTCCTCTATGAAGTTGCTTTGAGTGAATGAAATCTAAACATTCATTAATTTTAGATGTTTCAAATTTTACAAAATGCAGTCTTCCTCCAAGAATTGGAAAACTTCTTCTGTTAGAATTTATAGCACCAAATCTCTCCTTTGTTGACAGTTTCCTCTTGTCGTTCGCTAATCGATCCTCATGTCTTGAAAAATAAACTAACTTGATAAGAGATCCTGTTACAAATTAATAAAATACCAAGAAACTTGTCAAAATCACATCAAAAATAAAAAATAAAAAAGGGTAATGTTCAGTGTAAAACCAGCTCAAATACCCACGAATAATCTTGATTTTTTAGCTGAACATCATCATAAAGCAATAATTTTATTTTTTTTAAAAGAACAAGAATCACCTCCAATGTCAAGTGCCAAATGAGATATATCATCAGATTGATTTGGTAACAAAATTGTGGGGTCTCTTTCTTCAAAATTCCCTTGAATTGCTGCACCACTAAGATCAAGTTGCGGTCTTGAACTTGATCTATGAATCGAATGTGGAGTCATTTCTTTTTCTGTATCTTCTTCCTCAGTTATGTTTTTGTTATCTCCATTTATATTGTTAATGGGTTCAATTTCTGATTGGTCCTTTTGTAGGTCATCCATTGCTAAATTCAATGCTATAACCCTCTATCCACCTAACCACCAACTAAATAGGTTAATGTCAAAATTGGTTCCTCAATTTCATCGTTTCAAAAATAGACAATTCTCAAATTAATTATTGTCACTTATTTACAAAAGAAACAAACCAATTCGATAAATGTTCAAACATCATATACTTATACATCAAATTAGTACAATATTCATCACACCCATATGGATATTAATAATCTGACTACAAATTCAGCTACTAACAGTAAAAAGTCACTAATAAGTAATAAATAAGCGGCTGAAATTGACTTTGCAAGTCTTTACGATTGAAATCGCTTTACCCTTTTGTTTTCTGTAAAAATTCACGATCAATTTAACAAATTGTGCGGATTTAAGTAATCGATATTAACAAATTGAATGATATTAACATGAAGTAATGATTTTAAACGAAAAAGAAAGTGATACCCAGACAGCAGTTTCGACTTTCGGGTGAACAAATCAGCAGTTGAGAAAGCTAATGATTTCGGTTTATTGGGTTTTCAATCAGGATAATTTAGGTGTAGCGAGTACGAGAATCGACGAGTTTGTTGGTCTGTTGCAATCTGATCGGTGCTCTAGTTCGCCCAACGTAAGTATCTCCAAAGTTGAGCAAGACTTTGGGATCTTGAGGATCTTGGAAAGTATGAATATTTGACGAAAGATGCACGAAAAAAAATCCAAAAAGATAATTGGCCAAGATAAATAACGAAAACTACACAAATGGTCCTCTGACTTAGTCCCAATCGCCAACTTCTTTAAAACCAAACATACGAATTATCTAATCTACTTCTAAATCTACTCTATAATAATGTATATATACACTTCAACATGTTCTAATTTCTACATATTTAAAGAAGAATTCGGACACCTCAAGTGATCAGATGTCTTCTAAGTCTAGTTATGCTATCATGTTTAAAATCAGCTCGTTTATAAACAAGTTGAGCCTAAACCAAAATGAGTTTTACTTGTGGCGTACTCGTTAGTTGTATTGTTAGCTCGTTGTTTAGACAAGTCATTTGAATTAAAGCCTAAATAAATTACATGACACATGACTCAAAACTATAACATATTATCTAAACTCAAAATTTTTTTATCCGTGTATTCTTTTAATAAAACATATAGTAAAAGTAATGTTTATATATGTGAAATATATGAATTAAAAAGTTCCAAAATTGTTTCTATTTGCGATTCGACTCATCTTAGCTTGGTTATCACGAGTCGAGCTTGTGCCCACCCTGGCTTCGCTCGTTTACAATCCTATCCTTATGTCTCATTTAGCGCCCACTCACCAATATTCTGCTCTCCCGCACTGAAACAACAAGATGGAGCTCTCACTCTCCCCTTGCATCTTAAGCCCTCTCAATTTAACATATCTTCCAGCTTTTATAAAATTATTCTAATCGATGTACAATCCTGCTTTGGCTTAAATATTAAGGTTGTGTAAATGTTCTCCTTTGGTACCGGATTGCCACCTCAACCCCACCCGCTTAATCTTTCTTCCATTTTGTTCACCCTTATTATATGCTCAATCGATTTTTGTCTAAGCCATGTTCATTAATCGATATTACCAAATTTTGGGACACATAATGTTGTCACATGTTACATAAAGGTAAGATAGAAAATGATAAACCCTATCCAACTAATCACAAGATACTTTCTCATCCTCCTTGCATCCTCTTCAGTTGCTTTCAATTTAGCCACCATGTCAACCATTGAAGCTTCAAGTTCATTATTTTTTCTTAATAAACCTGGTATAGTCTCGGTAGACCTTTGACACATTTCTGGGTCATACCATCCACCGAATTTGCAATTTGAGCCCTAATTTCAAGATTCCAAATTCAGATTATATAGAAGAAGACATAGATCGAATCAAACTTGAAAATTCAAAGAAACATACCTCTCTTGGACAGGCATGGAACCTCCTACCAGGATTGCGTTGCGTCCAAGATGTTTTGAGAGTCGCTGGTTTACCACACTCGCAGAACACCATCTGATCTTCGTTATTGCTGATCGAAGGTTTGGGAAAAAACCCTAAATCTTTGATCGATCGTGAATTTGTGTTGTGTATAGAGTCGTATATACAAGGCTGGAATAAAAGAAGGTAAAAAACCAATTATAACCTCACGTGAGGAGCACGTGAGGGAGAGTTGACTGTAAAACTAACGGAAATTATCATAAAGGTTGTGATTTGTAACGAGATATATACATAAAGGTTGTTTGATGTAATTTAGGAACTTAAAGGTTGAAATCTGAAACGAGCTATAAACATAAAGGTTGATTTCTTTAATTTTGTCTACTATAATTAGTTGTAATTGTAATTATTATAATGACCATAGAAAGAAACTAATCCACCTCTTCATTTTTAAGTTTATAAAGTTTAGTTTTTCATCACTCTTATTTCACCCCTTTAAATCGCTGACATCTTACTCACTTTTGCCATGTTTTATGTACTTAGTCCCGTTATTAAGCTCTCATTACTCCACCAGCCGACATTGAACTATCCATCTTACGGTTAGGTTGGACACCAACAAAAAACTAGTTTCTCCTTCTTGCACCTACACAACCCAATCTAACTCAATCTTTCATTCTCATTAGCAACCCAACTTAAATCAAGTTTCTATTAAAACTTTTGTCTTATCGGTAAATCAAGTTTCTCATTAGTGTTAATTTCTTTTTCTATTTTTTAATTACTAAAACTTTTGTCTTATCGGTAACCAACCTAACTTAAGATCAAACGAGACCAATGGGAGTAGTACCTTCGTCCTTTTCTCAAAGATTAAGACAAAATAACCATACAAATCATGTTGTGAAGATCATCATAACATTCGTTGAAATCAAATAAGGGGAATCAAGATTACCGAATCAAACACATTCAAATATCCACAATCACATAATATCACCTTATTCTACTTCAGAAAATACATACGCACAATCAGTGACTTCAAATGTACCAGACAACATCTACAGAAACCAGTCAACATATCTCATCCAAGCTTCAAACCTCCCAACCACACTATAAAAAAGAGAAAATACAGAAAAAAAAATAAAAATAAAAAGAGAGAACACTTTTTAAAGGAAAATGATTTTGTTGTGTTGAGTACCCAAACAGGTATATGATTGATCAAGCCTCAGCAGCCTTTTCGGTATTGAAAGCAACCGGTTTACCGCGTTTGGCTTCATAATCTTTAACTGCTGCTTTAATGGCATCCTCTGCAAGCATGCTGCAGTGAAGTTTCACAGGAGGTAGAGAAAGATGTTTTGCAATTTCACTGTAAAAAATTAATCACCAACAGCAATATTATTACCAACTATGAAATAAAATATTAATTACAAAGTGAAATTACAGATTTACTTGAATAATATTGCATTTCCATTATCATGTTTGGTTTAGCATGGAATCAAAAAAAGTCATTCAAGTATGTTGTTATATATGTATTATTTTATCTTTTTTGTCATTACCTTCATAAAAGATTTGAGTTATCAACACACATAGCAACATGACATGTTTTAAAATAACTTAAATACTTCTTTTACTTTTATGTCATACAAATGGCTGTCTGATGTTCACAAGAGCTAAACCAATGGTTTGATGTATTTTTGGGGTTGAAAAGGTGTTTTGTTATGAGTTATCACTTAAAAGTGGAATAATTTGCTTATAACATAAACCACTAAAAAGTTTTGCCCTTACAATGCTCCAAAAGACATTAATAAAAGCAAGGTAAGCGGGTGACCTTATAACTTTGGAATTAAGTGGACTTTTAATAGTATGATAAGTGGTTCATTTGAATATATAGATATGATTTTATTTATATAAAAGAACTCAAAAACAATGCAAGACTAATAAAACAAGTAGAAAAATAAAAAAATGGGAACCTCTAACGAGACTCCCATGGATTTAAAAAAAAAACAACACAAACCTTGAAGCTTAAAGAGAGATAAAAAGATAAGCTTTAAAAATAAAAAATATCAATAAAGGTCTATTGAATTAAGGTGCTTGCTTATATAAAGAACTAAATGAGTCTGAAATGCAAACAATTTGTAACACAACACTCACTAAAGCAGATCATGAGAAAAATAAAACAAATTAGTTAAACATGCAGGACAAAATGATTTGGTTAAAGAACCGAAACTCACGTGTTCTTGATGGTCAGAACCTCTTCCATCTGTTTTCCTTTGACCCACTCAGTAGCTGAAAACACAAAGTTAAAATTACAAATTACCACAGGTATGATTATGCCAAAATACATAACAGTTCATCAAACTCTTCAGCACATATTCCATCTTTAATCTTCTGCACATTTATGGTTAAAAAATAAGGCATTCTGATCAAACAAGATAAACAACCTAATGCTTTTAATCATGCTAGTGTTCTTAGGAGAGAATTCATATTTTCCTTTTAGTTGGAAGCAAGATGTCAAAAGTAACATATATGAACTGTTATCAATTGGAATCCTCCTATCGTAAACCTATAATTTAAACTTATTGGAAAGCAATTTGAAGAACTAGGAATATGAAAACATTTAAGCAGAAGCACAAAGGATTATTTCAATATACAAATTAGATTTTGCAAAGCATACACTAAACTTAACTCTAAGAGACAAACAACAATTCACTCAAATCGACTGAAGATATCTTCTCCCAATTTCTTGGAAACCATCCAAAAAATCAACATACATGATACACGTAAACTATGTTAAGGTAATTATGCTATTAACCAAGTAATCTAATAGAAAAACTAACCAACAGAAGAAGACGCGATTGCAGAACCACAACCAAACGTCTTGAAACACGCATCCGTGATCTTGCCCGTTTTTTCATCAACCTTAATCTGAAGCTTCATAACATCTCCGCAAGCCGGAGCACCGACGAGCCCTGTTCCGACGGTAGGATCGTTCTTATCAAACGCACCGACGTTACGGGGATTATTGTAATGATCCACAACCCTCTCATGGTAAAACCGCGGCAGAATCCGGGTAGCCGCCGGTGCAGACCGCCGTGATTCGGCTAATCCTAACCCTGTGATCCTCTTAGCAGCGTTCCTCAACATTTTGGTGATTATCTGTCTCGATGTGAGATTAGGGTTACTAGGTATGAAATTGAATGAATAGAGATTAGAGATAAGATTGACGCACAGGTGTTGGAAATTGGGGAAGAAATGTTACGATGAGGGTAGTATTCGGGTTAACACAGAAGGCCCATTTTTTGTTAAAATTGGGCTTTTTGAGCCCGTAGATCTTTACATTTGAAAACAGGGCCCATTAATTTATCTTCCCTTCCAAGTTCCAGTAAGTATTTCGTAATTCGTATGATGAATTGAAAAGGGAACGAGGACGTCTTGATAAAATTCGATAGACTAAAATGCAGTTTGGTTTATGAGATTTGTAGAATTTAACAGTTTTAATTTACGTATGAGAATATAGTCAGGGGACATATATTGTAAAATAGTTGTATCACGACTTGAATAGTTTCGGGACTTAAATGTAAATATCAAGTTAGTTAGCGGTTAGAAGGTTGTTAAAAAGGGAATAACGTGAACATCGATTAGTTGTGAATCTTCTCTCATTGTGTTCAATCTATTATGTTCTTATCATTGGTATCAGAGCTCACCGGTCCTTGGCAGCCCAATCACCGGAATTCTTCGTTTAGCAGAGCTGATCTGGAGAAGACAGTCGACGAGCATGCGATTACATTGCTAAAATTCGATGCGTTTATGCAAAAATCTGATCAGAATTTTGCAACTCTTAACACAAATATGCAATCGATTCTATCGAAATTAAGCGGGTCGACGTTCTCCTGGTGGTGAGACTTCTACCGGAATCAGTAACGGAGCAATCATCAAGAATGATCGTTTCCATAGAGTTGGAAAGATTGATTTCCCAAAATTCGATGACACGTCTTCAAAGCTGTGAAACCTGAAATTGAAGGTCCTGTGAAGATGTTTCAATCCAAAACATTACGTGAAGCATTTTACTTAGCCAAAATACAAGATGCCACCAATAAATCTTGTAGTTCCTCGATATAATCAATCTAATTCTACATTCAGATCTCAAAATTCTGTTAAACCTCCAATCAATACAACACAATTACCTCTTCTTCCAACTCATCTTGTACATAAACGTTTACCTGACACCAAGCAATTACCCAGTAAAGAAATATAAGGAAAAAGGGCGTGAATTTTTTTGGTTTTCAGAAAATTTCACTCAATGGCGCGCATAAGTGTACAAATAAGCAAGTGTTTACTCTTGAAATCGAAGAAGATGTTGAGAAGTATAATATGGAGGAACCCATGTTACAAGAACCTGAAATTTTCATTCATGCATTGGCACGTTTAATTTCTTTTTCAACCATGAAAGTATTAAGAACCATTAAGAATCTTGATAAATTCGAGTTCTACTTATAATTTCTTGAATGAGAACTTAGCTAATAAGTTTAATTGTGCCTTGAAGACAGTTGATGGGTCTGGAATTCATTGTTCTAAATATTGTCCTAATTTCCAATGATGTATGCAAAAGATGTGGTTTACTACTGATTCTTTGGATAACGATGATCGGCCAAAATATGTGGAACCCATGTGGAATCCTATAGACCCTACGGCATTGTTGTTGCGGTTTGTAATAAGGTTAGCGAGAGCAGAAACCCTAATTTTCGCTATTAAGCCCTAATTCTTTCACATCTTTGACTTCCAGATAGGAGCTCAAGTTCTCGAGGCTTATGAACGATTCCAAGGGCTTAGGATTGAAGATCAAAGCTTATTTGTTCGTATAATCATTGATTATCCTATTTTTCGTGTTACAGTTGTTTTCATTCGACTTTATCACGTTTATTTAAGCTATTTTTTACGTTTTCACTCTTGTCTTAGTGATTCCTTGCTAGTTCATATACTAATAAGATTAGTGATGAATATTGGATTAATAAAACATGATTTTTTTGGGTTTGTTTGAATACTTGTTGAATGATTTTGATTAAAATCATATTGTTATCAGTTTATGATGCATATAATTTATGTTTTTGTTGGCTACGATTGCATGATTATGTCTATGTGTGACTCTTGTTAATTAATATATTGTGCGTTATTTTAGGGTTTTCAAGACTTTGTGTCAACTGTTTATTTATAACTATTAAATCACAAGATAAACATTTCATGATTGGTTGACAAATAGTTGGCCGCTAACTTTGAAAAAAATAAAGTAAAAAAATACAGTATTTTTTACCTTTTTAAAAAAAATATACACGCCCAACTATTCATATGGCTTGATCGGTAGATAAGATGCAATGAACTATACCCATCTAAAAGCAAGCCAATAAATGGGCGCTAAAGGGATTTTGTACCTAATCGAGATATTGCGTCCATTTTGATACTGTATCTTATTTACATAATAATTTATAATTTTTTTTTTAATATGATACATGTTACAACACATGTATTTTTCTTATCTTATTTTAATTTATGTGAATAGAAACCCCAAAAAATCATATGAAAAATAATTATTTCTATTTTCTTTAAATATGATAGGTTTAATGTGTATTTCGTCACTTTTTATAAAAATAAAAAGAAAGTGCTGAATTTTTCTAATATGTAAAAAAAACTCCTTTTTCGCATGCAGCCAATTTGTTTTTGATGATTTTACATATCTAGCACATTTTTTTACCAAAAAATGTCTACTTTTTATACGAAAAAAAAACAATTTAAAAAAAATACATAGTCAAGGCATTTAAAAATATATTGACCAAAAGTCATAAAACTAAATACAGAAACTAAACAAAAATTTAAAAAAAAATAGAAAAACATTGATACATATATATGTAGATATGTGTTTCCTTGATTTATAGAAGTAAATTGTGTTTTATATCATACAATTGCTCTAATATATATCTAATAAGTAATTACAATAAATTAGAGGTGACAACCAATAATCATAATTTATGTATATTCATTTTATCGATTCACATTAATCAATTTGATTTTTGCCGCACATTCTTTCACACGAATTCTCTACTAGAGGGAGCAAATCAGAGAAGGTGTAGAATAGATACCACCGCCAATGGTGCTATCTCCGGTGGTCTCCGTTGGAAGTCAAGGTAACCACCAAACCGCCACCACCGCCGTGACCGGTGGAGGGATTTTTTTGCAAAAGAGTGACTATAGTTAGTATCAAATTGCACAAATTGCACAAATTGCATGAACTTAAATTAAATAAACGATGGGTACAATGGTCTTTCAAAAGATTTTTTTAACAAATAATGCACGTCATTTAGCCTCAGGGACTCGATTGACAAAAATCAGAAATCACGGCGACTCAAATCCTAAATTTCGTGTGGTGGGTATGCAATGTGCATTTTGGTGTAAACCACAAGAATGCAAATTCCAGTTTACTATTTTATTAATAATTGATTAGAAGATTATTCAATTGATAAAAACTTTCATAATTTTTGTAAACTATAACTGTAATTTAATTTTATATTTTATAATGTAATAAACTGATTTCAATTTAGTAAATTTATGAAAGACATAATAAAGTTGCTTTATGTTTTCTAACAACATAACTGGGAAAGTATTATGGTTGAATAGAGATAAAATGGCATTTGGTTCTTATAAAAGCTATATAATTTTATCTGCAAACTCATATAATACACCGGTTTATAACCTGATAACCTTATAATTATGGTCAATTTACACGTGTCCATACATTCAAACAAAACTTATGTAGATGAAATAATTAGGGGTTTAAATACCAAATCTTATTCTTTAGTCTCTTAAGTGTCAAACTGCGACATTTTTCACAAATTCAACTTCCATGTATGACACTATGACATGTGATGTCTTACTTAGAATTGAGTTTGTTATAAACGTTAGTTTCATACAACACGTTAAGTATAGATTTTTACATGAAAAAAAAAATACATTTAATAAGCATTTCGATCACTCAATTTAAATCATAATAAATGTAAACATTTTTGTTGAATGTGCAACCATGACAAGATTGAAGTTAAACCCGAATGTCTATGCGACTATGCATCAACAAGTGCTTACTTTGATCACGTGTCAAAACTCAAAACTAGGAACCAAACAAACCAAAGTTGGCCATGAACTTACTGATCAACGGTAGGTTATATTTTAAATCTTGTGATGAACAAAATGGTAGAAAATGTTTTTTTTTTTTAAGTGGGTATTATTTTAAAGACCAAATGATCATAGCCTTTCTTGTTCATTGATTTAATTTGACAATCCACTCTAAAAACCGATCGGCCAACTAAGACAGAAATCGAACCTGATTGTTATCAACCTTTAAAACTGGCTGAATCATTTGTGTTTGGTACCTTAGCTCGTAACTTATAAGCCGATGACACCAATTCTTGTTTTAATTTGTCAGATATGTGAGGTCCAATTTTCTAAATAGCGATATTAGTTATTGAAGTTTATAATCTAAGAAGATTAGACAAGTAGACAACCTACCTAACTGCATGCTTCTTGACACTATCGACAGGCTAGTTAATTAAGAGTTCTAAACCAAGCGAAATTTGGTCAAGTTGCATAAATAGTATAAACATTGCATGCTAAGATAGTTGACTAATAAATATCGAAACAAAATGACAGCAAGTGTATATGATTTATTCGTCTTTATTATATACTTATTTGATGATATTCTAATTAGAGTGCCTTTAAAGATAAGATTAAATGAAATTTTATTGGATGACAAAAATACCAACTCTAGCTAAGTTTCAGATTTCATTAATTAATGTACATCCTTGACAAAAATACAAGTTCACTTTTATCCCATCCGGTTTTTAATTTGTTTTCTTTTTTTTTTTTCCTCTCTTTTTTCCTTTTGTGTCTTAATCATTTTACACATTTAATAATTCAATAGGTTATAACCTTGTATTCGGGCTTATGGATAGAAATGATGTATTTTATAATGTTTTAACAAATTTACATTATCAAATTATTTTTATTAAATTCAAAAATATGAACTTAAGGTATCATATCACAAATCTGTAGAAGATTCTTTATACACGACATAAAATTTAGAGTAATTAAGTCCAAACAAAACTTTGTATGAAGTTAAAACAACTTCAATCGAAAGATGAGTGTGGAAAAAATAATTAAATGATTTTAAAATTTGTTCCAATCAAAATCAATAAATTCCGTTTAGGAAGACTAATAGTTTAATAGATTATTCCAAAGTTTGATTCAATCGAAAGCTCATGGATTTAAAAGTTGTTAGCACCTAACTTTATGTAATCTTTTATTAAAACAAATAATATATATTTTTTAACATCAAGTAGCGGAGACACTCGGCCTCACTCTGCCAAACAGATCAATCTTTCACACAGCGAATCACTGAAAGCGTGGCGACCCCGCCTCACCAATCCAGGAGGAAACCCATTTTGTGGGAAACCCCCTAGCTCATCCAAGAGCATTTTTTCTTCTCCGAATGAGACTACAACCTAAGACCTCTCATTTGGAAAGTACCATTGGGACAATGCCCTTTGGTAATAATATATTTTATGTGAATTTATTTTTATTTAGAAAAAACTTAAAACAATTTTTGAAGGAATAAATATACTGCCAAATGAATAAAATAAAATTTAAAAAAAAAGTTTAAGCGATAAACATAAAGCATTTTTATTTAATAAAAATAATGTTACAATGAATAAAATACATTATTTCTAATAATCATTGTTTTTTAATTAGAACCTAAATATTATTTGAATTGTTTAAAAATAAAAAACTTATTTAATTGAATTTAAATTTTATAGATTAAGGAGAAGTTAGACATGTGCCATTTAATAAAATTATTTATTAGAAGTAGATTACTTTAGTGTTGTGTTTTTTAAAAGTGGTCTCGAGACATATCATAATTGTATTTATTCAGATTGTTTTCCCTTGGCTTCTCTTCATTTTTAAATTTAATATTATTACTTTATTAGTAACTAAAAATTTAATGTAACATTTTATATTTGATAAATTTTCATTACTAAATATGTAACTTTATACCTTATTTTTATATTTTTATTCTAGAAAGATAACATGCTGAAAAAGATCATACCTATATTTACCTCTCTATCAATATCGTGTCATACGTTTCTTATTTCATTTATCGCATCAACCTAATTTTATAGAATTCAATTCTGGAAGTGTTTTTTTTTACCTGATTTTTCTTAAACTATCCCATTTGACTAAGTCATGTCTCAACATGTCCGTCATGTGTTCCATCATTGAAACAAAGACACATGTTAGAGTAATGGTTGTACGATCATAAATCATGGTCGTCAAAGGAAAATTTGAGAAAACCAGGTGAAAATGACATTTATGATTTTTTTACCTTTTATGAATTTATAAAGCATCTAATGTTTCACTAAGGTTCATGACGCTTATGCTTATGTGTATGTGAAAGACTTTCACGATGAGTCGATGACCATCAAGTTCATGTTTGGTGAAACCATGCGTGGTGATAGTTATATTTGTTTCAGAATGTATTTATGGAAACACAAAGATCATGAATTAATCGACATGTAATGAATGTTGTAATTAGCACTAACTCCACTAAGACAACTACTCGTATTTGAGATGCCAAAAATCTCCCTACTTAAAGAACAAGTATGGAGATTTTGAGAGTGATTTCAAATGAATCCAAGGATTTTGTCCGATGAATGAGAAATCATCTTATCTGAGACCGCATAAACTGCCCAATGCACTTTGAGTTCTGGCAAAAATAGCCCCTGAGCTTTCCATAATTTTATGTTGCAAAAAATCCAAAATTTTAATCTGTAATGCACTTTTAACTTAGCAACTCATGCAAAAATAGCTAGACCCCAAGTCCCCAACCACGGGCTTTGCCCCCGGACCCCGCCTAGACGCAATAAACTCAAACAAGTGTGCACCTCGCACCCTGCTTATTTAACAAGTATCATGTCTTATTCGACAAAACCAATTTAATCTCAATTACACCAAAATATCCAACATCAGACACATTATGTATATTGTTAACATAATGATGATGTTTGTAACTAATTTCATGACTCTAATTATAATCCCTAAGCCAAAACAGTAAGGACATCATGAACATTTATCGTGATTATCTTGAAACTGGAGAATGATGAACTTTGTAGATTATAAATTTGTGGTGAATGTGGTTTTATTCCCTTGGAATTGTTGATAATTGAGTTAAAACCGGTCGGTATGGTTGTAAGCTACTTACAATCGGATTTGTTGTTGTTGTCATAGAAACATGATTTGAAACTGTGATTTTCAGTGAGTTGTGGTGGATTTTCTGTGATGGTATCATCTTCTGATTCATGAAACTCATTCTGATCGAGGTTGGGATAGCTATCACTGGCCATGGATTATCAATAGATCAATTGCTGAGAATGCTCGTTCGTGAGATTACGAATGATGCCAATGAAGAATCAAAATTCTAAGTATAGGCTAAATGATTCAACCGAGTATAATTGATCAAATATTAATCCAATTTATGAAAGCATAACTGATAAGTATGTGTGTTGATGGTATAATGTGGAAGATGGAGGCATGTATTCTCCGTTCCTTTTTCTCTTATTTATATACTTGTTGTGAGTTTGTTGGCAAATTAAAGGGGAGCCCATGGTGAGATTTGTGTGACTTAGTTTGTACGACTGAAATGTACGAGGACTTCGAGCCTTTTAATAATTGCCATGTGTTAGGAGTTAGTTGGGAATTTGCTACCTATTTATCATGTGGATTGAAGTCCCGAATCTGTGACGGATCCTGGTTCTTTTATTACCGTAACTTTTCATACATCATATTTAACGCTCACTATCTTCTTTGTCGTATTTTTTTGCATAAGTAAAGTTTATAGATTCTCAAATATACGGTAAAGCCGCTTTGACCCATCCATGTTTTAACTTGTAAATTACTAATGTAGCTAATGCTTGGTTAGGTCACGCAACTTTTTCTTTCAAGGGGCATGATTTATATATATTACATGTTCTAGCTTTTGTATATCTTATATTTTGTCATTCCATTGAACTATTTAGCCACTTTAATATGCAAATCTATGCAAGTGTAACACTTACGATTACAAAAAGATATCTAAAAAATCTTGAACATGTATACTTAAACGAACACGTAAGATGAAATTTTTATTTTATGTATAATCCATTGGTTTAAGATCCTAGTAGATCATGTTTTTATCTACTTTAACACAATTTTTAATTCCGTGTGCAATTTGTTATGTCACGCAAGCTATCAGATTAGATTAAGATATTAGATTTGATGGTCTCTCTAAATAATATAAAACCATTCTTGAGTTGATAATCTGGTGACCAAAATAAGTTAGGTATTAAAAACTTTAGTAGTACTATTTAATATTTGAAAATGAAATATGCATGCCCTTTTTAGACATACAACTTTACAATTTGAGGGCAGTTATCGCTTATTGATTGTCATATAAAACCTTCGGTATATGTCCGGTGAGCGAGT
Organism: Stevia rebaudiana; assembly: GCA_009936405.2. Classification (NCBI taxonomy): domain Eukaryota; kingdom Viridiplantae; phylum Streptophyta; class Magnoliopsida; order Asterales; family Asteraceae; genus Stevia; species Stevia rebaudiana. Next base: position 10,460,454 of record WOUH02000045.1, read on the forward strand.
TCAAGTGAGTGTGTCACGTAGACGTATTTGTACGTATTGTCGTTACATGTAAACACATGTACATGTGCAACGCCCTGAACGAGGTCGTTGAAAACAAGTAAAAGAACACATGCCATACTCCAACAACACAAAAGAACACATACCATACCCAAAGATCTTTCGGGGCAACCGCTTCGAGCATAATGCTTGGATTTGGATGATCGTGTCGTTAAATTTACTTTGCCATGCCGTTGGGCAATTTTCACATTTTCAATGTGTGCAATCTATAATACCAAGCATGCCCGGAAATACGTGATAATCTCCATGATGCGTATATAGTTGTTGAATGTCAAACCAGTTCGATTTTCTCAAGTACCTATCCCCGTAGATTTTAATCATATCTACACTTGCAATTAAAAAATTGTGTATATAGCTTCATAAAAAATTGATTTTGGTTTTATTAAAAAATAAAAAGTAGTTATATACCTTTACAAAATGTGTAGATACTCTTATGCGCGGTTCTTTTGGACATTTGTAGATATTCGTCTCATGAGTCGCTGCAAGTGCCGTATCCTAATTGTCGCACATCAATTGTACATTTTTTAATACCAGAAAATCTCTATCCCGAGTCTTTAAAACGAGACACTTGGTAATTTTCCTTTTCGAATTGTATTATTTTTTGCTTACCAACATGCTAATTCGTAGTTATAAAATATATCTGACTGTTTTAAAAAATTTCATTGTGCTTATTTCAAACTATAACACATTTTATGGCTAACGGACTAACGGAGTAACGGTTAATTGGATATAAATCATTTTATGAATACTTTTATTTGCTTATATAATTAAATCTATCATTTATGTTTCAATAGATCAAACCTCAAACTTAATTAAACTAGAAACTTCCATATATATAAGAAATTATACATATAAAACATATATAAACTTGTTTAAATCATAGAGCCTTAAATTATTGACACGTTTAGCGATCGCCCACCTCACACACCCTGGATGGTCCTGCACAAAACCCAATCATCACTTTATTAAATTAAAGAAAAACATATAAGACTAGGATGAAATTAAAATGTGGGGATATTTATTTTTATGCAATTTTGCGGTCCCTTTCGTTCTCATGTACTCGTACGTGTTTTGTGTTAGTTTATTAGCAGGACGATGTGTTGATTTATGCTTACTCACCACACACTATATTTCTCTCCTTCACGCCAAAAATCCCTCAAAACCCTCACCATTGCTGTTCAATCCAGTTGGGTACATTTCAATTTCATGTAAATCTCCAAGAACACACTTTTCTCTTCTTCAACTTACCTTTTTCACATCAATTTCGTTGCTTTCTTCTTCATATTATAAATATAATGTTACAGCATAATAAGTAGTTTGCTCGATCAATCCATTTCAACTTACCCTCTTTAGCTATCCATCCATTTGCTATAAACCTATCTAATCTTTCAGTACCAATTTTTGGTCATGGGTTCTCGTTAATTTCTCTCGAAGATTGAAGCGTACTTCAGTTCTGACAATACCCATTTGCGTTAAACTGTTGTAGATCGATTTCTGCTACTGTTTGATAAATGGGTCTTCGTTAAATTCGGTTGTTTCATTTCTTTAAAGCTTTTGAAGCTGTTTTAATTTCATATATCCAGTGGTTTGCTTCTCAAACATGTAATAGTTACGTTGGTTGATCTTGCATTGTTACTGTTTGATGAATTGCCTGAGAGAAAGAGTTCATTCAGGTGATGTGATTCGTTTCTTCAGATCTTTTAAACTGAATTTGATATCTCAGTAAATGGTGTATATGATGATGAACTCGTTTCGTTAACATTGTTCCTTTTCACTTGTTTATGGAGCTAAAATTGGGAAGTTTACTCTAATCTAGTTCAAATTCATCACTAATTGATTTTTCTGATGAAACTTAACAATATTTGCTCAAATTCATTCTTTAATAATCCCCTGAGATGTAATCATCAGCAAGTGTAAATAGATTTTACCATCATGAATTACATCAGGGGTCCTTAATTCCTCATAATCTCATATACTTATACTACAAATTTACTAATTCAACCATCACAATGAAATAAAACTCACTGTGTTTCTGCCCATTCATAAACATATCGCTTGTATACGAATTTGAGTTGTTAAAACATTAGCCTCTCAAATTAGGTGTGTGTTTTAACCCTTTCCATTCCTGTTCCAAAGTTATCTTTCAAAAAACCAAAAATTAAAAAAAAAAAAATTAAAAATTAATAAACACACACACATAGCAAGATGGAAGAAACATTTGTTCCTTTTCGTGGAATCAAGAAGGATCTAGAAGGAAGATTATTGTGCTACAAGCAAGACTGGACAGGTGGCTTCCGCGCGGGTATCAGGTTCAAAAGATTCTTTAAAGCTACAATCTTTCATAAAGAATTGAATTTCCTGTGCATATGATTTATACATTTGATCAAATTTTTGTAAAACACCTTTTGTTAATAAGGATTCTGGCTCCAACGACATATATATTCTTTGCTTCAGCAATCCCAGTTATATCTTTTGGAGAACAACTAGAACGAGACACTGGTTAGAAAGTTTTAACTTGGAAAAAATTTTTTTTTTTTTTTTTTGGTTTCTTGTATTGGGTATCTGCTAATATGATTTTTTTTTTTTTTTTTTAAATTTACAGAGGGGAGTTTAACTGCAGTTCAAACACTAGCATCAACAGCAGTTTGTGGCATTATCCATTCAATAGTTGGAGGACAACCGTTACTGATACTAGGTGTTGCGGAGCCCACAGTTTTAATGTACACATTTATGTACAAATTTGCGAAAGATCAGAAGGATTTGGGTCAATCATTATTTCTAGCATGGTCTGGATGGTAATTTCTGGCGATTTATGAGGCTTTAACTTGCATACCCTTTAAAAATTTATAAAAAAAATTAAGTTTTTAATAAGTTGTGTAATTTAGGGTTTGTGTGTGGACTGCTCTTTTGCTGGTTTTGCTATCTGTTTTGGGTGCATGCTCGCTTATCAATAGATTCACACGCGTGGCTGGTGAATTGTTTGGTCTTCTAATTGCGATGCTCTTCATGCAACAGGCTATTAAAGTGAGTTTTCCATTTTACCCTTAAATTTACTGGATCATTGGTTATTAACATGTTGTAAGAATCAGGATTAATCGGAACCGTTGCAATTTCACTTAATTGGGCATAATATCTGTAAAAATTGGTCAAAAATGGTCAAGTATCAGTCAAAATTGGTCAATAGCGGTCAAAAGTTGGTCAAAGTGTGTGTATATATAAGTTTTAAGAATTACATATAAGAATTCTAATCCGATTAATCTCTAACAATCACAATTAATCGCTAGTTGGTGACCCACCGCCCGACTTGCACCTCAAGATTTCTACAACACTTCTTTAATTAATTATAAATAAGCAAGCCCAAACATTCCCTAATGTTACATGATAACTTTCTAACACGCGTTTAGGATTAACACACAAATATATCATTATTTCATAGGGAGTTGTGGAGGAATTTGGTATTCCAAAAAGCGAGAATTCCAATCAGCTTGCATTTCAACCTTCATGGCGGTTTGGAAATGGAATGTTTGCACTCGTTTTGTCATTTGGGCTTCTTATAACCGCTTTAAAGAGCCGTAAAGCACGATCTTGGCGTTATGGGGCCGGTTAGTGTTTCGGAAGCTCAACACCGCGGTTTTTTTTTTGTGTGTTTTTTCTAACTTTTAGTTGGTTTCTTTAGGGTGGTTACGTGGATTCATTGCTGATTACGGTGTTCCAGTTATGGTGGTTGTTTGGACCGCTGTTTCATATATGCCGGTAAATGATGTACCGAAAGGAATACCAAGGCGACTTTTTAGTCCAAATCCATGGTCTCCTGGTGCATATACAAATTGGACTGTTGCAAAGGTGGGTCCCACACATATAGTTGTTTTTTAGTTTAACCCATATTTAATCTTGTTTTTTTAAATATGCAGGAAATGTTGAATGTGCCACCTGTGTATATTGTTGGAGCTTTCATTCCAGCAACCATGATTGCAGTTCTTTATTATTTTGATCATAGTGTTGCATCTCAACTTGCTCAACAAAAAGAGTTTAATTTGAAGAAACCTTCTTCATATCATTATGATCTCCTTCTTTTAGGATTTCTGGTAAAAAGATCGTTGCTTTAATAGATTTAAATAATTTTTAAAAATGGTAAATTAACATTTTTATATTTCTTTTGTCAGACTTTACTTTGTGGGTTAATTGGCATTCCTCCAGCAAATGGTGTTATTCCACAATCTCCAATGCACACTAAGAGTTTAGCTACTTTAAAACATCAGGTAAATCTTAATTATAAAAATGTAAATTTTAAAGTTAAACCAAGATTTTTACAAAATAGTTTTCTTTTGTTTGTGAAACAGCTTCTAAGGCGTAAACTTGTGGATACTGCTCGAAAAAGTATAAATAAAAATTCAAACTTGAGTGAACTATATGAGAATATGCAACAAGCATACAATGAAATGCAGACACCACTTGTGTATCAAATTCCATCAAGTCTGGTAAATAACCTGTTACTCAGTTTTATTACTATTTATATCGCGTGTCCATTTATTAGTTTTCGTTTTTTCACAGGGATTGAAAGATTTAAAAGAGTCAACAATTCAACAAGCATCTAGCAGTGGTTACATAAATGCACCCGTTGATGAAACCGTATTTGATGTTGATAAAGATGTTGATGATCTTTTACATGTTGAAGTTAAAGAACAACGACTCAGTAACGTGCTACAAGCATTAATGGTTGGTGGGTGTTTAGCTGCAATGCCATTTTTAAAAAGAATTCCAACTTCGGTTCTTTGGGGGTATTTTGCTTTTATGGCAATTGAAAGTTTACCTGGAAATCAATTTTGGGAAAGAATATTATTACTTTTCACAGCTCCAAGTCGAAGATACAAGTAAGTTTGACTTTTTTCACAGATTTGAAGTTAAAGTTTTGATTTTTTATTATAATTTTGAAAATCTTGATCAGGGTCTTGGTTGACTTTTTTTACAAATGAAGTTAAAGTTTTGATTTTTAGTAATAATTTTGAAAATCTTGATCAGGGTCTTGGTTGACTTTGTTTTACAAACGAAGTTAAAGTTTTGATTTTTTAGTAATAATTTTGAAAATCTTGATCAGGGTGTTGGAAGAGCATCATGCTACATTTGTGGAAACTGTTCCTTTCAAGACGGTTTCTGCTTTCACATTGTTTCAAACCGTTTATTTGCTCGCGTGTTTTGGAATAACATGGATTCCAATCGCGGGTGTTCTTTTCCCACTTATGATCATGCTTTTAGTTCCAGCGAGGCAATATTTACTTCCAAAATTCTTCAAAGGCGCGCATCTTCAAGATTTGGATGCAGCTGAATATGAAGAAGCATCAGTTACACACTACAATATGACCTGTGGTGTAAGTCAACTTGTTAAAAAAAGTCAACTATAAAGTCAAAACATTTCCAAACTAATAAAAGCTTTATGTTCTTGCAGGATGATGATTCTCTTTCAAGAACCCGAACCCCGCAAGTCGACAGTGCAGAAGTTCTTGATGGAATTATGACAAGAAGTCGCGGTGAAATTCGCCACATGGGCAGTTTAAAAGTCAAAGGATTATCCCAAAGCCCATTAGAAGATATGAAGCCCGTGTATAGCCCACGTTTGAACGAATTACGGGTCGACAAGAGCCCAAAATCGCCTGGAATCAGGCTGGAAATCAAGAAAACTCCCAGCCCGGGCCCATCTAACTTAGATCAAACGAGTCGCGGTTCATCATCTTGCTAAATGCTTCTTGAGAGGTTGTGTGATTGTGTTTTAATTATGAATTTATAGGTGGTGTGTTTATAAGTTGTGGAAAGAGTGTCTTTATGATATATTGATATACAATGTACTCATGTATGTATCCATAGACTGGGCAGATGACATATAATTAACAAATAAAGTTTATATATCAATATTTTGATATACACTTTGTATGAATATTTGGATCAAGATTCATGTTATGTATGACCTTGTATAAGATGGTAATCTTTCACATGTAAACGTATAAATAAGAGGTCGACTCAACTGATTAATACCTCTACATTTCTATATAGTTATACACAAATACCCTTCATAGATTTGTATCATATCAATTAAAACACACAAAAAAAATTGAAATGTAACTTCATTAATCAATGGGTGAAGAAGATGTTTTGGTTGAGGTGATGAATTTGGAAGAGGGACATTGAGGTGACACATGAGTATGATAGTGAAATTTTGAACTTTTACTTTTCAACACTTGTTATGAATCACAAGATGAAATGTTTTTGTAATCTTCTTTGAATGTGTGACATAATTACTTTGATTGAAATATCTTTTGAACCAAAATGAATGACAACACTCACCCCCCAACCAACCAAAACCAAATTTTAGATCAATGATATGATAATTGGGGGTACATTTCTTAGTGGAACTCAAAGGATTCATTCCACTATATATATCAATTGGCTCAACTTGTGTCTTCTTTATTGTGAACCAAATCTCTTAGTGACCACCTCATATTCACCTTCTGGTCCCCTACCCTATAAAGGGTTCCCTTATAGTTTACTATGTTTCTCTTTGTGAATAAATAAAATACAATATTTGATTTCAGTTTTTAATGTTTTTTTCTAATATACTATTTGAGGAGAAAGGTTCATTGGGGAACCATAAAAAAAGAGGAAACTGGGGAACACTTGTGGACCGTTCATCTTTAGTACAAAAAAATAATCCAGCACAAAAAAAACTAATCCAGTACACAAAAATTAATCCAGTAAAAAAAATTTAATCCAGTACAAAAAAAAATATTCTATTTAAAAAAAAATTAATCCAGCACAAAAAAAATAATACAGTACAAAAAAAAGAATCCAGAACAAAAAAATTAATCCAGTAAAAAAAAATAATACAACACAAAAAATAATACAACACAAAAAGATGGAATATATGAATTGATTTTAATGAAACCTATGTTTGTTTATCAAGATTTTGTTATTATGTTAATTAGAAGGTATAAGGTTAAACAAAGTTGATACATAGAAACTTTATTTCACAAAAGAAGTTTTAAGATAAGATAAGATAATAAGGCATCTTATAGTTTATCCAGAAAAAGTAAAATTAAGAATTTTCATAATTGATTGAAATCTCTTTCTAACTAAACCACTTGAAAAGCCAGATAGAAAGGTACTAATCAAAGGGGTCTTTGAAGATACCAACATATGTCTAGTAGTATTCTTGTGAGTAATTTTAGGTTTGTTATGATTAATATTAAGCTCGTCAGGTTGTGTAATGGGTCAAAACGGGTTCAATCCAAGATGGGTCGGTCTGAAAAAGTATCATATTGGTCACGATTTTGACACAAGAAAACATCAGAAATACAAGAACATTATCAAGAGCAAACTTAACAGTTGTGATAGTTATTACAATCAGTAAGACCTATTCTATATATATTAAGAAACCAACGGATATGTGAGTGTTATGAACAGTAGCGATTTGTTACAAACTGGACAGCAGGAAGTAGAATCCTTATTAGGCTATCCGGTGTGGGGGCCGTTGTGGGCGTTACCCATGACGACGACGCCCCCATAACGCCGAAACACCGCCCCGCCGGGGCGTTACGGACGACGCCGTCGCCCCCGTAACCGCGTCACCAACCAAATCCGACCGTTTCTTTTTCAAAAATTCGACCGTTTGGTCGTATGATTTAAAAAAAAAAAAGATTTTTTTTTAACTTTTCTTTTTAACTTTTCTCCTTTTATATAAATACCCACATATCACACACTCTTCTCACCCTTATTCTTTCTAAACTCTCTCAATTTTTATAAAACTTTTACAAGTTTTTATAATCTTTCTCTCCACAATGGATCCTAATCAAAACACTCC